>NW_010729093.1:5752314-5777066 GCF_000365185.1 Nelumbo nucifera | reverse complement strand
CCCTTAATTGGCACAAAGATAGAATGTTATGTAGACGACATGGTCGTCAAGACACAGTTTTTGCATGAATTAATACAAGACTTGCATTCTGTCTTTCAAATTTTGCATCAATTTAACATGAAACTAAACTCAAATAAGTGTGTCTTCGGTGTCACCTCGGGTAAGTTTCTAGGGTATATCGTCAACCGACGCGGTATTGAGGCCAACCCGGACAAAATAAAAGCCATCCTAGATATGAGACCACCCCGAAAAGTGAAAGAGATTCAGAGGCTAAACGGCAGAATAGTCGCTCTGAGCCGTTTCATGTCTAAATCAGCCGACCGTTGCCTTTCCTTCTTCAAGGCAATAAAAGGCAAAGGGTTTGGGTGGAACCTGGAATGCCAGCTCGCATTTGACAAGCTCAAAAGATACCTCGCCAGTATCCCAGTATTGACATGGCCCGAAGAGGGTGATGTTTTAGAACTGTACCTCTCGGCAAGCGACAAAGTGGTCAGTTCGGTACTGGAAAAGGAAGCAGATCGGGTCCAACGACCCATCTACTATATTAGTAAAATATTGCAAGGAGCAAAAACGAGATATCCGGTGATAGAACAGCTAACCTATGCGCTGGTCATTGCGGCCCGCAAACTCCATCCGTATTTCCAAGTCCATACCATCATCGTCCTCACCGACAAACCCTTGAGGCAAGTATTACTCGGGCCCGAGGTCTCTGGTCGATTGATGAAGTGGGCCATCGAACTCAGTGAGTACGACCTCCAGTACAAGCCACAAACCGCTATCAAAACCCAAGCCTTGCGGATTTTGTTGCAGAATGCACGTTCAGCTCCGAGGTCCTCAGCCCGACTGAGCATGAGGCTCCCAGTTAGGGTGAGCTCGGTGCTCCGAGGCCGATTGAGTCTGAGCCCCGTGAGGTCGCACCCAGTTCGGTATCTCTCCTGGTTAGGCCGAGCGCGAACTAGGATGAAGAGCCCTGGATCCTTCACGTAGATGGCTCCTCAAATCAGCAGGGCAGCAGAGCCGGTGTAGTTCTTTACGGTCCGAGTGGCACGAAACTGGAGTACACGCTACGCTTCGAGTTCGCGGCATCCAACAATGAGGCAGAATACGAGGCGTTGATAGCCGATCTAGCCCTGGTGCAAGAGGTAAAGGCAAAACACATAGTTATCTGCAGCGATTCCCAGCTTGTGGTCAACCAAGTTACAGGGGAATACGAAGCCCGCGAGCCAACTATGGTCGCTTACTTGGCAAAGGTGAAAGAGGCTCTACTTAGCTTTCATTCACACTTCATCAAGCAAATCCCGAGGTCGGAGAACGTTGAGGCCGACGCCCTATCCCGGCTAGCCAGCACTAGTGACAACACCATGAGAACTGTGTACATAGAGGACTTACCTCGTCCTAGCATTCTCCAGGGGGCAAAGGAGGTCGCTCCTGTCGCCCAAGTAGAACCGATCTGGATTGATCCACTCGCGAGCTTCCTGCTACACGGAACCCTCCCCGCAGACCGTAACGCCGCCAGGAGGGTAGAGCGCTAGGCAGCCAAGTACGTCATAATAGACGGACGGTTGTACCGAAAATCCTACACGCTCCCCTACCTGCGCTGCTTGCGGCCTCCCGAAGCTGAGCTCGTACTCCACGACATTCATGAAGGCCTATGTAGCGGACACCTAGGGGGCAGGGCCGTCGCTCAGAAAACACTACGACAAGGGTACTATTGGCCAACAATGAAAGCAGACGCCGTCGGGCTAGTCAGGAAGTGCGATAAGTGCCAAAAGCACGCCAATATTCACCACCGGCCCGTCGCCGACCTCAAGTACCTCACCAACCCATGGCCCTTCGCACACTGGGGTATCGACCTACTCGGGCCATTCCCGCCAACAACAGGAGGAAGGAAGTTCCTAGTAGTGGCAGTAGACTACTTCACCAAGTGGGTTGAAGCTGAAACTCTCGTAACCATCACAGCTCGAAACGTCCAGAACTTCTTCTGGAAGAACATAGTGTGCCGCTTCGGGCTACCTCGGGTGCTGATCTCCGACAATGGCAAGCAGTTCGAGGACATCAAATTCCAAGAGTGGTGCCAAGACATGGGGATCTGGCGAAACTTCACGTCGGTTGTGCACCCACAAGCAAACGGTCAGGCAGAAGTCACGAACAGAGTTATCCTCCGGGGACTAAAAGCTAGGCTAGACCAAGCTAAAGGATTATGGGCAGACGAGCTGCCCAGCGTCCTATGGGCATACCGAACTACAGAGAAGACCGCCACCTATGGTCGAAATCGAAATCCCCTCACTTCGGTTGGAAGCATACAACGACAATACTAATAACGACGAGCTACGTACCAACCTCGACTTGCTTGACGAGGTGAGGGACCTCACATACATCTGGACCGCAGCGTACCAGCAAAGGGTAGCTCGGTACTACAACGCCAGAGTCAAGAGACGAAACTTCCGCGTCGGTGACCTGGTTCTCCGCAAGGTCATGGTACCTGAGCCCGGCGCTGGAAAACTCGGGCCGAACTGGGAAGGACCCTTCTGAGTAAAGAGAGCACTCGGGGGAGCATACGAGCTCGAGACCCTGGAGGGTAATCAGATACCCCGGGCATGGAACATCGTCAACTTAAGACGATATTACCTATAAATTATCAAACTAAGCAGGCCATGAGCCACTACTAGAGCCTAAGGGCCAGAAAGCCGAGCTAACAAGGACCTCGGCACCGTATGGGCCAGAATACCGAGCTGAAGATGACCTCGACACCTCATCAACGAATTCCAGCCTATGTTAACCAACCTAAGCGGAGAAAAGATCAGGCGTATAGCCTTACTATGTTAACTCGCCTCGGGGCCCAATCATAGCAGTTCGGCAATATAGTCAATTCGGTAAAAGAGAAAAGTGACAGTGCCCGACACAACCAAGAAAAGGACATTTCATTGCAAAATACTTTGTCTACATTTCGTTCCAAAAAAAAAACAGCGACTAGCTCACAGGCCCGGAGGTACATCTTCCTCGCCTTCGAAAGAGACTTCGACAATACCCGAAGGTCCCGCTTCGTCTTCGGAATCCGCGTCATCATTAGCTGCGGCAACCATTTCCGGAGTGATGCGCGAAGTGGTTATGGCACTAATGTCGAGCTCGGGGTACGTACTCCTTATCATCCATTGGCTCAACTTGAAACCCCTTCTATACGAGCCCACCATCATGTCATCAAAGCGCGGCGAAGTGATGTAATCGTCGACGGCCTTCACCTTCGCCTCCTCGATGGCCTGAGAGAAGATCTCAGTTTTCTCCCTGATATCATCCTGAAGGTACTCGACCTAATGCTCCAGGTCCAACTTCAGGTTCGCCATGTGTTTTACCACCGATCTTAAGGCCTTGTTGTCCCTCCGAGACCTCGTTAGCTCGACTTGCGTAGCGTGGGAAGCCTCTTCGGCAGTTTGCACTCGCTTCAAGTCCCTCTCCGCCTGGAGTGTTAGAGCGTGGATAGAGGAGTTCACCTGCCAAAACGAGAACAAATCAGCCTGGCAAGAGGAGAGTAGCAAAAAAAAATGAAAAAAAAAACTACTTCGACTTACCACCATGGCGTGAGAAGCAGCACGCGCGCCTATGTGATTCGGAGGAAGATCGGCCCACGCTACGACCTCCTCAGGGCAAACAGCCTTCTTACTTTTTCGAACAGCGTAGCTCGGCGTCAGCACACTCCCAACCCCATCCTGACTTCCTGAGCCTGAAGGCACAACCCTGGTATAAGCAGTATCGGCATAAGAGACCCCTGCCGCTTCCTGAACTGGAGGGGCCACCTCGGGCTCCCTAGGAGGCGCCATTCTCGGAGGGTTCGGTGCCTCGGGCTCCGCAACCCGGGAAGGATCGGCACGGACCCACTTAGCAGCTCGCTTCCTCCTCCTCATACCATCAAACAAGCTCGCACCTCGAATCTTCTCTGCCTCCATTACACCTGCAAAAAGGAGCTCGACGTCAAAAGACGAGAATAAAAAACAAAGCAAAAGCAAGCCTCTGAGCAAGAAACCTACCCGAACTCAGACCGGCCTGAATAAGCTTGGCCTCCGTCAGGTAGTCTTGGCATTTGAGCCCAAGACGGGCCCAGTCCTGGAGGCCCTTCACAGTGTCTTTATCTAACGTGGCACCGGGATCAGGAACAACCAACCCCCACTCAGTAGGAAACGACCACCCCATAGCACTTCGAACCACGAAGTAGTCCCGCTTCCATGCTGGGACCTTATTCGGAAGGTCGTGCAAAAGTTTGAACCTCGGACGAGGAGACAAGTAGTAGGCCCGCCTACGCCCGGGCAGGGGACCTGCTTGCTTCTTGAGCATAAGAATGGCGGAAAAGATTTCCAGGTCCAATGGAAGGCAGTGTTCGCAACAAAGGGAGATGGTCCCAACAAGGTTACGAATGGAGTTCGGGTGGAGCTGACCGACAGTAACGCCAAAGTGATTCATGACCTCGATGATAAGGGGATGGAAAGGAAGGCGCAGCCCGGCAACAAGCTACTCCCGGAATATCACGATCTCGTCCGGACTGTGCTCCCAAGGGAAGTCGCTCGAGGGTAAAATGTAAGTATACTCCTCGGGCAGGTTATATTGAGCAATAAGGGACCGAAGTCTCTCGGTCGTCTTGGTGGAAGGCCTGAACTTATCTGGCATCCGACCTCGATGGGAGGTGGATGGCAAGCTACCCGAGGTGACTCGGCCTACGGGCTCGAACTCTTCCTCGAGCTCTTCCTCGAACTCTACCTCGGGCCCCGCCTCGGACTCACTAAGGCTGTTAGGGGCAGCAGCTCGGTTCGTGAACCCAACATCTGACCCCCCTAGAAGACTATCTAAGCTACCCGAGCTGGACGTTGAAAGGAAAAGAATCGAAAAGGCTGAGGACTCACCGGGGGAAAGCTACCGGACTACGAAGAATGACGTGAGATGACAGCCTTGGACGTGAGCTCAAGGAACGAATGCTAAAGAATGGCGAAGGAAAATGATCAGCCCCCCCCCCACTATTTATAGCCACTGTACTCGCGCATCAACGGCCAAGATCAAAACCATCCAACGTCTCCCAACAAAACCGGCTGTGCGCCCCTCGAGGTGAAATCAGTTTAGCGCGAATTTTTGACGTCCGAAAATTTATAATCGTTTGACGTCTGCGCGTAAGCTGCACGCAACCCGGGATTGATCCCTGGTCGAACCGAAGCCGACCCTGATCGGGCCGAAAGCACAGGCAGGTCAGACCGGAGAAGCTCCAAACAAAGGCCAAAGCATCATGAGGCAAATCCACCCGTCATCCCGTGAACTCCCCACGCCGGGTCAGGACCCCAGGCACTGGGAGTGGGGGGCAATTGATGGAGGGAGATTTGGCCCGACCCCTTGGCCGTGCGACACGTGGAAGCAACCGAGGGTGACCTGGCAGGAGCGCCAGCTTGGCACAATAATGTGCCCACGACCCGAGCTCCAAGAAAAGGAGCCCTGAGCTCCCCCAAAGAGGAACCCACGACCCGAGCTCCCCAGGGAGGAGCCCAAGCTCTCCCTTAGAGTCCCCGGGCCTTACGAGGAATGCAAAGGGCAACCACCCGAACTGGCCCACCTCGGGGCAGTTCGGGCCACACTTCTATCCGAACTCAAGACTTCACCTCGCATACCACTCCGACACTTTGGCTCCAGGTCGCATGGCTGAACAACTGTACCTGACACCAAAGAAGTCCGTATTCTGAGGCGGTGCGCTTGACTGATTAGGGGTCTGACACATGACAGCCGCACTCCAACGGCCACCTGCTACCGCCATCTCAAGTCGTTGCAGAGACTGCCCTGACAGGGAAAGCAGTGGCGGCTATGACACCTGATCTGGCGTCTGGCAGAGGTGATGACACTTGATCTGGCATCTGGCAGAGGTGATGACACCCGATCTGGCAGAGGTGATGATACCCGATCTGGTAGAGGTATGGGAGTGAGTGTACCAGGGTGATTATAAAAGACCCCCTTCCCCCAAAGAAGGAGGTATGTGATTTTTGTGCCTTCTGGTCTTGAAGTCCCTTATTTCCCCTTGCCTTTTCAAAAGCACTAATTTGAGATTCGGAGTGTTCTTACCGGGTCCCTCCCCAGAAATCTCCAGTTTCTTCCTTGTTTCAGGCATCTTCAGTTCCGTCAGAGGCAAGGTTACTGGCAGCTAGGACAGACCGAATCGCGCATCATAAAAAATAATTGATAAAATATTTGTATTTTTGTTTTAATTTATTTGAATTATTATATTTTCTTTTTCTTTTAATAATTTATTAATTTTTTTAATTTAAACTGGATCAGATCAGATTCAGATATCCAACATCCTATTGAATTCAAATTCGGATCAATGTTTGTAAAATTTAATTGGATCTTTGGATTGGATCAAATCTATAATTTGTAGTATTGAATCAGATTCAGATATATATTGATTTAAATCCGATCCGATCCGTTTGCATCCTATCTTTGCTCATATATGCAAGTGAAATTAAACTATATTGAAGGTAAATGTGTCTTGAGATCCATTGGTTCCTTCCAATTGGGTTTGGGCCCAAAACTTTAAAGCTTCAGACTTTTTTTTTTGGACGGGATCCAACTACAAACATACATATCAATATTGGACTTTAGGCCCAATTCTTAATAATGGGCGTGGATTGACCTAAAAAGAAGCCTAACACAGTTTAACACACTCTGCTGGTTGAACAAGAAAGCTGAATGGGAATGGAATATTCCATGTCGATTACGTTAAAAAAATTTCCCCACATGGTCCCATTAATAAAGAGGTAGAGGACGGTGCCGATTGGCTCAGCCTGTAAGGTTTCTAGTGGAGACTTGGATCAAATGCCGCTGTAATCAAGGTTGGGAGGTATTTGTTGCAAAACAAAGTTCGGGGAGCCAAGTATCTTGACAAATGGTCAGAAAAGTCCTCCTTGTAAATATGTAAAAAACATTCTCTACAGTTAATACAACCGAAAAAAAATTAATAAAAGGTGGTGTAGAACAGTGGGCTGAATTGGAAAATCGAACAGGTAGAAGGTCCCCTGTTTCTTGCCCTTGGTGAATGATTTGAACTGGCCACATCATCCCTACGGGTGGCAGCTGAAAAAGGGTTTGTGGTATAGATAAGTGAATGTTTCCTCATACCAACCAATGATATATTTCCACGTCGAAGTGTGGTTGAAGCCATATTAACTGTGAAAGATGAACACTAAACGGTGTTCTCCATAAGGTTGGAGCAGGTATTAAGGTTAAGTTAGCACTCAAACTTTGACGGGAATGTATTTTTTGATTTTTCTTTTTTTCTTTTGTTAGAAAAGGGATGAAAAGTAGAAAGAACTTAGAAAACATAGGAAAATCACTACCTACTACATCAGCTAGAAGGATGTAATCCAGCCTCCAACCAAGGAGCTGGTGTCGATAGATGATCCTCATTAGTTAGCTAATCAATCAGCAGCTTGGCTACTCTTTTGGATGTGGATGAACTACACTTCAAGGTTGAATCTTTGAGCATTCTTGTTCATAGTTAAATAACTTCCCTTTCAACCTGACATGGACTACACTACTTTGATTTGGGACTATCTCATTGGTTTACTTGAAAAAAAATACTTGTGTACAGAAAATGGACTAATAATAAAGGATTTGACTTTAATACTTTATGCTAACCAAGGATGGTTCATGAAACAATTTTGTACTTGTTTCTTATATTCTTTCTTTCGGTTAATACAATCAAACTCAGCCTTTGGAATCATGTTATCCAAAACTTTGATAATTGATTAATTAAATAAATAAAGACAGAAAAACAAAAACAAAAAAAAAAACTGAAAGGACAAGGAAAAGGAAATATATCTTGACTTTGTGACTTTGTAAAAATACAAGAACAAAGAAAAAAAAAAAAAAGAACCTGCTCCAACTTTCATGAGGTTCTCCTCAATATTAATAGCAGTCAGTAGAAAGGTCAATGGATGTCTAAAATCCCTTTTTTTTTGTGTGTGTGTGGTAAATCCAGAAAAGTCCTACACAAGATGGGGAATAGCACCCCACCAAGAGCAATAGAAGCAAATTACCCCAATCTCCCTAGGCAACCCTAAGCATCAACCAGTCAGCTGCATTTTTGGCCTCACAGAAGACATACTGATAGTAGATACCAAGATCCAAAAGAAAACTAAGCAACATACACTCATCTATCACAGTCTTCAGTCTCCAGGCAGATTCACTGCTTCCTTAAACAATTGATTGATAACTAATTTTGAATTTCCCTTAGCGATGATAGGCTGGTTCTTAAAATTGAGTGCAAGATTATGGGCTTCCCATGCAGCCCACGCTTCAACAAGATTGATTGCAGTATTCCTAAAACATACACTTTCATATCAAAGAGCTCACCATGATGATTTTCTAGAAATACAAGCAATGTTGCAGAACCCAATAGAATCGCATGATGCATCAAAATTTATTCTAATAACTCCCCACCAAGGACACTTTCAATGGATCTGAACAAAGTATTTACCACTTGGAGAGATTTCATCGCACTGGAAAACTAGTTTTAAGGTTCACAAAAAACCAAGTGCTCTCTCAATAAGCACTGAAATAACAGTCCCACATCGAATTGTCCTCCAACCCCAGACAAACGATGTGATCCACATCTTCCACAACCCCATAAACAGTACATGCGCCACCAATTTTTAAGCCCCTATTGATTAAATTCTTTTTTTAAGGGAGAAAAAAAAAGAACATAAACATTTTTAGTTAAGAGATACCAGTCTTCCAAACAAAATTCAGCAATCGGTTAGGAGTGAGATTATCACAATAATTGGTTAAACAGATTTTACCACACAAGAGGTTTTCACGGTAAAATTGCCATTAGAAGTAGTTGGGCATAGCTAGGTTGAATATAAGGAGGACATTGTGGGCACAGATCTCCATTGGAGGATAAACTTTGCAAAGATTTTTCACATCTATTAATTGTAAGCGACAATTTGAAAGTCCCTTACCAGTAAATTTACCTAGCAAATAAGACTGAAAGCGGAACCAATGAAAGAGTAAAATTGTTTCAATAAATTGGGAAGCTTCTAAGTGTGCGAATCTCCATTGGAAGATGAGAAACTTTTGCAGGGAGTTAATAATCCCACACTTCTTATTAGTTGGAGGAGCTGATGAAAAATACTACTGCAAAACCAAACGCATTAAAGAAGATGACTTCATTGATGGACTTGAGGGCTAGAGGTAAAATCTCGAAGATAATCAACTAGTGATTGGTCAATGACCAAGTGGGGTTAGCGAATCTTTGAAAAACACTACATTACTGTGCTATTTTAGTAGCCACTTGCATGGTTTACTGAAACACACACACACACACAAAAAAAAAATATTAGAATAATCACCTTCAACGCAACGCAGACATAAACCAAAAACCACCAAACCCACCACGCTCTTTTCAAGTTTAGTTTCCTGCGCCTTTTCCTCTTTTCGAAACATAAATTTAAATGCTTTCAATACCTAATCAAATTAAAAGATTCAAGGCATTCATAACTGTTATATTTTCTGTTTAGTTTCTGAAGGCAGTAAGTAATAATAATCCATTGGCAAGCTGTGAATGGAAATTAAAAAGACAAAAAAATAAAAAGCTCATGGCCATGAATGAAATACAGTGCATTGTGTAGAGGATATATCCCTAGTTAATCTGTTTTCCTGTTGATGAACTCTCCAAGATTTCTGCCCAAAATTAAGACGCTACTTTTCTTGTCCCTAGTGATTAATGAATAATGTTTCACAGAACTAAGTGGATTAGGATGTACACATACACACCCACTCAACCTTCATGTGCCCATAAGATAACTCTGCAGGTTTCTAACACAACACAACAAATAACTACCCCATTCTCTTCTTTCCATAGTCCGGGCCCCTAAGAGGAAGAAAATTAATAAAATAAAACTGTACTCTTTTCTACACCAACATTAATATCCAACTATACAGACATACATTACCATTTTGGGCAAGGTTTGTTGGAGTGGGGAGAGAGGGAGAGAGAGAGAGAAAGAGGCATTGGTGATGATACATATTTAATTCGAATTGAACATACAATTAAGAAAGAAGAATAAAGGCAGAGAGAGCAAGTAAGGGCAGGTGCGGCAATGACCTAAAAAATGAAGTCCTAGCTAGCTTAACTTTAGTCAGTACCATTTCACATGATAAAACATGGCTCCAGTGGAGGAGAATTAAGGAGGGTCCTTTGCCACTTAAGATCAGCAATTAAATTAAACCTAATATGCGCGTCAAATCCGACATATTTGCTTAATTTACACTGTTGGTGGCATGCAGGCTGTGACGTTGCGTCATTGCGTTCTTAGTATGTATAAATACATAACTTCCCTTACCTCTTTCAGGCCATCAATATCAACAACTAGCATAATTAGCATTACTTCACATCTGCAGAATTCCGCATATACAACCTGATCGATCGATCGATCAGAAATTAAACTTGGAAGGCGCAATTTCGGTCCGGCCGTCAGGAAAATGAAGGCAGCAGGAGCACTTGAAGTTGGAGAAGCTTCATCCAGGGCTTCAACCCCAGGACGAGGGTTGAACAGAGGGATCTCCATTCTAGACTTGGTTCTGAGGCTAGTCGCGGTTGCGGGTACACTGGGAAGTGCAATCGCCATGGGGACAACTAATGAGACACTCCCTTTCTTCACACAGTTCATCCGATTCAAAGCTCAATACAGCGATCTCCCTTCTTTTACGTACGTGAACTTAAATTTATATCTTGCTTTATTAGCTAGATGTAAATTTGTTTTATGAAACTTACTCTCTATCTCTGTGTGTGCCGGCGCGGCGCCTATATATTACCAAACCAGGTTCTTTGTGATTGCAAATGCAGTTGTAAGTGCGTACCTCATTCTTTCTCTCCCTCTATCCATCTACCACATCGCCAGGAGTTCAGCAAGAGGCAGTAGGATAGTGTTAACCTTCCTTGATGCGGTAAACTATATTAATTAATTAATTAATTGTTTCAGTTTGAAATAAGCATGCATGCATGTCGTATGTCGTATGTACATACATACAGTGAGTGACGGTAGAGGCTCTAATTAATATTTCAAGCTTGTACAGGCGATGCTGGCTCTACTCACGGCCGGAGCTTCTGCCGCAGCAGCAATTGTGTATCTGGCACACAAGGGCAATGCCCGGGCAAATTGGTTCTCTATCTGTCAACAGTTCAACTCCTTCTGTGAACGCATCTCTGGCTCTTTGATCGGCTCCTTTATCGGAATTGTGGTGTTTATACTACTAATCCTGCTATCATCCATTGCCATCTCAAGACGTTGATTTGGTGAGAGGACCATCCATCCCGGCCCTTAAGTAATATCGCGTGAGAACAATTGATGTCGATCCATGCATAGTCATCTGCAAGAGTGGCAGTTTATTTAATTTGTGCTAGTTTCGTACGTCTTCTGCTACATGTGTTCTTTTTCTATGTATATGTATATGTATTTGCCTGAATGCTCCTCTTCAAGAATTTGATTGTTGGATTTATATTTAAATCATTGAATTTATTTTCCTTCCATCGCGTTAATTTCAATTGAAATTAAAACACCATGAAATGACCCCTGCAGTGCAGTGCTTACTCATTCAGTATTCCATTGCTACTCATTTCACAGTTCAATTACCAATCCTGAAGCCGAGATTAATTGCAAGTTAATCAAAGAGGTTGTCTTAATAAATAAATTAATCAATTACTTGGAATAAAGAAAGGATCTTTAATTTACACTTACAGTGGTGTTAGATGTTTTGGCATCAGAGACAGAATCAAGTGCGTTTTTAACTAGTGATATTCAACGGTTCATTGGAAACCTGTAACTTTATCTTCATTCCATATGCATTTGTGAAAAAAAAAAAGAAAAGAAAACATAAGAACAATAACTAAGCGAGATAATTAATGGCACGAGATACAGATCTCGCTTCTCTGAACCAGTTGCTCAGGGAATCTGCAGGCACCGAAACCCAGACTACCAGCTTCATCGCCGAAACGACACGGCCGATATATAAGTACTCTAGGCTAGCATTGCCACAAGATCGTCCATTGATTTCAAAGTCTTCTCGTAGTATAAGTATGATTCATAGACTTTTGGTGTGCGAACATAATAATCGAACTGTAAGAAAAAAATATATATACATCACAAACCATTCGAGGGAAAGCCTCACTAGTAGCAAGAATGAATGAGTTCACATGAAAGATATTCAGATCAAAGATCAATTAAAGATAAACAGACTCTGTTGGTAGTGGTGGTGGTTTGACAATCTAGATTTCAAAGTCAAGAATTTGCCTCAAAAGAATCAACCTTGAGGTAATTTATCTCCATATATACCAAAATTGTTTTATTGAAGGATTGTATATTCTATTAGAGAATTAAGCGGTTTTAAGGTTTAATGTGGCTTATTAGCTCAGTTGGTTATAGCGTCGTTATAATAACCTTAAGGTCGCAGGTTCGAGACCTGCATGGGCCATTGAATTATGAATTGTTTTATAAAATCTCTTTTTTCTGCCACTAATAATTTTCGCCCAACAACTTTCGGTTTCTATCCAATTTTCTATCAAACCAAATACAGCAGCTAGAATTAGAAAGAAGCGTACCTCTGCCATGTTATCTACTAATTCATTGGCCGTCTTTACATAAGAATCCAGGCGATTTTCCGGCATAATTGTCAAGACATTCTTGAGATCCTGAGAAAGATAGGCCGTCTTGAGGCGAATGTAGAACAGGACATACCTCCATGACATGGTCTCCAGCATGCCCCTAATGCTGTGCAGACCCTCGGCTGTCTGTCGGATTCGTGCCACGGCGTCTTCCGAAGAAAGCCCCGGTTCGAAGAATCGCTCCTTGATGAACGACCGAGTGCCCCAATTCTCGGCAAGAGCAATTGGGGTTGCCTGAAGTCCGAGTGCCAGTGAAGCTGTTAAGAACGTGGACACCACTTTTCGTCTGTGCACCGGGTTTTCTTCACCGATTGACGAAGCTCGGATCGTCGAGAATGAGCGGCTCTGGCGTCCCTTGAATGTTTGGGGCATATGACGGTGGTAGAGAGCCGTGGGCCTGGCCAAGGTTCCCATGGTTGGAGGCTTGGAGATGGAGTGCGAGGGAAGGAATTACGATTTACGAATCCGAATGCAAGCTTTGACAACAATTGCTGAGCCGCTGATTGGTTCAGAGATGAATACCCGGGCAGGCTGGGTTGCTACCCGAGTTGCCCGTAACTCCAACATGGGCCTTAGCTTTTTGCCATCTTGGCATTCGTTATCTTCTTGCCCGGGGCTTAAAAGTGAAATGACGTTGTTAGCCCTGCTGGTACTGGGCTTAAATGGTCATCCCGCGTTTAATCTCAGCCGTTTATTATCTGAAAAACAGTAACACTGCTTAAGCAAATGGTTGTTTCATAGGTTTAATTACCAGTCAAAGTGTAATGTTGCTTAATTATGTTCAATGCAAAGCTTAAGGCCTCTTAATCCTCCTGTATCAAGAATTTACTGCACTTTTTATATCATCATAAAGCACTCGAATCAGTGGAAATGGGCAATGAAGGATTTTACTATGATGCGTGAAAAATTTGCAACCAATCAACCAATATCAAAAAAGTGATAATCATTAAAATTCACATGGGTTTTGATTGGTTAAAGCTATTCTACATGTTTTTCAAAATAAGACCTGACGCAGGGATGTAATTTTCTCCATTTTCTCGATCCTAGTGTGAATCCACCCCAAATGGAATGGGAATGGGGAAATTTTCATCCTTGTTAGCAGGGACGAGGAGAGCACTCCCCGCCCTGTGGGATCCCCACTAACATATATGTATATATGTATGCATATGTTTATATATATATATATATATATATATATATATATATATATATGTACACATTCGCTTATATATTAATAGTTTTAAAAATATGGTTGAATATGTTTGAATCCTTTCTAATAAGATTATAAATTTTAATTATTTTATTTTTATTTTTTAAATAAAATAAAAAATAAAAACAAAATGATTAACATTATAAAAAATCACAGGGAATGGGGATCCCTGTGGGAACAGGGATGGGGATAACCTTGTCCCCGCTAACGGGGACAATGATGGGGATGGGGATTTTCATGAGGATGGGGATGGGGGGAGACTCCTTGTCCCTACCCCACCCCGTTGCCATTCCTAATCAAACCAGACCAAATGGTCGAAACAAAAAAAAAAAAAAATCGAGAATTGGTCAAGTAACCAGACCATATGCTTTTAAATCAATTCTATATTATTTTAAATTATTCACTAACTATAAACAACTAGTTAACTAAAATACAATATGTTAGGTAATAAACACTTGAAAATACATTAGTTGTATCATAAAAAAGTTGTAAAAAAAAATCTTTTATACAATTTGCAACTTCCCAATCATCATCAATTATAAAATCATGGGGCATTTTCTCATTATAAAAATTAATAAGAATGTCTTTATATGAAATACAACTATCTAATACAAAATAGGTAAAATTCCATCTATGTTAAACATTTAATACAATTTTTTTATTTTATCCTATATTTTTATATAAATATTTAAATTCTTGTTTTCTTGTTCTAGAAGTTTTAATACACATAAAAGAACTTTATTTTCAATACCATAAGTATGTAAAATATTTATACTTACAACAATTTCCAGACCAATATATGGCCTTTTAAGTCTTGTAAAACTTAAAATTCTTTTCTTTTCTATTTTTTTTGTAAAAGTCATGATTCATAAATTAAATGCCCCATGACACAAATATAAATGATTTTATATTTGCAGCCTTGCAAGTCCAAATATCATATGTAAGTGAAATTTTAGAATTAAGATGTGACAAAGTAGAAATTAAATTTTGTTTATATGAATAAAAAAATAAAGCATTTTCTCTAATAGTATTTCTAGAAACTTTTTTGAATTATAGGTTTATAGATTGTTGTAAAAATCTTTCAAGCCTAGGTTTCTCAACTAATAAAATTGGTTATTTAGCATGTACAATATATTTTTCTAATCTTTGCATTATTTTTCTTGTAAATATTCAAAATTACCAAAAAGTCTATTGCCCAATTTGTGATTGATTTTCATTACCTTTTTCTTCAAATGACTAGCTATGTATTTAGCCAAATGGCTAGTACCACCTTTCCTACTATAACTAAAATC
Source organism: Nelumbo nucifera (assembly GCF_000365185.1). The sequence continues at coordinate 5,761,882 of NW_010729093.1, read as the reverse complement.
ATTCCAACATTTTATGCAAACTCCTCTTTTTATCTTTCCCTCAATAGTTTCTATATAAACATATTCCGCTCTTCATTAGTCTTTCTCTTGCCATCCCTACCACTAGTAGTGGCAAGGGTGGCTTCATCGATAACGGTACCACTAACATCCATATTGGTGCTATTGTACTATGATTGGACATCATTGAAGCCAAGGCTATAGGGAAAGGGATTTTGAGAAGAACCATCCATTTAAAAATTTTGAAATATTAAAACCCTAAAAATGAAATTTACTTACCACTTACTCGGTTTGGCAGTTTGAAATCTCAACTTGATTTCAACTTATGAAGCTTCTAAGCCTCCCAAATTGTTAACTGAGACACTTGAGCAAGCCTTTTTTGTTAAAATTTAGATAAAGTTAAGAATTAGGGACTAGGGAGAAAGTGACTAGGAGGATGAGAGAGTACAAAAATTGGGGTTATGAGAATAAGGGAAGGTAAGGGTATTTAGGGGTGATCAAGAAAAAATGAAAAATTGAACCGAACCAATGAGACCAAACTGAAAATTCCGGTCTAGTTTTTATTAACCAATATTAAAAATTGACGATTAACCGAACTAACCGAAATGCACACACACACAAATATACATATGTATGTATGTATGTATATTATATATTTTTTTCATATAGATTTTATATTATATTATAAATATATATTTGTAATATATAATATATTATTTATTATTTATAATATAATATAACATTTTATATTTATTATATAATATTATGAAAATAAAAAAACTGAAAAACTGATGAACCTGACTGGTGGTTAACTGAACCAATCAACTGGTTAACCGATCAACTTCGGTTCGACTTTTGTTACCAGTTTTCCAAAAACCAACACTACTGGTTCAATTTGGAGAAAAGGCCCGTGTTCCGGTTAACCGAACCTTGAGCACCCCTAAAGGTATTTATAAGAGTTGGAAATAATTTAGTTATTCAAAATACCCTTAAAATAGCCATTTTATAATTATTGGAAAGAGTATTTTTGCCTTTCAAAATCTTAATTATTACATTACTAAGATGCCCCCAAACTAGCTATTATATAGTTGTTAGGGGCATTTAAGTCATTTTGCCCCAAACTAGCTATCGCATGCCAACTTCATGTCGTGTTGGGCTGAACTGTACCGTGTTGGGGCACGGGTCACACTAGCACGACCAACTTTTTTTATTCCATGTATCAACCTGTAGGTCTTAAAATGCAATTCAGACATGGCACGAGGCTATGGGTTGGGCCTGGCATTATAGTGATTGGGTGGTGCTAGGCTCGACCAATGTCATTCTGGTCCACGAGTGGTCCATCCCACTTTAGAACACTATTTCTGGCATAATTTTTATTTATTCAACAAATATTTTTAGGGTAAAACACTTTAACCTCCCCTAAGATTTCTCTTAAATAATAAAGGGTTCAACTATGATATGGAAAAGATATGACCTTGGAAAAATAATTGACCAATAAACTGGAATCATAAACATGGTAATAAATAAAGTGTTATTTATCAAAATTCATGGGTGAGTTTTGATTGGTCAAAACTCTTTCCATACCATATCTTTTTCGCATCATAAATTTTCTCAATAATAAAACATCTCCTCATTTTTCAAATTGGACTTAGATTTCCCATCTTGGATCCATAAACCGTTTTCTTTAATAGAAGAAGAAAAATAATAATATACCTTGAATTAAATTTGGAATTAAATGGGTTTAATAAATTGGGTGAAAAACTCCAATCGTCTACACCATTGGAATATTAAAAACTTGATTGTCCTTTATATTACTCTTGGGTTTCTCCAGCAAAAGATAGATGGACCAATTATTAGCACTTTTATAAGGAAATCATATGGGGAAATCAGTCTCATTTTTCTTAGTTTTCCAAAAAAAATCAGTTATTTTTTATCTATGGGGAAGTCAGAATCTGTTATGGGTTTTTACATTTTCATTGATTTTGTATTGTTTGAATGGAAATATAATTGGAGAAATAGTTGCAGTTCCATATCACCGAACAAGAAAACGAATGGTGAAAAAACTGGTAAAATATCTAATAGTCACTCCTTTCTTTTGCCTTCACCTCTTCAAAATAATTAATGGCATCATGTATTCGCCAGAAAATATGGAAGAACTCTTCCACCCTGTTCTTCTCTCCACAGTTCTTATCTTCACAAGCCCTACTTCTTTGTTTTCCTGCCGATTCATCTTATTCGATTGCATTTTCTGTTATTTGTTTCATTGCTAGAGTTTTAATCAGGACGACTGGTTTTCTTCTGGAGGAAGTTGCAAGAAATGGGTAAGAATTTAATAAAGGGTAGAACTGTATTTTTAAAAGAGCTTAAGGCTCAGTTTAGAAAGAGTATAAATGCAAATATGTACGATATAAATATATATAAAATAATATAAAATACAATGTTTTACACCCTACATATTTATATTTGTATTCCTTTCAAATTGAGCCTAAATTGCACATTATGTCATTTACTAACAAATATGGAAGGAAAGGGAGGCCTGGGTCCATTAACATCACTGACAGGGAGGTCTAAATCCAATTTAAAAGGTGAGGGGATGTTTTAGTATTTAAAAAAAACCTTGGGGAGGCTCAAGTCCTTTTGCCATTTTTAACCTGCCAATATATACAACAAACTTACAAATGATTCTTAGAATAAAAAATAATAATAATGGAAATTGATTTCGTGAAAACATGCCAAAAACAGCGTTTCCCGCTAGAATTTAAATTCCTTTACAATAATTATGTTGTCATATTTAGGTACCTCATTTATGTTTACCTACTACTTTCTACCCACCCAGGTTTTTAAAACTAAACCGAACAACGAACGGGTCAGGGGTCTGCTTTATGGGTCTAACGGTTTGATTGTTCAAATTGAACGGACGGCTCATTTTGACAAAAAATAAAAACATTCAAAACCATTGGATTTGGACAGTTCGAACGGTTTGACTGCTCCGGTTGATGATTTATTGACCAAATCAATGGTTTTTGGCAAAATAACGGTTTTGGAGTAAAACAGACCTGATCAGTTCCCAGCTTTTTTGATCCAACCATCCGATCTGGTCCAGTTTTGAAAACCATGCTACCTGCATAAATATCCCTATCTTTTTTCTCCTCTTCATTAATATCATCCAAATGTAATGCATGCCATTTTCCTTTAGGATGTGTTTGGTTGAAGTGCAATTGTATTTTCATTAATACAAATGTATGGAAGTGCAAATGAAAAAAATGCAAATTCTCATTTAATTTTGTTTTGGGTTTTACTTTATTCTGCTTCAGATCTTAATTTACTTCATTTGTACTATAGTCAAAACAAAATAAATTAAAATTTGAGACAAAAATATATCAGAATTTAAACTCAAATCATTTGCATTATCATAATTTTGCATCAATACAAATTTATTTGATTGCAATCAAACACAACCTAAGGCTCAGTTTGAAAGGAGCACAAATACAAATATATACAGTACAAATACAAAATTTTACACTCTACATGTTTGTATTTATACTCCTTCCAAATGGAGCCTTAGTAGAAATAGACGATCCAGGTTGTAGGGACAAATTGGGGGATGGGGACCAAGAAGGATGCAAGGTAAACCCTACTAGACATAACACAAAGAGCTCGTAGATGTGTACATTTGATCTTGTGCCACATTGGACCATTGCAACCAAATAGAAATAGTGAGGATCGATGCCCCTACAAGGTGAACCGGGATATGCTATCCACAAGACACTGCGTACTGGTTTGACTAAGAGTTCACATCAGTGCCCACAGTACCCCACATAACATCCCGACCTTATATTGGAAATATCTCCAGATGATAGTATGAGAAATGATGAGACTTTATCGGGAGATGTTTGACTGGAACCCACCTTACAAATTTTGATGGGTAAAGAAAAAAGCGTACCCTGTAGTTTTGAGAAAAACTACAGTTACCTCTTTTCCATCATTGTTATAGATGGAAAGCGTTGGCCTAATGTATTATTATTTTCTGAAAATACTAAAAGAAATAACTTTTAACTTTAGCTAAAAATATTACTTGGGTCAAATTGAAAAGAGTGAAGACTTTGTAAATTCTTCAATTAGAGTGGTCTAAAAGGGTAAATCTGACATTTTGAATTATGTAAAAACTTGCCCTAACAAATGTATGTCAAGCAGCTCTGGTAAGACAATAGTATTGGTCTAACTCCGAAAGTCTAAGGGAGAACGGCGGTGGTTACAAAGAGAGAGAGAGGAGAGAGAAAATACGGGTTTCTCTCCTTCCATGATGGGTTTAATGGTGAATTATAAAATTGGGTCCCTATGGTGCCCTATTTATAGTTGATGCGGCGCAATCCGGTCACTCCTAACTGGCATTCGTGTGGCCCCTCGAAGACATCTGAGACAGGGAAGAATAAGAAGAATCCTTTGGGGGGCTGCCCGGCGGGGACACTCCGATGCTTAAGTCAGTACTCAGTAGAAGCAAGGGAAAGACGAAAGCTAAGAGTGAGGATAGCGCGTTACCACTATGTTCAAGAGGTCAGAGATTCAAGAAGAAGTTTCTCTTCTGCCCTAAGGGCTTTTATAGGGACACTCACATTAGGTCGGGCATAACCGCCACTAAGCCCTGCCACAGCCGTTACCTGCCAAGGCTGCGCAGGTGGCCGTTGTGGCGTACGCTTCGCCCGGGTGAGTGACACGTTTCCAAAGTGGCAGGCACGCCTTCGCCTGCTGAGAGACATAGACGCAGACTATCGAAAGGACTGGGACTGCGCCGTCAGTAGAGGATATGGCGCAGTCTGACCGGTACGGTCTGTTAGTCGAGAGCTTCTTGAAGAGCGCTAGTGCGGCTCGTTCGTGAGCTATTTTTTGGCGAGCTTGAAACACTCCAGGATCACCCTTGATGGAATTGGTCCTCAGAATGAGTCGTTCTCTAGGGAGCTCAGGCGAGCTAATAACTTTAGCTCGCGAGCTACAGTTGCCTCGGAGTATCTCTTTAAAGATAGCACGGGGAGCCCGGAGTTCGTATTGCAGCGGACTCCTCCCCTCGTGAGCTGTAACGTAGCGGACTGTTTCGTGGGCCCGTCACCTGGGCGCACCGGGCTTCAACGCTGGGCTGTCGCTCATGCTGAGTCAGCGTCTACGTGTCACCTTTTCATAGGTTGGGTCAAATCATCCTTCATCAATAGCCCCCCACTCCTCGAGCTAAGGGTACTGCCTTAGCGCGGGGAGTCTATGAAGCGCGATGGACTGATTTGACCGAAATTCAAACTTGATTGACTGCCCTTATTAAATGCATTTGCTGGAATCAAGAGATTTTCTGATTTTCCTGACTTTTCGGATTCCGAAAATGTGCTGAGGTGGCTTTTAACTCCGAACATCGTGCAGCTGCAACTACCTTAATTGTGGAAGACGTGCCGCCAATCGCCTTCAGTTTTCAGAAGGCGGGCACCCGCGGGCCGTTGGATCTGCTTTGATCCGGGCCGTCAAATTGAAAGGGTGGAGACTATAAATAGGGGGCCCCCTCGGGCCTTATTTTCTCCCACGCCATCTTGCTGTCTTTGGATTCTGAGGTCGCGCACTTCACCTAGTCTACCCGAGTTCCTCAGTTTGCTCTGTTCCGTCTACTCTGGTGAGTCCCAATCGCTGTCAGCCATGTCTGGGTACCCATACCACACCTATCACATGGGCAATAGCCAGGATGATGATGCTCCCTCGAGCTCGGCGGGAGCATGGGAGCAGATCCCGAAGGCTCGGGAGGCCTCTGGCGACATGGCATCTACTTCTAGGGGGAGGGAGCTTGATACCTTTGGCCCTTCCTTGATGATAGCGGAGAGACTCAGGTCTCTGATCCGCTACTTTCGCCTCCCTGGGGACCTGGTTTACAGCCTCCCTACTGACAACTTTCCTTGGGAGCATGGTCCCAATGATATAGTAATCTTTCAGGAACAACGACATTCGAAACATGGTTGGGACTATATTGCTGTGTTATGAGTACTGCCTTCCTTTGGACCTTGATATTTTTGTCTCTATCCTTTGTATAAAGAACGCTGCTCTTGGGGTTCCTCTGGAGAGGCGCTTTTATTACCTCTCTCCCCGCCGCGACTATAAGCTCTTGTACGAGCTGCCGAATAAGATTCCCGCCTGGAAGCAGGATTACTTTGTGGTCCGTAACCCCGAGGGGTGGCCCTTCCCTACTACTTGGAGGGGTGCCATCTAGGACCCCGGGGCCGAGCTGGACCCTGAAATTCGGAAAACGATGCTGTCCTGGGCGTCGGTAGGCTTCCTTTGCTCGGACTACTTGACCGAGGAGAATCTCGTGCAGGCATGCTTGAGCCCGGGTAGGTCGGCCTTTTAGGTCGCATAGTGCCTTGTGACAATATTGTGTACACATGTATTTTGTTTCTTGTCGGACTAATATCTTGTGGTCTTTTGGCAGCCATCATGTCCAGTGCCAATTCGCGCCGCCTTCTCTCGGGCAGCCAGAGACGCCATGCGAAGAGGACGCGCCCCGACCGGACCCTCCCTTCGGGAAGTACTGAGTTTGGGTCTGCCGAGCCGGTTCTACCCTCTCCTCCGCCCGAGGTTCTGATGCCCCCACCTGAGGGGGCTAGTGGGATTAACCCTGGGGGAAACGAGCTCCCTCAACCAGGGGAGGCTCCCTGTAATCCCCTTCAGCCCTGTCCTTACCCCCAGTTCCCAGTGGGAAACTAGGAAGGGGTAAATGATTATCTGGTGGCTCATTGGAGGAGCCGGAAGGCGATCACTAATGACGAGGTCACTCAGTAGGGAAACATGGAGCCCGGGGACCTCTCTGCGTTCGCCTCTGCCCATTGCATGGTGGTAAGTGACCTTTTTCCCTTTTTCTCTCTTGGTTTGCCCTTTTCCGCTGTCATCTGAAATTCTTTTCCGTCAGCAGGTGAATTCCTCCATCCATGCCATGGCTCTCCAGATGCGCATCCATCGCGTCGACGCCCTCGACCAGCGGGCTTCCAACCAGAAGCCCGCAAGGGGAGCAAGTCTCAGGAGCTGCTCGTCCACGACCAAGAGGCTTAAATCACCCGGCTTTCTGAAGAGAGCACACGTTACAGGGAGGAATCATCGAGGATGGCGGCGGAGAGGGAGCTCCTTAGGCAGCAGGTGCGGGACTTGGAGTCCACTCTTCTAAATCGGACTCGAAACTTTGATCAGATGGTGGAGGCTGAGCGAGAGAAAGCGGTCTAGGATTTTAAAGACTCCTAGAAATTTCAGGACCTCCAGGCGGAGTATGGTTCGGGTTTGTACCGCTCGGGGTTTAAGCTTTGCCGGTGGCTGGTTCGGAAGAAGTTCTCCGGACTCAACCTCGATGACATTACTATGAAGGGTCTGTCTCCTGAGACGGTGGACCAAGCAGAGGAAGAGGAGCCTAACTCCCCAGAGGATGAGGAGGCGGATCCTTGATGCGGCGTTTCTCTGGGCTTCTGGTGGCTTCCGGGTGTCATAAACCTGATCTTTCACAAGTCTTTGGTTGGGCGGTTGTGCCCTGTGTTAGTCAAACTTTCCTGAGCTGTTTAGCTCGGTTACCGCATTTGTTATTTTTCTTCTTTCTTCTCTTTTTTTTTTTGAAGTGACAATGAAAGTTCTTTCCTTCTGAGTATGATGAACTCTTTGTATCTTTGCTAAGGTGATCTCGATACCTAAGCTATTAGAGCTATTTACACGAAGTAAGGCACCTCCATGGTGCACGAGTCGATTGCTACGTGCACCCAAACTATTTGTCCGTTGGTCATTCTTTACTTCAATCGTTGTACTAGGACTAGCCACATTTGGTGGGGTTTAAACCCGAGCTGCGTACACTCCTCACCTTGACAAGCTACCTTGGAGACGATTGGGTTTGGCTGCGCCGAGATCGTGTTAGCTCGGCATTTTTGCCCTTAGGCTTTGGGAGCGGCCCGTGGCCTACTCGGTTGTTACAGGTAGTATTGTCTCAAGTTGACGATATTCCATGCCCGAGGTACTTGTTTCCCTTCAAGGGTCTCGAGCTCGTACGTTCCTTCCCCGAGAACTCGCTTCACTCGGTAGGGACCTTCCCAGTTGGACCCGAGCTTGCCAACGCCAGGCTCAGGTACCATAACTTTACGAAGGACCAGGTCGCCAACGCGGAGGTTCCGCCTCTTGACCCTGGCATTATAGTATAGAGCTACTCTCTGCTGGTAGGCTACGGTTCTGATGTACGCGAGGTCCCTTACTTCGTCGAGTAGATCGAGGTTGGTACGTAGCTCATCTCCGTTCGTCTGATCACTGTATGCTTCTAGTCGCAGCGTGGGCACTTCGATCTCTGCAGGGATTACTGCTTCAGTGCCATAAGTGAGATTGAAGGGTGTTTCTCCTGTGGCGGTCTTCTCTGTGGTCCGATATGCCCACAGAACACTGGGTAGTTCATCTGCCCACAATCCTTTAGCTCGGTCCAACCGTGCCTTTAATCCGCGGAGGATGGCTCTATTCGTTACTTCTGCCTGACCGTTTGTTTGAGGGTGTGCGACTGAAGTAAAGTTCTGTCGGATTCCCACGTCTTGGCACCAGTCTTGGAATTTGATGTCTTCGAACTGTTTGCTGTTGTCGGAAATCAATACTCGAGGTAATCCGAAGCAGCATACAATGTTTTTCCAAAAGAAGTTTTGAACATTTCGGGCCGTGATTGTTACGAGGGGTTCAACTTCTACCCACTTGGTAAAATAGTCCACTGCTACCACTAAGAACTTCCTTCCACCCGTTGCTGGCGGGAATGACTCGAGTAGATCGATGCCCCACTGTGCAAAGGGCCACAGACTGGTGAGATACTTGAGGTCGGCAGTGGGTTGGTGGTGAATATTAGCATGTCTCTGGCATTTGTCACATTTTTTAACGAGCTCAATAGCGTCTGCCTTCATTGTTGGCCAATAATACCCCTGTCGAAGCGCTTTCTGGGCAAGGGCTCTACCCCCCAAGTGCCCGCCGCACAACCCCTCATGAGTGTCGTGGAGTACGAGCTCGGCTTCGGTAGGCCGCAAGCAACGCAGATAGGGGAGCGTGTAGGATCTCCTGTACAGCCGCTCGTCTATCATGACGTATTTGGCTACCTGGCGCTGCACCCTTTTGGCTGCATTGCGATCTGCAGGGAGGGTCTCGTGTAGCAAAAAGCTCGTGAGAAGGTCAATCTAGCTCGGCTCTGCTTGAACGACAGGAGCAACCTCCTCTGCCCCCCTGAGAATGCTAGGCCGAGACAGGTCCTCTATGTACACGGTTCTCATGGTGGTGTCGCTAGTGCTGGCTAACTTGGACAGGGCGTCGGCCTCAGCATTCTCCGACCTAGGGATCTGTCTAATGAAGTGTGACTGGAAGTCGAGCAAGGCCTCTCTAACTTTGGTCAAGTAGGCAATCATGGTTAGCTCACGAGCTTCATACTCGCCGGTGACCTGGTTAACCACAAGCTAGGAATCGCTGCAGATAACAATGTGCTTTGCTTTTACTTCTCTGGCTAGGGCTAGTCCAGCTATCAACGCCTCGTACTCTGCTTCATTGTTAGACGCCGCGAACT
>NW_010729093.1:5721824-5751803 GCF_000365185.1 Nelumbo nucifera | reverse complement strand
TTCGTGGCTTGTACGGGAGGTCGTACTCGCTGAGCTCAACGGCCCACTTCGTCAACCGATCAGAGATCTCGGGTTTAAGCAACACTTGCCTCAGAGGTTTGTCGGTGAGGACGATAATAGTATGAGCTTGGAAGTATGGGCGGAGCTTCTGAGCTGCAATTATCAATGCGTATGCTAGCTTTTTCATCTCCGGGTATCTCGTTTCTGCTCCCTGCAATACTTTACTAACATAATAGATGGGTCATTGGACCCGATCTACTTCCTTTTTTAGTACCGAACTGACCACTTCGTCGCTCGCCGAGAGGTACAGTTCTAAAACATCGCCCTCCTCGGGCCGGGTTAAGGTCGGCACACTAGCGAGGTATTTCTTGAGCTCGTCGAACACGAGCTGGCAATCTTGGGTCCATTCGAACCCTTTGCTCTTAATTGCCTTGAAGAATGATAGACAGCGGTCTGCCGATTTAGACATGAAATGGCTCAGAGCGGCTATGCGGCCATTCAACCTCTGAACCTCCTTCAGCTTCCGGGGTGGTCTCATATCTAAAATGGCCTTAATCTTATTCGGGTTGGCTTCGATGCCACGCCGGTTAACGATGTATCTTAGGAACTTGCCCGAGGTCACACCAAATACACACTTGTTTGGGTTCGGTCTCATATTAAACTTACGCAGAATTTCAAAACAGAATGCAAATCTTGTATTAATTCATGTGAGAATTGAGTTTTGACGACCATGTCGTCTACATAGCATTCTACTACTTTTTGCCGATTAACGGCGCAAACAACTTATTTACAAGCCTTTGAAAGGTTGCCCTTACGTTTTTCAACCCGAAGGGCATAACCTTGTAACAATATAGACCAAATTCCGTGATGAAGACAGTCTTTTCTTCGTCCACCGGGTCCATCTTAATTTGGTTATAGCCCGAATAGGCATCCAAGAAACTTAGCAGCTCGTGCCCTGAGGTCGCGTCCACCAAGCGGTCGATTTTGGGGAGCGGGAAGCAATATTTTGGGCAAGCCCGGTTCAGGTCGGTGTAGTCGACGCACATGCGCCATTTGCCATTGGCATTTTTTACCCGGACGGGGTTGGCTACCCATTAGTGGAGTTCTCTTATGAAGTCAGCCGCGAGGAGCTTTTCGACCTCCTCGTCAACCGCTTTCCACCGCTCTGGGGCTAGGTTGCGTTTCTTCTGTCTAACGGGCCTAACTACAGGATTAGTATTCAGCTTGTGAGTTATGAGTTCGTGGTCTATACTAGGCATCTTTGTCGTGGACCATGCAAAAATATCTAAATTTTGAAGTAAGAAACTTACCAGTTCGGATCGTAGAGGTTCCTGGATAGAAGCGTCGATCTAAAGCGTCCGAGCTGGGTCTGTGGCGGAGGTCGGAACTGTGACTGTTTCTTCTGTGGGCGCGACTCGTTCTCCGCTTTGCTCCACAGGCCGCTCCAGCTCGAGGTCATCGGCCACCTTGGTTTTTCCCTTCAGGGCGACGACATAGCACTTGCGGGATTCGAGCTGGTCGCCCCCGCGCTACCCCCACACCGAAGTCTGTTGGAAACTTCATAGCCAGATGGTAAGTGCAGACCACCGCCCGTAGGACATGGGTGATCGGTCGACCTATTATGGCATTGTAGGGGGAGGGGGTCACGACCACCAGGAAGTCGTGCTTGAACCTGACCACGCAAGGCCATGTGCCAACTTCCACAGGTATTGTTACTTTCCCAAGGGGTCGGACTTCTTCTCCGCTGAAGCCTACCAAAGGAGTGTCTGTAAGCCTCAGGTCGCCTCTCTGCAACTGAAGCTGGTCAAACGCGGCTTTGAAGAGGATGTCCGCTGAGCTGCCTGAGTCGACGAGTACGCGCCTGACCTCGAAGTTGTTGATTCTTAGCTTTATCACAAGCGCATCGTCGTGGGGGTAGTGGACTCCTCACGCATCATCTTCTGTGAAGAAAATTGGCTCTTCTGTCCTTGGCCGCTTTGGGGGGTTCTGATCCTCCCGGGTGGCCTCACGAACCGACGTCCAAGCTACTGTTGAAGTGCAACCCGCAACGATCGAACCTCCCACTATCATGTGGATGGTCCCCCGAACTAGCCTCTCCTCCGGAGGTTGCCTCTGCAGTTGTTCGGCCGGCCTGCTGCTGGACTCGGGAGCATCCTTACCGTGCTCTCCTTGTCGACCTATTTTATTACTATTATTATTATTCTGTACAAAGTTTCTTAGATATCCGCGACGGATGAGCTCCTCTATCTCGTCGCGGAGGTTTTTACAACTCTCGGTACTGTGACCGTGATCTTGGTGAAAACTGCAATACAAATTCTTATTTCTTTCATTGGGATTCCCCCTCAGACGGAGTGGCCACTTCACGTACGGGGTGTCCTTGATCGCCATCAGGATTTCAGCCTGCTTCGCGTTCAGTGGGGTGTAATCAGATCGATCCACTACAGGAGGTCGGGAAAACTGACCCGGTCTTGCCCCCCGAGCTGTGTCCTTTTTCTTCCGGCTGTCCCCTTGACTGGAAAGCTCTCCTTCCCTCGTTATTTTTTCGGGCGCGCCCTCGCCCTTTTGGTTGATCTACTCTTCGGTGGCTATGAATCTGTCTGCAAGCTTCAGAAACTCGGTTATGGTCGCTGGTTGGTTGACGACCATGTGCCATTTGAACTCTTTGTGTGTCACGCCCTTCTTGGCTGCTGCAAGGCGTACAACAGGGTCCAGGCGTGGTATCTACATACAAGCATCGTTGAACCGCTTGATATAGCCCCGGATGGACTCTCCCTCTCTCTGCACTATGATGAGGAGGCTTTCTTCAATTCGCAGGCACCGTTTGCTGGTGACGAAGTGGGACACAAAGGTTTGTGCGAACTGCGCCCAACTTCTTATCGACCCAGGTGCCAAATTCTGGTACCACGTGCGGGCCGCTCCTCTAAAAGTAGTAGAGAAGGCCACGCACATGCACGATTCACTGGCTCTCGCCAGGTGCATCTGTGACTGAAAGGCATCTACATGATCATTCGGGTCAAACGACCCGTCATACTTGTCAAGAGGGGGGAGCTTGAAGTCTTTGGGCATTGGGGCTGCCAGGAGTTCGGAAGACAGGGGGATGAAACCGAGAGGAGGGGAGCTTTGACTTCGGCTGAGCTTACCTCTTCTTTGCCCATGAGCTCGGGCAAATCGCGGGTGACAAATCGGCAAGCTCGGCGGCGGCGTCTCTGCTTCTTGGTGTGCTCGGTGTTCGTGCTGCTCACCTCTGCGCTGTCTGGAATGGTTTGTGCAGGAAGTAGCCCGGTCTGCTGGTGATGGCTGTGCACAGAGGGATCCCGCTTGGAGTTTGTTGCCAGGATCTCAAACCGGTTTTCAAGGGTTAGGGTTTCAAACTTCGACTGCCGAGGTGATGTAGACTTGGCGAGCTGGGGTCCTCCCGACCTGTTCGCCTGCGGCGAGACCGGGGTAGCCGGTCTCTCTCGTCTGCCGCGGGGGGAGGCCTGGTTTTTTGGGAGGTTTTGGGGTCCCTCTCCTTGGCCAAAGGGGTGCTCGTCCTGGCGGCGAGACTTAGCTTGCTGCAAGGTTGGGTGCCGAGGCGGGAATTGCAGCTGAAGTTAAGGTTGAGGCAGTTAGGGGAACTGCTGTTGATACTGATACTGGGAGACCTGGTGCAGTACGTGTTGTTGATAGAGCTGAAGTTGCTGGAACTGTTGCATTTGGGCCTGCATGGCCCGAATGCACTGCATCAAGTCCTCCAGTTGGTTTGGGCTGGCCACTGGGTGCACGACCGAAGGTTCGGTGAACGTCGCTCCAATTGTAGCAGGGAGTGGGGCGATGACAGGTGCCACTGTGAGAGGCACATTCAAGCTGGGGATTCCGTCCGTTGAGAGGGGGACAGTGAACTGTCTGATACAGACGGTAGGAAGCTGGGGTTGTTCCCTGAAGTTACCCATTTCCGTGCTTCGTCCGATGTTGCTAGAGAAAGCAATGAGAGTTGGATTTTTTCAAGGAAGAAAAGAACCGTGAGGGTTTAGAGAGAAAAGCCTTTTGAAGCGTTTCCCACAGACGACGTCAAATGATGCGGCGCAATCCGGTCACTCCTAGCTGGCATTCGTGTGGCTCCTTGAAGACACCTGAGACGGGGAAGAATAAGAAGAATCCCTTGGGGGGCTGCCCGGCGGGGACACTCCGATGCTTAAGTCAGTTCTCGATAGAAGCAAGGGAAAGACGAAAGGCTAAGAGTGAGGATAGCGCGTTACCACTATGTTCAAGCGGTCAGAGATTCAAGAAGAAGTTTCTCTTCTGCCCTGAGGGCTTTTATAGGGACACTCACATTAGGTCGGACATAACTGCCACTGGGCTCCTACCACAGCCGTTACTTGCCAGGGCTGCGCAGGTGGCCGTTGTGGCGTACGCTTTGCCCGGGTGAGTGACACGTTTCCAAAGTGGCAGGCACGCCTTTGCTTGTTGAGAGACGTGGACGCAGACTGTCAAAAGGACTGGGACTGCACCGTCAATAGAGGATATGGCACAGTCTGACCGGTACGGTCTATCAGTCGGGATCTTCTTGAAGAGCGCTAGTGCGGCTCGTTCGCGAGCTATTTTGTGGCGAGCTTGAAACACCCCAGGATCACCCTTGATGGAATTGGTCCTCAGAATGACTCGTTTGTTAAGGAGCTCAGACGAGCTAATAACTTTAGTTCACGAGCTACAGTTGCCTCGGAGTATCTCTTTAAAGATAGCACGGGGAGCCCGGAGTTCGTGTTGCAGCGGACTCCTCCCCTCATGAGCTGTAACGTAGCGGACTATTTCGTAGGCCTATCACCTAGGCGCACCGGGCTTCAACGCTGGGTTGTCGCTCATGCTGAGTCAACGTCTACGTATAACCTTTTCATAGATTAAGTCAAATCATCCTTAATCAATAGTGTTTAGACCTCCATATTCTGGAATCTTCTTATATTTCGTCTTTGCTAATTTTACAACTCAATTAATGCACATGCTTTTAATTGCTCTTATAAATTGTTCTCAACTCGAGTGCTATCTTTCTAAAAGGTTCTATCCCTTGAGTTGTTTTTGTAAATAATTCTGCTTAATTTGTTTATTGGCCTGAACCGTTTAATTTGACCTAAATTCATGCCCATTCAAGGGAGGTTTTTATATTTTACCCAATTTTTATTTGTTCGTATGGTCACAACAAATTGTAACTTCCAAAACCTCCGGTTATGACATTGACATTGTATCCCTTTGAAGTGGCATCAATTCCCTTTATTGTCACTATTCCCAACTATACAAAGATTTATCAGGTAAGGGTCAAATGGATCTCTTTCCCATTGCATATTGACTAACTTTATAACATCTTTTTTGCATTAATTACTGGGCTCACCGTAAAGAGAAAGGGTTTTCTTGCATATATATAAAGGCAACTTTTTGCCCTGAATATCAATAAAACATAATATTTTTATAAAATAACAAAAATAAAATAACTTTTTTTTGAAAAATATCAACGAAGGATAATAATACTGTTTATCGTCTTCCTCTGCCCTTCCTTTGGTGATGGAGGCCGGAATTCCCTCTGCAACTTTGATGAATCATCTTCAGCTTTCGGTGACTGCAAACAAGTAGAGAACGGACTAAAAAAATTCAATTGGAAGTAAACACGTCATCCATTCGTACTGTTTTCAGATTACAGCAAATAACGTGTTTACTCGTAATTGGGTTTCAGATCCGGAATCCTCATGGTTCATGCATATCGGATTAACCAAAAAAACAAGTGTTCAAAGCATTTCGAAACATCTTAAACGTGTCGATATAATGGTGTATGACATCTGGATAACGATGCTCAGCAGTCAGCACCAAGATTAAACCGACTCGGACAACTCGTTTTACTTGTTCATTAGTTGCCCCGATACGATCCACCACAAACTCACTCACTCACTCAATCCTGGAAAAGAGTGGGGCAAAACTCTTCGAAGTCGTAATAGACAGAGAGATACAAAGTTCTTTCATTGCCTTTGATCAATCATATCCAAATGTATTTTAGAAAAAAAAAGGAGGAAAACGAATAAAGGAACCATCGTAGGTATTGATGAAACATTTAACAGGATTTCAAGTCTTAAACCGCTAGGATGCTGAACAGATTAGATGGAATGCTCGTTAATGGCGAAGAAAATGAAAGAAAGATGGAAAAAGCAAACCTGCGTGATTAGGAAGTGATCTCCAGCTTCCGTGGCCGTTCTTCTTAATATACTCAACGAAAATCTCATCACCAGAGCTGCAGAGAGAATTCCAGCCTCCATCACCAGACGAAGGGCAGTGGAGAGGAGGATGATGAACAGTATCATTGTCCTTTGTTGATATTTAAAAAAAAAAACCATTTTGTTTTTGTTATTTTATAAAAATATTATCTTTTATTGATATTTTGGACAAAAAGTTGCCCTTGTTTATAAGAAATCAAAAGAAAAACTCACTAAAACTTATCAATCTCTCATGTGGATAAACTATTTTTCCACTTAGGAAAAAATTATAAAACATAATGGGATAAATTTACTCATTTTAACATTAATTTTTTTTATGAGTAAAAATATAATTATATTATTTACATAGGAATCAAAAGAATATGAGTAAGTGAATGAAACATTTACCTGAGTAAGTGCACTTACTCAAGTAAATTGTAAACTTGTAAACAAACAAGGCCTAAAAAGATACGTTTGATGAAAACATAAAAAGATGGAATCTATTTGATTTACTAAATATTTTATTTCATATTTTTAGTAATTAGTAATTCATAAATTCATAAATTTTTGAAAATAATTTATTCATAAATTTTTGAAAAATAATTTATTCATATCAATATTTATACTAAGGGTTTTTAAAATATTTAAGTTTTTTGTTTCTATTTTTTAATTTTTTATGCAAACAATAATAAATGAAGATTTTTTTATTAATTTAATTTTAAACATCCCGTGACAAAGTGTCAACCAGTTGGTTGGTAAAGTCTCCATATAATCGCCAGGAAGACTTAGGATCAAATTTAGCTTGCAGTAGGGTTAGGGGGCTTTATGGGTTTGAGGTATGATCTCCCAATTGCCCAACACTGTGAAGCAACAATTTTAAGCCTTTTCCAGTATTTTGACATCTGCAGAAAAAAAATCTCTGATATCTTTTAAATTATTATTTAATAAGATTAATCAACTCTCTAATTTTTTCAAACAATTAATATTTATTATATAAAACAAATAGTTGCTTTGATTTGATTTCATGCATTGAAAATTATATCTAAATATCATATTTTCGCACATATACACAGTATGGGCTGTTACACTAGCAAATACTTAATCACCCTTTTTAATTTAATAAACTGGCTTTGCCATATTAGAAATAAACGGTTTAGTCAACGCCACTTACAAGTTACAATCCATTAATGGTAACATACTAAGTTTGAAATGTGTGACAGTGGCATTTCGTGGATAAGTGTATAGGTGGCAGATCCAGTCTCATTAAGTTGAGAGTAACTAGGTTATGGGTAGCCAGCCACTAGCCGGCCGGACTCGACGTACATGGACCACATGGTTGAGTAATTACTCATGGGTTTTTGACGAGAATAGAAAGGAATTAAGTTGAGAGTAACTAGGACTGTAAATTTTAAAATATCAGATGGGCTGGTCATCAAATCAAAATAAATAGAATAGATAGATAGAGATGGTTTTGTGGTCAGCGACGGTCTCCTCCGTGGACAAGGCTGCTCTTTTTTTTTTTTGTTTAGCACGAGATTGGAATTTTGGAATCAACTCTTTGTTTTATCATTTTCTATCACCCGCATAGCCCCGGTGCACCAGAAACGTCTCTCACTGGACCTTGCTTCCTCCTTACGATTTCAGCTAACAATATTTATTTTTGGGCATTATTGATTCCTCATCTCACAAATTTGTCGCTTTTCTCTGAAGTTATGTTCTTGACTCTTGAATCCTCTATTTGTTTGATTGAATTTACCCAAAACAGTGGTTTGCTCTTTTAGATTCTTCGCAGTTTCTCAGAACTGTTTCAATGGGGAGGACTGGATTGTTTGACCTCGAGAAGCATTTCGCATTCTATGGGGCGTATCATAGCAACCCTGTAAACATATTCATACATATGTTGTTTGTTTGGCCAATCTTCTTTACATCTCTTGTTCTTCTTTACTTCACACCTTCTCTTTTCGGCCTCCCTCACATTGAATTCTCTCCTTTCGGGAGCAACGTTAACTTGGTTTTCAATTTCGGGTTCTTGTTAACTTTGATCTACGCGTTGTTCTACATTGCCTTCGATAAAAAAGCTGGTTCCTTGGCTGCCCTTCTCTGTTTCTTCTGTTGGGTCGGGAGCAGTTCTCTTGCAACCAAACTTGGCTATTCCCTTGCTTGGAAGGTAATTGCGAGCTCTTTATTTCTCCTTGTTCACGAATCTGATGTGGGTTTCTATTATTTTGTGGAATTAGATATTGTATCTTTCTACCGAATGGTACATTGATGGGGTTGTTTTGCTATTCTGCTATGTTATTTTGCAACTTGGGTATCGAATTCTGTTATTTTGGAACTTTTTGTTTGTTTTATCCCTATGTGTGAGTAATTATTTGCTGTGTGATGAAAAATTCTGTCTTTGATTCATCTGTCATTACCAAGGGGATATTTTGTTTGTTTTATGCCTTTTCACAATAAACGATTAGAAGGAAAATGTTTCTGTTTTGTTCACAAACTAGTGTAGTTTTTACTTCTACTATTTTGATATTTAAATCAAGTCATTTTAACTTTCTGTCCTTTCATTCTTGTCATCATGGTTATTCACTATTGGTAAATTCTATTTCTTCTGGAGTTCTAATGTCATTTCTCTTACTCTGAATAACTCTGTAAGGTGAAAAGTAAACTTAATATTTGTTTTATCTTTCTATGTGAATAATGTGTTGCAAAAGATGTATTGATTTCGTGTAGTTGGAATTACTATACAATCTGTAAGTTTCTAATGATAAATACATCATGTTAGTACTCTTTTTTTCCTTTTCTTTTTGATAAAGATGTTAGTAACTCATTTGCTTTGTGTCGGATAGTTGTCTCTTTCAGATGTGGAATCTTTTCTCCCCTATCCTGTGTTCTTCTAATTCTAGATCTGATGGGTTTTCTCGGGGCCATTCCTTGGTGCACGGTAGAATCTTGGGTTGACAATTGTGAGAACACAGGTTGCTCAGAGTAGCCGCTTTATGTGAGAAAATGTCAAATGTTAAGGCCATATCCAGTTCACCCATCCCAAGACCCTTAATAGTATTATGTAATAGTCCTTCATGTGATTGGTTTATTAGTTGTAGTATAGTCAGGCGTTCCTTTGTTCATTCTGATAGTTTTCACCGCGTAAAGCCTACTTCTGTTATTTGCTTGCTGCAGTCCTATTTTCTTTGTTTTTTATTTTCCCTTTGGTTATTTGTATTCTTATCAAAGAATTGGTATTTTAGGACACAGTTGAAATGGTTAACACTGTGTGACCTTTTCATTTTTTTTTCATAACTGACAGATCTAAGTTAGTTGGCTTGTTGGTTTTCTATCTTCTTTTTTGTTATATTAATCAGAAATTACCTTGTTTTCCTTGATTTACTTTTGTTTATCTGACTTAGTTGTGGTATTTAGGAATTGTTTCTGGATTCTCTGCTTCTTCAACCAGTTCTGTTCATCTTATGTTATCATTATGTCTCTTTGGTTTTCATCCTTCTTTCCTTTACATTTTTCTAATCCCTGCAACTTCAATATTAAAAGCTTAATGCTTTTGCCTTTCATTCCCATGGACCTTTGTCAGTGACTTGGCAAATCACTGCTAAGTTTATCATTTGCACAGTTGTGATCAACATTCAAAAAGAACCTCTCCCAAATCGAATATGGTCATCTCTGAGTAAAAGAACATAATTTCTTCTTTTGCATCATATGTTGTTGGGTGTTGATTTTTTTAACCCTGCACAAGTTAGAATGGCCCTTCAGTTTTTGTTTTCTATTGATCAATTTGTGGCATTTCATGTTAGCCTTAAGCAGAATTTTTATCATTCTGTGCTAGGGTATTGCATTGTAGGAAGTCTCATATATCAGACTGTTTGGAGAACATCTTTTCTGAGTTTTGATGTTTCTATGCTCCTTTGCTACTTTGATTCTACGTTCCTTAATGCTAGAAAATACTTGAAATGCTTAAACTCAATTCAGAATTTGGGTCTTTTTTATTCCAAATTTGACATGAGTCTGCACTGAATAATGAGAATGCTCTCTCTCTGAGGACCTGGATAATTGGATCAATAAATCCCAAGAGGCCAAAACTCTCTTGTCTTCATGTTCCTGAATGGTGGTCGCAGTCTGATAGGGTTTTATATTCTTTTCCTCATTTTTTCCCACTGGGGTTTTGCAGCAATGCTATAGAAGCATTTTATCTTTAATTGCACAAAAAACAAGCATTATGAGGTTAACAAAATAGCTATGGATGTTTAGACTGTACAGAGCCAAATAAAAGTTTGAGCTTAGAATAAATTTGGGACTCATCTCTTTCTTGATGGTTCTATAATGAGAAATTCAGCATTTCCAACAATGGAGATATCTAGGTGATTGCCTTTTCAATCATATTAACTTTGTTGTGGAAAAGAAAGAGAATACTAGGAGGTAACCTATTAAGGAGACTTCAGGAAAGCTGGACTTAAAAAGAGGAATAGGGCAAGAATAGGATGTGGTAACTCAGCATGGGGCATTAGGTTAAATGCATATGGAACATAGTAACAAATGAAGCTTCCTGGTTATAGAATAGAGGAACATAACAAATACTCCAGCAGGTAACAGGGTCAGGGCAATGAAAGATTCATAATGATGACAACCATAAAACTTGGACCATATCATTCTCAGTGTATAATAGGAAGAACAGTTATATGATATTAATAGTTGACTTGAAGATTCGGATTGTCATGGATGTTTTGTTTTAAATTTGGATGCTTTTGAAGTTTATGTTATCAATTGTCATTCAGTGATTACAGCAAAAGACCTACTGTTTGGACTGGTTACTGAATACCAATATATATATAGACATACACAGTGTTTTCAACCCGCCGTTGACTACCGGTCGAACCGTCACTCGGCCAAAATTTTGGGTCCAGTTCAGTCAAGACCCGTCAGATGGTAAAAAACCATTGACTTGGTCAAGAACCGTTTGACCCAGCTGGTTCAACTGCTGACCAGTTCAACCCGGTCACCGGGTCATGGGTTGCACACTCAATGTATGCAAACTTTTGAAGGCCATAACTTTGCACTCCGATATCCGATTGGTTTTTTTTTTTTGAATTTGGGTAACTTTTCGAGATCTATGTGTCCCAAGGTGTTGTAGGCGCCTTTCCCCACTATTTTCGCGAAAAAGAAACCCTTTTTGGCCTCAAATTACAATTTTTAATATTTTTTTATAAATAAAAAAATAAAAAACTGAGTTAAAAAATATAAATGAAATATAAAAATACATATAACATATCTAAAACATATTTATACATTATTTATTGATAAATATATATTTATACATATATACACATATATTTATACATATGTATATATGTATATATACACATATATAAGTATATATACTTAATACATGTATATGACGATGTGGAACGGTCTGAACCATTCGACCTGGCCGATCGAACCGGTGACCTGGAGGCAAAAATGGTTCGGCCTCTGGGTTGGTTTTTAAACATTGGATATACAGGAGCCAAATATTAAAATGAAATATTATTGAAATTGTTCCGGTTATTTTAATCATCTCAAATAGATATTGATTTGCTGCCTACTAAAATTTCAGCAATGAATAGATTAGTTATGGTTGGCAGGTGTACTTTGAATCTTTGATGTATGGATTTGAGTTGTATTGATCATGCACAAGACGGGAATCATGCATATTTCAGTTCTCAAAAAGGTTAAAAAAGCAAGATAAGATCTGTAAAAAATATCAGACATATTAAAGCACCTTCTGAATATATGAAAAGGATAGCTTACTAGTTATGTTTTATAGGGGTGCTCATGGTTCCGTTAACTGAACCGTTGGCCTTTTTTCTAAACCGAACTGATAGTACTGGCTTTTGGAAAACCGGTAACCGAAACCGAATTGAATCTGATTGGTCAACCGGTTGATAGGTTTGGTTAACTGTTGGTTCAGTTTGTCAGTTTTTTGGTTTTCTATATTCATAATATTATATATAATAAATATAAAATATTATATCATAAATATATATATATTTATAATTTATAATGCATATATATATATTCATTTATAATATATAAATAATATAAACTATATATAATATACATAAATATGTACTCTCCTTTTATTATCTTTAACGAAAGTTACCGCTTCTTATCAAAAAAGTAATATATGTATACCGGTTGGTTTGGTTAACCGGAATTTTTGGTTCGGTTCGGTTTTTCAGTTTTTCTTGATCACCCTTAATGTTTTATCGTGGTTATGTTTGAAAAAAAAAGAGTACGTATTACAGTGATGCAAATGTAACAGTGTCTTGAAGGATTAGCTTATGGTAAAAAATAGAAGAAACTTTACATTATATGGTTGGGTCTGTGTGTCCAAAGCCTAATGATGCAGCTTTCTTGGCAGTGAGTTCACAAAATCCTTAGCTTCCAGAAGCATGTATAAGATCTTGGACAAACAAAAGTGAGATAAAGTTACTTTGGAGCCCAAAGGAATATAAGCTTCATAGACGATTGAGGCACATAGTGCACATTTAATCAATGAATGCAACAATGAATCTATAAATTCTAAGCTTGTCCATCTTTGTTTCTTGTGCTTAAGTTGGGCCAAGGGAAGAAGCTTCTTGGCAAATTGAATGTGTATTGGCTCTTGTAGATGGACAAACTACCAATGTTGGACAGGTCTAAAATTCTGACACTACCTATGAAACAGTTTTTGGATTTTCTTTTTTGTTTCTTTCCTTGCATGACATAAATTATTATTTACCATGCCTTATGAATTTTACTTTTTCCTGGAAAAAGTTTCAAAGGTGGAAAAATTACATTTTTATAGTTATTTGCCCTTGTCTGTTGGTGTATGATAATATTGGCTATCCCATTGCTTAATTCAATATATTTATTAGGAAAAAATAACTACTTGCTTCTACTTGGTAATAGTAATACGTTTTTTCTTGTTTTGTTGGTTCACCAATCTACAGCTTTATGGACAGTTTAAACCATATGCTGTCACCGTATAATTGTAATAGCTTACAATTTTATGTCCATGCCTCTGTGTATTTCGTTACTACCACTTCAAGTGCCCAACTTTCAAAGGTCTTGGGTCATCCAGGATTTTCTTTTAAAGAAGAAAAAGCCATTTTGATTCCATTTGAAATGCATATGTCGCTAGGAGAGGAGATGATCCCTGCAACATTAATCACTAATTGTAATAGTTTCAAAAATTATGAAAGTGGCCAGTTATATGGAACATCTGACAAACTAAAATCCTACTTTAATTTTGTACTCTAAGAAAGGTTATGGTCAACCTGGATCAGCCACCAGTCTCTTGTTGAAGTTTCTGGTTGTTAAACCTAACTCATGAGCATTTAGTACTCTAGACAACTTGGACAGTTGGACCAGCCACCAGTCTCTTGTTGAAGTTTCTGGTTGTTAAACCTAACTCCTGAGCAATTAGTATTTCATATGTTCTATTTTTCAAGATTGCATATATTGTTGAGGCATCTTGTTTCTCATTTAATTTCAATTATTCTTCAGGTTGTTCTGGCAGCGCAGTTGTTCTGTTGGACTGGACAGTTCATAGGCCATGGGGTCTTTGAGGTGATTTATTGTTCTAATTTGAAACATGATTCATCATTACCATTCAGGTTTATACAACTTATTTTATACTTGTGTAGAAACGGGCACCTGCTCTTTTGGACAACCTTGTTCAAGCCTTTTTGATGGCTCCTTTCTTTGTTTTGCTAGAGGTAATTTTCTAAAGCTTTTTCAATTCTGTGATGTTTCTCTTATTTTAAGAGTAAGTTGGGCATACTTCATTATTGGTTGTTGCAGGCTCTTCAAATGTCCTGTGCTTATGAACCATACCGGGGTTTCCATGCAAATGTGAAAGCAAAGATTGATGCTGAAATCAAAGAATGGCAGGCTAAGAAGCAGAAGAAGATTTCCTAGTTTGGAGCTAGGGTGTCAAAGAAACAGAACATTTCCTATTTCACAGGAGGGGATAGTTTGCAGTGAATACTAGTTGCATAGAGTTGTGGATCCTTCGTCTATGTTCAATTGAATCCATGATAGACTATAGCTTCTGTACATCAGGAGATATACCTTATGAAAGCAACATACAGGTTTCATATAAATATGGTGTTTCATATTGCTTGAAAAATTGCATTCTGGATATAAGACATACAAATGGCACTAACTATGGCTGTTTGAGTCATTGGAGATTCTATTAGAGATGCTTAGGGAGAAATATAATAAATAGAAGATTACAATCATCTGATCTGGTTAATCCTTGGACCTAGGAAATCTATTTGATGGGATGAAAACATAACCTGCTGGTTGTAGTAAGCTCTGTTTTCACCTTTTTTTTTTCATTTTCAACAAATAAACGTATTAATTCAAAAGGGTGTACATGAGCAGTCCATCACAATAAAATTATGGGAACATAGATCTAAAGCTATACAAAGAGACCCTCTCCACCCGAACTAGCAAGTAGATCAGAAACAAAGTTAATTCCCTTGTAATCCATCTGAAATGAATTTGTAAGCATGCTGTGATTTCCCTAGATTAATTAAAAAAATCGAGCCAATTTCATGGACCTTCTCTCTAGATCCTTGATCTATCTGCTCTCATTCACTGAAGCCCCTTCCACAGATAAGGAGAAAGGACCAAGCTGTTGTGCCATTGGATGGCCTGTAGAAGATCAATAACAAAGCATTAGCCTTTAGGAGAAAGGACCAAGCTGTTTTGCCCTGATTGTAAGAGATGGTAATAATGTGATCTTTAGCTTTTAGTTTGTTCTAACCAGTACTTGGATTATCCTCATGGAATGGCTCTACGAAATAACCCCTGTATGTTCTGAAGTTCTTTTCCTTAAGGCTCAACTTGGGATGAGTGCATATACAAATATGTTCAGTGTAAAACCTTGCATACTGTATTTCTAACGAATCTAAACCTTGTATTTGCACACTGAGCCAAAGTAATAGTTGTTTAAACAGCAGTAAATGTAATGTGTAAAAGGTTTGCATTTTTATTAGTTCAAGCAGGAAATTTGGTATTTTTCTACATACTGTAAGGTTGTTCTTCTTTTCTTTTCTTTCCTTTTACTTTTCTCATTTCTGTTGGTTTCAATATCTAGGTTGAAGTTATAGGAACTAATATATACTGAATTAAAGGAAATCTGTCATAAGCTTATAGCAGTTTTGCAGCAATTTGTTTACAGCAGTATGGACAGTGTGGTTTGAATAGGCAATTACAATGGGTCCATTACAACAAAAAAAAAAAATAGAGGACATCCAAAATGTGTTAAATTGGGTCAAGGAAGAATTATGGTTTTAGGCTTTTAGCTGTAGTTGTAGTTGTCTTTTTCAGTTTTGGTTACTACAATATTTTATAGTCGACTCCACATCCAAAGATACAGTATGGTGGACCCCAATGTAGCTGTTGCCAGGCTCTGGTTTTTGAACTCCCATGCTCCTCATTGTTTTTCTTACTTTCAACATGTCATTCCACTGGCCTGCACTCGCATACATGTTTGCAAGAAGAACATAGTCTCCGCTATGCTCTGGCTCCAACCCCAGAAGATGCCTTCTCACACATTCCCCTAGTTCAAGGTGCCCATGAACCCGACATGCACCCAACAGTGCCCGCCAAACAATTGCATTACACCTGATAGGCATGGTCTGTATCAGATGGTAAGCTTCGTCCACTAATCCTGCTCGTCCAAGAAGATCCACCATACATCCATAGTGCTTTATGTTTGGTTGAATTTGGTACTCCATGTTCATACTTTCAAAATACCGTCTTCCTTCATCTACCATCCCTCTGTGACTGCAAGCACATAGCACTCCTAGGAAGGTAACGTCATTCGGTGTGTCAAGCTTCCTTTCTACCATCTTGGAGAAGAGTTTTAATGCTTCATCAGCATGCCCGTGCATCGCGAGTCCTAGGATCATCGAGTTCCACGTTACTATGTTCTTCTCATTCATCTCATTGAACACCTGACGCGCCTTTTTAATTGCCCCGCACTTGGCGTACATATCAATCAACGAATTGGAGATGGAAATGATACGTGCATGACTGGTACAATTGATACGAAAATGGACCCACTTCCCAAAATCTAATGCACCCAATTCAGAACATGCAGAGAGGACCACAACCAAAGTGGCTTCATCAGGTTCTACGTTACTTTGTTGCATTGTTGAGAACAGGTCCAGTGCTTCTTTGTATCGCCCGCAGTGAACGTAGCAATCGATAATGGTGTTCCAAGCTACTAAATCTATTCTGGGTATTTCATCAAACAGCAAACGTGCGGTTTCAATGTCCTTAAGCATGCCGTACATGTGAATGAGGGTGTTCCTCACATAGACATGCGAGTCCAGGCCACGCTTCTGGGTAGAGCAGTGAATTTGCTTGCCCAACTCCACCGAACTCAACTGCCCGCATATCTTGAGCAAGAAAGAGTAGGTGAAGTTATCTACTGTGTGTCCCTTATTCTGCATTCTCCTGTAGAAGTCGAAAGCAGCTTCCGGTTTGTTCGTATTTCCAAATCCCCTAATCATGGTATTCCAAACGAACCCGTCTGGATTTTGGATTTGTTCAAAGACTGAAATCGCGTAATACATTGGTCCATGCCCGGACACTGCACAAAAGTTGATGATTTTGCCCACCACATAGAGGTTTTGGTCAAATCCAGTTTGGATGACTTGGGCATGAATTTGCATCAAATCCTTCATGGTGGAACACTGCTTCAAGAGGGAGAGGAGACTTTGTTCTCTTGAATTACTGCTCTCATGTGGATTTGATTTTAATGTTGTTGTTGATAATTTTGACGAAGGAAGGGGTAGTGATGGTGGTGTTGAGGAAGAAGATGCATGGAGCGCCACCGAGAGAGACCATGATGCATGAAACCATGTTCTTTTAATAGAAAAACAAAGGGAAGGCTCAAGGTATGATTTTAGGCAATTGAAGCAGTTGTTAGTATTCATACTCGATAACTAATAACCGGATTGTTCCAACTTCCAACTAAATTCCAATAGGCCACATCCACACTCCACATAAAGGGCAGAGCCCACCCAAGCCCCAGCTCAATTTTATGATTTGTTTGAGCTTCTAAAATGAGAATGGATAGGATATTGACAAACCCATTCAAAGGTCAACTTTTATTCATTTTTGGAGAAAAGTGAGATATTCCTCAAGTCAACTAATAGCCCGCTTACATAAACACTAATTTGTTGGTAGACCTGTTCATGGGCCAGGTAATTCGATGGTTCAGCCCAGCCTCCGCACCCCGGTCGGGCTTAGTCATGTAATTAGGCCCGCGGGCCTGACCTTGGGCCTAACACAATAAGCCTGACTGTGTTTCGGGTTGGGCTTGGGATTTGTCAAAAAAGCTCTGCCCGACTCAGTATTATATATTTTATAAAATACATAATATGTATTTTATATATTATATAAAATATATAAATAATATAATATTTATTGAAATATATATATTTATAATTTAATATATACAATTTTATTTTTATTTTTTATAATTTCTCTCTCTTTCTCTATTCAGCCGCTTCAGCAATAATAACAGTATGGGTTAAATTTCGGGCTCGGGCCCATATTGTAGGCCCGATGGTTAGGTCGGACTCACCGACGTCATGAATGCATAAGCCACCGACAGCAGGAAAAAATACACCGTCCCCCGCCTTGATCGGGTGACAAGAACTCTGATGGCCGCCTTGATCGCTCTCACTGTCACGGAGCTAACAACAAATAAGGGGGAGAATATGATCTGGAAATGAACTCCGGTGAGAAGAAAAGAGGGGAAGAAGAGAGAGAGAGATGGAACAGGTTGCGCCGAGTTCAGATCGTCCACTGCAATCGACCACAACAGGAAGCCCGCCAGTGTTGACCCACCTTCGTTCGCCTGAAAAACCCGCCGGTGTAAGGCTTCGATCTATAGAAAAGAGAAAACATAAAGCCCTTGTAAGAAGAAGAAGAAGAAGAAGAAGAGGCCAAAAAGCATATCGTCGGAGTTCTCGCCGTCGATGGCCGTTGGTTCGGGTCACCGTCCGCTGATGTATGGTCACCGGTGTGTGGTTAGGGTTCGGTGGATAGAGGCTTAGACAACCGAATATTTTTGTCTTTTTTGTGGCCGGTTGAACCGGTTATCCCATGTTAACGTGCAAAGCTCGTTAATGTTATAAATCTCGATCTGGACACATGGTCGATAGGGGTGTAAAAGGATCGAATTCGAATTGGATTATGTAATATCTGAATTCGAATCTGATTAGAAAATCCAATATCCGAATTTGATTTGATATTTGACAAATATTGAAAATTAATATTCTAATTCGAATTCGATTAAATATTTGAATATTTGATTTTATTCAAATTTGATTAATTTATTATTTTAGATAATTAATAAATATATAAAATAAATACTTTATTGATATAAAGTATATAAATATATAAATTATTTATATAACTTAATTATTATATAAAATATTTTATATATTATCAAGTCATATCTGAATTCGAATTCAATTAACTATTCGATATGAATAGAATATCCAAATTCGACTGATTAGATATTCAAACTATCCGAATTTGATTCGATTTTGTCAAATATCAAATTTGAAATCAGATTTTCGAATACCGTTTACACCCCTAGTGGTCGATTGTGGTTGGTGGATTCATGCGTCCAATAAACCCACCAGTGCGCAAAACACGGACTCATTAACTTCTCATCCCATTTACTCATAATTTATATTGAAATGGTAGGAATAAGGGTGTCAATGGACCCTGTCCAGTCCAAAATCAATTTGAACAGATTGAATGGTTCAGATATTGAATTGAACCGATCCAAATTGATTCAAAACATTCACTGGATTAGATTGGACCTGATCCATTTATAATAGACTCACATTATACTGGATCGGATTGGACCAAATCCAGTCCAATTGACACCCCTAGGTAAAAACCTAACAATTGAAATCCTAAATAAACCTGGGCGGGGCCTCAGATCAAATGCAGTTCAAATTTAAAATCATTACTATTTTTCAAGTCTTCTAGAAGCCACATCATGTTCAATGCGTGGTGCCCAAATACTTACTCTATTCTTACCTTATTCATCAGCAGATTTTATGAATACAATTGATTATGAAATAATGTATAAAACAAATTTAAGCAGGATAATCCAAAACATATATGGCTCATAAATTATCCATATATAGAGTTTTGGATTTTCAAAGAGAGAATCCTTTGTTGTTTGTATTGCCATACAATCCTATATAATCTTTAGGAATTAAGAGTAGAGATGAAAAGGACTTTTTTTTTACTTGCTGGAGTTTCCTATCCTACATAGAATAATCAAACAACACTGTTTTCCGAGTTTGCAGGGCATTTGCTTGCACGGTTTTCTTACATAGACTAATCAAACAGAACTGTTTCTTGGATTTAAACTGGGTTTTGATTCAAACAAAAAATTCATGAGGTCTTTGTGATCGGCCTCAATCAAGCTACAGCCAGGCTCTTTCTTCACCCCACTGTCATCCATCAACTTCCTCACCTTCTCCACGCCATCCCACTCACCCATGGAAGCATAGATGTTTGAAAGTAGTACGTAATCCCCACTCTGGTCCCGTCTCATTGCAAGGAGTCGTTCGTTTGCGCGCTCTCCTAATTCAACATTTCCATGAGTTCTACAAGCCCCGAGCAGAGTCCTCCAAATAATGGCATTGGGTTCAACGTCCATGGCCTCTACAAATTTGAAAGCTTCATCCAATAGTCCTCCACGCCCTAGCATGTCTACCATACACCCATAATGCTTAAGATTAGGTTCAATGTCGTACTGAATCCTCATAAGATAGAAGTATCGACGACCCTCATCAACCATCCCACCATGACTACAGGCAACCAAGACACCCACAAAAGTGATCTCATTTGGCCTGATTTTCTCTCTGAGCATTTCCTTGAATAGACAGATTGATTGCTCAGCATGACCATGAAAGGCTAAACCTCCTATTATGGAATTCCATGTGGAGACATCCTTTTCTGTCATCCCTCTGAACACATCGAGTGCCTTTTCAATGCTGCCACACTTGGCATACATGTCTATAAGTGCATTTCCAAGAACAATGCTTAGTCYCGAAYCCRTCTCCAAAAGAGAGGAGTGTATCTGTTKGCCAGCCTCCAAAGCCCCAGAGTCTGCACAGGCAGACAACAGGCTCAACATGGTCACTTCATCAGGCTGTTCTCCTGCACGTCGCATCTCTTCAAACATTTCCAGAGCTTGGTCATTGGACCCAGATAGTACGTACCCCGCAATCATCGCATTCCAAGTCACTACATCTCTCTCTGGTACTTGATCGAAAAGCTTCCTCGCACAATCCATCTCCCCACGCTTGGCATAACCAGTGATCATTACATTCCACGAAACCAAGTCTTTAACAGGCATTTCGTCGAAAATCTGACGAGCCATCTCCAAATTACCTCGTCTAGCATAACCGGCGGTCAAGGCAGACCAAGCGACCACATCCCGTTTAGCCAATCCATCAAAAAGCATTGTAGCAACAACCAAGTTTCCACAGTTAGCATGAAAGTAAATAAGGGTATTCCTCACAAAAGTATTGTGCTCGAACCCAAGTTTGATAATCTTTCCATGAATCCCATTACCCATTTTAACCAATGAAAGTTTAGTGCAGGCCTTGAGAAGAAACGGAAAGGTGAAGTTATCAGGACGTACACCCCTCGCTTCCATTTTGGTATAAATAGAAATAGCATTTGAAGGAGCCGGACTTTGAGCTGAGCCTCTAATCATTGTGTTCCACATGAAGATGTCCGGTTCAGAAATCTGCTTGAACAGTTGGTGTGCGTAATCCATGGTCCCAGAGAGGGCAATGGCGCAGGTGTAGATAAGCTCTCTCAATGCGGAACGGCTGGAGTTGAAACCGTGGATTACCATAAAACCATGAATTTGCTTCAGAGTTCGGATATTTGTACAATGTCGCCATAGATTCGACCGTTGATGGAGGTTGGAGCCGTGGCCGTTTTTCTTCCTGATCATCACAATTCACAATGACTTTTTAACCATTCCATCAGCTTCACTTGCCTCCATAAAAGTCCATTGTCGTCCATTAACCGCTAGATTGAAGTCTTTAGTCCACGCCTATGATGTGAAGTCTTTATTATATTCCCATGATGACCCACTGGCAACGATTAAAGTATTAATATCTTTTTGGACAGTTTTGATAGAGATAAGTTTTGGAAACGCATGGATACAGGCCAAAAACATGGAAACATTTAGATATGATAGGGAACATTATAAAAGTTTTATAATTATATTAATAATATTAAAGTTCAGATGAAATAACAAAAAAAAAAATAATGTATAAATATATATAAAATGTATATTTTAATGATGTATTAGAAAGAATATATTACAATTAATATAATAAGATATAAATATCAAACAATTTTATTGATAATGTATCAATGAAGAATCCAAAATGCAAAACATATGCTCCTATTATATTTTAATTATTATATCAATTATTCTCTATTTTACTATTTTTACATTTTTACATTAATAAAGTAGTCAACAGAATACTAAATTATCAAATGTAAATTAAAATATTAATTAATAATTTATAAAACATATAATCTCAACCTAAATTATATCAAATATATTAAAATATTTAAGATACATATCATAGGCAAATTCATAATTTTTAACTACTAAAATGATTATTTCATTATTAATATTTTTATTTCTATAAATTTTTAAAATTAAAAAATATTTTTTATAGTAATGTAGATTAGTAGATTTGATAGATCCAATTTAATATTATATTCTTGAATATTTTGTAAACAATTTTTTATTTTTGTAAATAATAAATATGTTGTAATTTAATGTAAATTAAAATATTAATTAATAATTTAAATGCAAATTTATAAATTTTAAGTATTAAAATATGTATTTTATTATTATTATTATTATTATTATTATTATATTTATATAAATTTCTTGAAATTGAAATAATCTTTTGAAACAAATATGGATTTGATATATTATTTATTCCATAATTTTATAAAATTTTAATTTTGAATATTTTTTAATTCAAGTTGTTAAACATAAATATTTAATATGTATTTGGATTGCCTTTCGACAATAATAACAAAGGTTATTTTATTTTACATATTCACATAAGTGCTAGGATAACTTCATGGCTTAAGAATATCTGCCCAAGTTTGAATCACCTCAACACTCTTTTTTAGGAAAAGGTGTGTGCACACACATTCGTGTATCGTGCATAGTGGCATGTAGTATTGGTTCGTATCGGTATGTATCGGACTATATCCATATCGGTCCGGTACGCATGACTGGCAACATCACCTCCAATTGTAGCGTATCCCATGGATGCTACTAATACCAATATGATACGCCCCATATCGGACATATCATATCGATATTTTAATCCTTGTCTAGTAGGCAATAGATGATAAGGCTGCAACTTGGGCCAAGTTGGCCCGAACCCAACTAGAAAAAGTTGGGTTGGGTTGGGTCGGGTTGATGCTTGGGTTAGGGTTAGGTTGAAATTCATGAACCCGACTTTATTTTGGATTGTGTTAGGGTTGACCCCTTGGGCAACCCAACCCAATAGTATATGTCATATATAAGTATATGTAATATATATTATACATCATACATTAATTTGTTTAGATGTATATTAGTTTTATAGCCCTCACTACATACTATCATGTCTTTCTTTTAAGATAATCACTTCACTTAATCCCAAATGAAAAGACTAAAACCTTAATAGCATATTTTATATTTTTTTGGATATTTTATTTTTCATCTCCTCTCTAATGTTTGCCACCCATAAAAGATCTATCAAAAATCATAACCCATAATAAATTATAGTCACTTCAAACACTTATTTTTCTGAATTTTGTACTAAATGAATAATAAAAACATCAACAAACAAATACAAATAAAACATAGGATTAATATAATAGTAAAAATTGAGTTAAGATTTGAGATTAAATAGTTTTATGAGATTTTTTTAAGGGATGGAAAGAAGGTTGAATGGACCCAACCCAAAATTGACTTCGGGTTGGATTGGGTTGGGTCAAGAGTTGAAGGAATTTAGTTAGGATTAGGGTTAGGGTCGGGTAGATCAGGTTGAAGGTTGGGTTGGATGAGGATTGAGAATTTAGAACTTAGGATTGAAATAGGATTGGCCTCAACCCAACCTAACCTGGCCCCACTTGCAGCCCTAATAGCTGATGAGGTCACTTGGCATTATGTCATGTGTAAGTTTGTGACTGATTTTTAGACACATGGTCCCACCCTCGGTCTCTTTAAACGAGCCGGATTCGGATTGATTATTATCAGCATTTAATAAAAATATGATATTTAAATAAGCACTTATATATGCAAATATCATCTAATCAAATTAGATTGGGATACCTCAAAATCTGATTCGATTGTAAATTGATCGGATATTTGAGATCCAAATCCAGTTCAATCGAATACAATTTCAAACTCAGACTCGGATAATATGTTGGACAAGTCAATTCAAAGCCTTACTCATCTCTACAACTACAAGTGTGACCACAGGTCCACAGTACATTAGAGTTGCATCCTTTTCCCACTGTTTGCAAACCGGAACGGACTGTATGGTCGAACCATTTGAATTAGGAATTGGTCATGTTTTTGGCTCCGGTTTTGGATTAGACCACTTTTTCGAAGAAAAAGCGTTGAATTGATTAGAAAACCACTGACCTGAATGATTGAACTATTAAACCACTCGACTCTGAAT
The DNA here is from genome assembly GCF_000365185.1 of Nelumbo nucifera. The sequence continues at coordinate 5,727,784 of NW_010729093.1, read as the reverse complement.
GTATTTGTTGTTTAATAAAAAAATTATTTAATTCTTTTTAAGATTATTAACAGAAAAAAAAAGATTGAGACGATCTTAGATTTGATATTGCTAAGATCAGAGAGAGAGAAGCAAGATCTTAAAAGTCAGATCTAAGATTAGAAAAAGAGAGTTGTCACTGTCATCATTGCTAGTGGAAATCGGCTTTCTCCTTCTTCCTTTATTTTTTCCTTCCTTTCTTTCTTTTCCGTCTTTCTACCTTCATTTCTTTCATTTTCTCTTTTTTTCCTTTCTTTCCTTTCTTCTTTGCTCATAAAAAAAAGAGATATCTGTATATGTTTATCCTAATATCCCAATCTAAGGGTCAAGCTGAACTGCTTAAACCATTTGACTTGAATGGTTGAACTACTAACTTAAAAACTGATGATTAAAGCGGTTCCATTTCTAGTTCGATTTTAAAATATTGCCTTTTTCATTACAAATGGAAATTGTTCATGGAACTGGAGGGTATTGGGCCAAGCATGATTATGCCACATCATTATGATATGGAACCCACGTGTACATAGATGATGTGGTCTATATCAACCCATGTCAGGATTAAAACATTAGTTTGATTTATTTGCAATGCAATTTCATATGCTATATCAAAAATGCATAAATGGATCATATCGGATTCAATCAAGGTATATCCGAATATGATCGGATATTATAAATTGTGGATCAAATCCAATTTGAAGATTTGATAAGATTTCACAAACATTGATTCAAATTTGAATCTAATAAGGATGACGGATATTCAAATTTGATCCATTGAATTTAACTTTTAAAAAATATAATAAATTATTAAAATATATAATAGTTTAAATAAAGAAAAACAAAAAATACAAGTAATTTTTTCAACTATTTTCATCATATATATACAGGGATTGGTTCTCCACCTACGAATCTATTAATGGTGGAGTTCTATTGATGGGCAATAATGCCTCCTATAAAACCGTGGAAAAAGGAACAATTCGAATCAGAATGCATGATGGTGTTGTGAGAACATTAACAAATGTACAACATGTATCGGACTTAAAGAAAAATCTCATCCCTCTTGGCATTCTAGATGCTTAAGAGTGTAAATATTCAGCTAAAGGTGGAGTTCTAAAATTAGTAAGGGTGCTCTTGTTGTAATGAAAGACATGAGTATAGGAAGTTTGTATGTGCTACAAGGTACTACTATCACAGGTTCAGTTGCAATTTTTACATCATCTCTGAGTTTGACACCACCAAATTATGGGACATGAAGATAGGACGTATGAGTGAAAGAGGACTTACTATGTTAAGTAGGAGAGGTCTTCTTTGTGGCCAAAGCATATGAATTCTTGACTTCTGTGAATATTGTGTTTTCGGGAAACAGAAAAGAATCAATTTTAGTACAGTTGTTTACAGGACGAATGTCACTTTGGATTATATTCACTCAGATCTATGGGGACCTTTACAAGTTCCATCAAATGGTGGTGTTTGATATCTTCTTACCATCATTGATGACTATTCTATGAAGGTATGGGTTTATTTTCTGAAGCATAAAAATGATGTATTTGTGACTTTTAAACAGTGGAAAACTTTGCTTGAAAAACAAACAAGAAAACAGGTCAAACAGTTGAGAACAGATAACGGTTTAGAGTTTTGTGAAAATGAATTTATTAAGTTTTGCAAAAATTAAGGCATTGTAAGGCATCGTCCTGCTATCAAAACACCACAGTAGAATGGAGTTGCAGAACGTATGAACATAACTGTACTAGAGAGAGCAAGGTGCATGTTGTCAAATGTTGGGCTATCAAAGGCTTTTTGGGCGGAAGCAGTTAATATGGCTTGTCACCTGGTAAACTGATCTCCATCTGTAGCCATTGAATGTAAGACTCCAGAAGAGGTATGGTCTGACAACCCTCCTAATTATTCAAATTTGAAAATATTTGGTTGTCCAACATATGCACATGTTAATGAAGGCAAGCTTGAGCCTTGGGCCTAGAAGTGCATATTTCTTGGTTATGCTTCAGGTGTGGAGGGATACAGATTACAAAAGGCTACAGTCAGGTATAAGGTATTGATTTTAATGATATTTTCACACCAGTTGTTAGACATGGCTTCATTCGTGTTTTTGTTGCTTTAGTTGCTATGCATAATTTGGAATTAGAACAATTAGATGTTAAAATTGCTTTCTTGCATGGAGAACTTAATGAACATATTTATATGAATCAACCTGAAGGTTTTGCTGTTGAAGGGATGGAAGACTATATTTGCTTGTTAAAGAAATCTCTATATGGCTTAAAACAATCTCCTAGACAATGGTATAGAAGATTTGACTCTTTTATGGTGGCTCTTGGATATTCTAGATGCCAGTATGATACTTGTGTTTATTTTAGGAAACTTGCAGATGATTCTTTTGTTTACTTGTTGCTTTATGTTGATGATATGCTTATTGCAGCAAGAGAAATATCTAAGATCAACAAATTAAAAACACAGTTGAGTGGTGAGTTTGAAATGAAAAATTTGGGTGTAGCAAAAAATATTCTTGGCATGGAGATTCAGAGGGACCGAAAAGTAGGGAAGTTGTATTTGACACAACAGAAGTATGTTGAAAAAGTCTTAGAACGCTTTGGCATGAAAGATGTTAAACTAGTAAGCACTCCTATTGTAGCCCAACTTTCAACAAATTTGTCACCACCAACAGATGAAGAAGAAAAATATATGTCACATGTCCCATATTCCAGTGCAGTTGGGAGTATTATGTATGCCATGGTTTGCACACAACCTGACATTTCACATGCAGTAAGTATGGTGAGCAGATATATGTCATGTCCTAATAAGACACATTGGCAGGTAGTGGATTCTTAAATACTTGAAAGGTACATCAGATACTTGTTTGGAGTTTGGGAAGAGTAGTGACAGTTTGATGGGTTATGTTGATTCAGATTATGTAGGTGATCTTGACAGGAGAAGATCACTCACAGGTTATGTATTTTCTATTGGTGGTTGTGTTGTTAGTTGGAAAGCTACTTTACAGTCTATAGTTGCTTTATCTACTACTGAAGTTGAGTATATGGCAGTGACTGAGACAGTTAAAGAAACTATTTTGTTGAGAAGTTTGTTTGGTGAACTCAGTTTGAGTCCAAAAGTGATTGTTGTTTACTGTGATAGTCAGAGTGCTATTCATCTAACTAAGGATCAACTGTACCATGAGAGGATGAAACACATTGATGTGAGGTACCATTTTGTTCACAATGTTGTAAAGCAAGGAGATATTATTGTGAAGAAGATTGGTACTGCAGATAACCCAACTGATATGTTAACAAAGCCTCTTTTCGTGGCTAAGTTCAAGCATTGCTTGGACTTGATTGGTGTTTGCAGTTTTTGAGTTTGCCCATTGGGGCTTTTGCTGGAGAAGGTGGAGGGGGATTACTATTCTATGATGCTTGAGAGAATTCAAGCCAAGGTGGAGATTTGTTATGTTTGCGCCTTGAATTCTTTGTGTCGACCAGCTTCATGAATCCGTTTTGAATTAATTTGAAAAAAACCTGAAGGCAAAATTTCATAGTGGTTTGTGGTGGATGCGTAGTTCGTAGCCCACCACAAATCACCATTGGGGGTGCGGGGGCTCCCCCGCGGCGGTATAGACCCGACCCATATTCATCTTATAGGTCTGAATCGAATATGAAGAGTCATGTGTTTTGGGGGTTTTCTCTCTTGTATATAGAAGTCTGAGTCTTGTGAGAGAGGAGTGAGACATTGGGTGTATTTGGGGCTTAGGGTTTTTCTGTGAGAGCACAACTCTGTATTTCTTCTCTAATGATGCGCAATCCGGCCACTCCTAGCTGGGAGGGACGAGGCTTCTAGCTGGCGACGGGCAAGAGATACCTGCAAGAAGGACGAAGGGACCCGAGGTTGAACACCCGGCGGGGACTCTCCGATGCTTAAGTTAGAACTCGGTAGGGAGCTGAGAAAGAGAATGAGTACGCAAGAAGATGAGAGCTAGAGAGTGGTGAATATGCGATACCTTTGCCTCTGAGGGGTCGAAGTGCTTATATACCGGCGCCTGACAGGTTCGGTGGGGTTGATCCCAAATCCCTGCTGTGGCGATCCGCTATCAGGTCGTACCTCAGAATGGCTGGCCATTACAGTCAAGGCCGAGAGTAGGCAGGCTACAGTGACCATTGCATGGTACGGTTCCGCCAGCTGGGAGACAACCTGTAGGCACGACACCGCCAGCTGGGAGATAGGGGCGCAACCTTCTGAATTGGTAGGCGTTGCGCCATTAGACATGGGACGCGGGAGCAATCTGGATTTGACCTGTAATTCAAACTACCTTGTCAGACCGCGTGAGGTGCACACGCGGACGTCAGGCGATTTATAGATCCTGCGGGCGCCAAAAAATGCGCTAAACAGCCTTCGGTCTCGGAGGACGTGCAGCCGGTTTTACTGTGAGCCGTTGGATTGCTTTAATCAGGGCCATTTTTCTTCGGGCACAATGGTTATAAATAGGAGGGCCCCAGGCCTCATTTTTTTATACCAACCAACCTTGCTTTCGGCTCTGAGATCGCGCCTTCGCCTCGCTTGCTCGAGTTCTCCCCGTTCGTGTCACTCTTTTCAGCCCGTCTTCTTCGGTGAGTCTTTTCTGCCTTATCCAATTATGTTTGGGTATCCGTACAATAGTGTCCCTTCCCGGGCTGGTAGTCGGGGCGAAGCCCCCTTGAGCTCGGGGACTTCTCGAGGGGCAGTCTCTAGAGGCTCGGGAAGCCTCTGGTAACCTGGCTTCCACCTCCCGAAGTCGGGAGCCGGACATTTTTGGCCCTTCTTCCATGTCGATGGAGAGACTCAGGGCCCTGGTCTTCCAATACAACCTCCCAAGGGAGCTTACCTACAACCTTCCGACCGGCGATTATCCTTGGGAGCACGATCATGACGAAATCGTGATCTTCGAGGAGCAGTTCGTGGTTGGTCTTTGCCTTCCCCTGCACCCTTTGATAGTAGATGTTCTCACTCACTTTAATGTCACCATAGACTAATTGCACCCGAATTCTATTTGGAACCTGGTGGGGACCATTTCTTTGTTTTATGAGTACTGTCTTCCTCTTTCTCTCGATACCTTCGCCTACATCTTGTCAATCAAGAACGCTTCCCCTGTAGCTCCTACAAATAAGCGCTCTTATTATTTTTCCCCCCGTCCCGGCTTCAAGCTTCTCCATGAGTTGCCCAACAGGATCCTGGCCTGGAAGCGGGGCTATTTTGTAGTTTGTAATCCCGAGGGGTGGTCCTTTCCGACCCATTGGATGGTTGCCATTCAGGATCCGGGCGTTAGCTTGGATCTGAGGATGCGGGAAACGCTACAGTCTTGGGTAGAGATCGGCTTCATCTACGCGGACTATTTGGCCGAGGACAAGCTCGTGCAGGCCGACCTGAGCCCCGGTAGGTTACCTTTAGGTTTTTCCTTCCTTTCTTGGTTTTTGCGAGTTGGGCTAACGCCTCTTTGTTTTTTTTTGCAGCTATAATGTCGGACGTGGATGCGCATCGCCTCTTGTCGAACTCTCAGAGGGGCAAGCGTAGGGCGAAGAGGTTTCGCCAAGACGAAGCGTCTGCTTCTAGGGCCGCCGAGTTCGAGGCCGCGGACCCGTCCTTCGTTCCACCGTCGAAGGTCCCACCCACGCCCCCTAAGGAAGTAGCCGCGGAAGGCAGTGAAGATGAGGTCCCTCCTCCGGGGCCGTACCCGCCATCCACGCCAACCGACCCCTCTGCCATGCTAGCGTTCCCCACCGAGGGGCGAAATGAGAGCATCACCAACTATGTCTTGGCCACACAGAGGAGCCGGGATTCAATCTTCCATGAGGAGATCGTGGAATGGTCGGGGATGCACCCTACGCGGCTCCTAGGGTTGGCTACGACTCACTGCATGGTGGTAAGTGCTTGCTCTTTTTCTTCTCTTCTCCTTCTTCCCCCCCCCC
>NW_010729093.1:5693609-5710846 GCF_000365185.1 Nelumbo nucifera | reverse complement strand
TTCCAAGCCAAAAGTTGGAACTTATCCTGTCAAAGTGTCAAGATTGGTTTCAGGGTCAGTTTTGGTCTTAGTGGTTGAAACCTATTATTTCTTTAACTCCCTGCTTACAAAAATGGAACATGTTCTTTATAAATTTGATTTTTATACTCAGTTTGGGAATGATACAAATACAAATATGTATAGTGCAAATACATACAAAATAATACAAAATACAAGGTATTGCATTCTACGTATTTGTATTTGTACTCCTTCCAAATTGAGCCATAATAAAAACAACAACAATTATAATAATAATATAGTTCAAAATTATATATATTAACTTTAAAAACTTGATTTTCAAATCTTCACATCCTCAAAGTATTGGAATTTATTTCAAGGCAAGTTTGATACCAAGGCCGGTTCCACCAAGGCCAATTGGATAGGTAAACCCCTAGGCCCTAGAATCAACCTGGGTGGAGGTCGATTTCAAGAATTTGGAACCAGACCCTACCTAGTAACAGCTTGTGTAGGGTTGGTTCAAGGTTGATTCCATTCAACTCTAGGTAAAACCTTCCCATTTGCTCACCCCCTACATGTACACTCATCAATTTCCAATCTCAACTTATAATTGCAATCAGAGTGAATTCAAATTAAATTAGAGAATTCAAGATCTAAATCAGACCAATTAATTGTTTTAATTAATTAATATAAATGTATATATAAGTATTCTATTTACATAAATAAAATATATAAAATATATTATATATTCATTACCTAAAATAATATAAATATATATAACTTATATTTATAATATATGTAATCAGTTTGGATATTTATTGAATCGAATCATGTCATATCCAATTTCAATTTGATTAAATCAAATCTAGAATTCAAACACAGATTTTCGAATACCGTTTACACACCTATTCACATAGTTCCCCAAATATATGTATAACTATCGTTGGTTTCGTGGATGGAAAGAAAAACAAAAGCTTTACTTAATTTGAATAATTGAATTACCTCATGGAAAAGAAATGAACAATAATAATCACAATTCTCATTCAAGTATTATCATGCACAAAAAAATGTATATTGTGTGAATAAATAGAAACCCAAACAAACTTCATGTGACTCAACAAAAAGGGCAGTTATTTCAGCTAGCTGTTGTTTTGGCAGTATTAATTGGTTGTTATATTCAAGCTACCCAAACCCATCTATTCATCTTTCCTATTTGTAGTTTTCTGTGAGAAACCTAGTTTCAGATAATTTAGAATTAATACAAAATCCTGGGAGAGGACAAACTAACAAGGTTGTAGATCTTTTGGGTAACAAAATAGCTTAACCATGGTACCTACTGGTTCACACTGTCCGGAAGATGTGTATATAACATGTGTGATGCGAGACCAGATTTGTCCTTCATCCTACCATGCAATGGGAGCGTCTCGCGTACTTGTAAGTTATTTTTCACGGGAGATGTTCCCAATTCACGGTGGATATACATGTGAAACGCCTAAGTGTGAAAAGGATTTCCCGTTCCGTATGATGCGACATCCGAAGATGGGAAATTGGGAATTAATTCACTCCACCTTACATCAAATGATTGATGACATACCGTTTGATCTGAACCACCCAATTGTTGGACTCTCTCATGGACCAAATTATCTAATTATGTGGTCACATTAATCGAATTATAATAGAACAAGGCAATCTACATGAATAGGGTCCCGCACATTTTTGTTGACTAATATAACAATAAAAAGTAAAACTGCAAATTGGATGGTGTAGATCAATGGGCAATTAGTCAACTCTTCCTTGTGCCATACACACCTCGAAAATAAATAAATAATGATAAAAAAATCAAAACAATCATCATATGAATAGATGACTAGCTCTTAAACGAAAACTTAGATGTAGAATCCTTGGTTGTTATAAAATAGACCAACCAGGATCTACCACTTCATATATTATACAAAATCCTATGTCACACATTGGTTGGTTGCAACCCCGAGCTTGACATGTCCATCAAAAAAAAAAAAAAAAACTAAGATCCAGCTTGAGAATTATATTAAACTGTTAATAAAGTCTTAGAAATCAAATCATCATCTAAGCCCTATCTTAATTAACTATAAATCTTATTTAGCCGTTTCATATTCTATTTAGTGCCATATCCATTGTTAAATTATGAATATTTTCTTTTTATATGTAGTTAAACTTTTTATACCCTTCATCAACTTGTAACTTGTACTCTGAGCAATATTTAATGAACATTCACATAGAGGCATTATTATCTTCCATAGATATTTTGTTACATGATAATAAGGCTTTTTGTCTTTTGGTGAAGAAGATATAAAGCCCTCTCCCTTCCATTCTCCTTTTTCTTTTCTTTTTTTCCTTTTGGCATTTCTTTCACCTTTTGAACATAAATTTGAAAACGAAAAAATATCAATAAATTGCTTCCATTATCCAAATTCCACTTTGTTCTTCTTCCTTTTCCTGTTTCTGATTAAACAGTTGGACTCAGGACCACGTGAGCAGTGGGGGTTTTGAATTATATTCCTTCTGACTTCATACACAAATCACAGTTACACCTAACACTAGTATTTGTCAAATTGTCAAGTAATTCAATTTGCAAAGCAAGACTCTTTCTCCCTCGTAAATTGACAAAAAGAATGTGGAGAACTGTAAACCACGTAGAATGAACCGACTTACTTCTGAGTTAGGCCTTCCATGAAAATATTATTCAAATCAGTCATTCATAAATGTATAGATTTTAGTTTAAAAAAGGTAGAAGAATTTCGCAAGTCATAATGCATTCCAGAATTCAGACTCGCGGACCATCTTCATAATTGCCCCAAACACAAACAGGTTGCCTAACTCTCTAATCGCCTCTATCTACGACCTTAGTTCCCGGGCTTCTGGATCAATAACGTTCTGCCACGTAGCTAGAGTTTTGTCGTAACCGCCTGCTGCTACAAAGAAAGCATTATTTCACGCCAGCTCAGCACCACCTAGGGTTGACAGTCAAACCAAGGGTAAGTTAAACCGGGACAGGTTCGGTTTAAGTGCGTCCAATCGGAAGTCGCTTCATGGAAAGGGTGGATTACTGCTTCACTGGTCATTACTTCCTCCCATCCAATGCGGCGGTACTGGTCCATGCTTTTTTCTCGGCTGCTTACGTGGCAGATATAGACGTTGACTGTTAGAATGAATCCTGATCGTCGGTTTTATGGTTCCCAAGACGATTGAAATTCCTCGGCATAGCCGAATTTGCCACGCGTCCAGCACATTATTCCATCTGTTTCCTGAAAAGGAAGAGAGTTCTTACTTTGCACAATGGAGAGCTTTATTAAGAAGGGAAAGATTAAGGAGTAATAGTGATGTGAGAGACGGAGAATAGAAATTAGAAAAGCTCAAATTACTTGTATGTCTCTACTTTAGGTGAAAATGACAAATGTCTCCCCTATCATTCTTTTGTTTTTGTTTTTTAGTTACCAAGCAAATAGCTACCAGATAGCAGGGTAGTTGGCTATCGATCACCAACTTCAAGTAAAACCAACCCACAAATGCATATAGGCCAACCAACTGGGACTTGAAATAGTGAAGACGGATAAACAAAACCCGGGCCGGGTGGAGACTGATAGTAGGAGTGGCAACAGGCAACCGGGTGGGGACGGGGAGCCCCAACCCTGTCCCGGCTGGCACAAGGTTATCCTCGCCCCCATCTTCATAGGGATGGGATCCCATCCCTCATTCTTATAGGAATTCTCATTCCCCTTAATTTTTTAAAGATGCAAATATATTTAATCATATGTTTAAAAATATTAATACACAAATGCACACATATAAGTAGAGATTCCCACAGGGCACTATTGTTCCGTCTTCACCAATGAATGGGGATGAAAAATTATCCATCCCCATCTCACAGGAGAAAATCATTCCTATGAGACAGGTTCCCACAAGTATCAGAAAAATGAAAAAAAATTATCATCTCTAAGTGCTAGACTAGCACTAGCATAAGCATTAATTTTGAAGATTTAAGGTGTCTTAATATAGCCCGATCTCATAAAAGCAAGAACTCTGAAAATACAGCATCCAACAGCATATCAAGAATATCAATTATAATTCATGGAGAGATATTTTCAATGTGGGGCATTTAGACAACTGTGCTTTCAGAGTATTTATAGAGTTTTTGCTTTCAAGAGATCCCGTCTCATCTTAATACCCCCTACCAAATGAAAAGGAAAAAGAGATGAGATTACCTCAATACCCTTGAAAAATGTTTTATCTTGAGACCAAGATTTAGGGCATTTTGGAACTATAATATAATGACACTAAGAAAGGGTCCAGCCAAAATGGCCCGGTGGTTAGGTGGTGAGCAAAATTAATCACAAAAATATAGAAAACATCCTTTCAAGAGATATGATTTGGAGGATGATAACATCCAATTCATTGTTATTATGTGCATGTCTATATGTTTTATGGGTCTCTAATTAAACTAAATAACAATCAACCAAAAAATAAATTAATTAGTTATCAAACCATACCTAATTAGTTGGGTGGCAAAGATTAATCTTTTATAATACTTCTCAGTAAGACAAATAGAAGATATGTTCAACCCATCAATCAAGCACCAGTGTGTCATCCTTATGAAACATTCTCCAGCAAACTCGAGCCATAGTACAAAACCAAACTCTCCCCTGACGCAACCCAAAATGTTTCTTTAAGATCCACAATCACAAGACCGTAGATCACTCCAAACGAAGGGCCCAATCTAATCAGACCCGGACCCACCCATTTCTTAACGGCTGGGAGGTGTAGTGTAGATTGGGCCCCCTCGTTTTTAGAGATGTTTTACCCATAACCCATTTAAATTACACCAACTCACAAGTCCAGCATTAATATAAGCCACGGCCACATCTGTAGTCATTATTTGTTATACTAGTAGGAGAGGTTATATAAACCTATATTCTATACCAGTTAATTTTAATGTTGTCATCCCAAGGTTTATGTCCTTTCAACCTTCAATGCAGAGAGAGTTCAGACAACCTAGCACCCCACAGCTCCAGCGAGGAAAATTGATCGATGGGTCGGTGTGTTTCTTTGTGAGTATGGTCCATATCCATAAATGGGTTCATAAATTAAAAGGTGGAGGATCAATAAAATATTAAGACGCTCCACGTCTAGTGGTTAATCATCCCGTTAAATAATCAAGTTCAATTGAATACAAAAATTAAAGAGTAGGAATTAGTAAACTCAAAACTTCTCTTATTATATGTTGATACGACAGAAGCTTAATCACATTATATTGGCCAAGCCATGTGGTAGAACCATAGAGGTAGATCAGTCGACTTGATCAAGAGTATATACCTTGTGAACAGTTCTCTAGAACGTGAAAAAAAGAGGGTGATGGGAGAGGAACATGAAATATCATGTGGAATATAATTAGGGTCATATTGGTCAATTTGATAATACAAAGGTGCCGTTTACTAGTTTTTGGAAAATTTTAGGGTAATGGGCTTTCGTATATCTTCTTCGCATTCAGACCGTTGTAGATGTGATAACTGATAAGGTTTGTTGAGAATGTCTTTTTAGCACTAAAAAGAAAAGAAGAAGAAGAAGAAGAAGAAGAAGAAGAAGAAGAGGAAGAAATTTATCCACCTAAAGTGAAACAAAAATTTGCTAAGCTTGATTTCCTTTTCCCTTTTAATTCTATTATATTGCATGGTAGATAACTGTGGTTGGATTGATTCAAACTAAGAAAGCGACTTAATAGTTAAGAATTTAGTTGATCTTTTCACCACCTTATAATTATAATGACTATAAATGTTATTTAAATTTAATTACTCACAGTAAGATTGTAACAGTTCTTTTTCAAATTTACAACCGGGATATTTAGATGGATTGCATCTGGTCAAATTATAGAGGAAAAAAAGAGAAACTATTTGAGATAAGTTAAAAGGGAGCTGAAACGACCTACCCGGTTGCCTTAGAAACCACGTTTCTTTCTGTCCAAAACCAGTATTTAGGGGGTTCTGCTCCTCAGAACACATTTTTCTTAACACCACCTCTCAATCTTAGAGTGAGGAACTTTTCAGTTCTATCCTCTTCTCTTCTCTTCTCTTATTTTCTCTTCTCTTCATCTCATCCATTTTCTTCCAACTTCCATCGTTTTCTCTTCAGCTTTATTCCGTTCATTAGAAATCTCCCTCTCAAGTTTGATTTTGTGTTGGGTTGAATTAGCCTGAATTCGGGAAGGAAAAATAGTTTCAGCTGTTTGATTAGAACTTATTTGAAATTTAGAGATTCTACAGCATGCTGCAGGCCTGGTTTCAGGAAATTAGTATTCTTTGGGTTGGGTTGTTTGGTTAAGTTGTGTTTTGAGAATTGGTTCTTGTCGGTCAGAACCAATTTGAATCCTGAAGAAATATCTTTCTGGTTTCTGAAAGATAGATCTCAGGCAGGAATGGAGAATGTTTCTGGGTTTAGCAAGGAAGAAGAGCAGATTGATTTGCCTCCTGGTTTCCGGTTCCACCCGACTGACGAAGAGCTTATAACACACTACCTGTCCAAGAAGGTCGTTGACAGCAGCTTCTATGCTAGAGCAATTGGAGAGGTAGATTTGAATAACTGTGAACCTTGGGATATGCCACGTAAGTCTTCTAGATAGGTTGTCTCTCGTCTGTATTTTTCTTTCCTGCCTATGATTTAAAGCGAATTTCGTTTTAACTTTGAGATTTGTCTTTTAATTCAATGAAGGGAGAGCAAAAATGGGAGAGAAGGAGTGGTATTTCTTCTGTGTTAGAGACAGAAAATACCCAACTGGTTTGAGGACGAACAGGGCCACTGCTGCTGGTTACTGGAAGGCCACAGGAAAAGACAAGGAGATTTACAGAGGGAAAACACTGGTTGGAATGAAGAAAACCCTGGTTTTCTACCGAGGAAGAGCTCCCAAAGGAGAAAAAACCAACTGGGTCATGCACGAGTATAGGTTAGAGGGAAAGTTCTCTATTTCTAACTTGCCCAAAACAGCGAAGGTAGAGCTCCTCTCCCCTATTTCTCTTTTTTTTTTTTTTTTTGTTTCTCCCTTGCTTTTTCATTGTCAACAATGTTTTTGTGAAATAATTGATGGGTTTCTTTTCTCCTTCCTTTCGTTCTTTTACAGAACGAGTGGGTAATCTGTAGGGTATTTCAAAAGAGCTCAGGTGGGAAGAAAATTCACATTCCAGGACTAGTGAGAATGAGCTCCTTGAGCGATGAATTGGCTCCATCTACTCTACCTCCATTAATGGATTCTTCTCCCTACAACAGCAAGACCAAAGCATCTGTTGCTGAGACAGCTCACGTGACCTGCTTCTCCAACCCAATGGAGGACCGGAAAAACCAGGAAGAGATGATTGATTGCTTCAACTCTCCTCTGTTCGCTTCTTCTACAAACCCTTTTGATCCATCCCCTGCTTCATTGCTTTTTTCAAAATTCAATCTCCCAAACTCATTCTACACCACGCAAGGTGCTACAAGTCTCGGAAATCTGCAATACCCAGGTTCCGTTTTGATGCAAGACCAGACCTTCTTAAGGGCTTTACTTGAAAACCATGGATCAACCATGATGAAGCAGAATTTCAAAACAGAGAGGGAGATGGTAAGCATTTCTCAGGAAACGGGATTGTCGACTGAAATGAACACCGAGATCTCTTCGGTTGTCTCAAACCATGAGGATCCATCCACCTCGGCTGGACCTGTGGACCTTGACTGTTTATGGAACTATTAAAGAAGACGGAGGAGGAGAAAGAGCAGCTTCGCTGTTGTCTACGATTAGTGTTGTGTGCATAAGTTCTCTGAATGAAAAAATAACGTGAGGGAAAATGAAGGATATTAGATGTTGTATCATACAAAAATTAAACTTTTTTTTTTTTTTTACTTTGTTATTTTGATTTTTTGGGGAGATTTTTATAATTGTCATAAAAAGCTTGTATTCACATTGTGAAAGAGGATTAATTTGGTAGCTAACTGGTGACAATACGAGCTTATATTTTTAATGGCATTCAGCCCCACAGATTGCTGTGCTAACGACATGAGTTCCATTATTATTTTGCTTGTTCTTTTATCTTCTCCTGTTTCTTCTTTTTTAATTAAAAGAAATGTGGGTCCTTGATTTTCTTCCATGATTTGTTGTGTAATGTGGGTATAAATGCACCCACAACTAAAGCTAACGATACAGCTACATCGATGGGGTTGGCAATTAATTCTTGACCTGCCAAACTTGTCCCATGTTTTTAGCCACGGTTTAGGTTTGGGCTCACATGTCTTGTTTAACTTTAATCACCTTACTTTGGATTATTTAATGGGTTCGGTTCGGTTTGGGCCGATAATGTCTCCGGCCCAACTCCAATTTCTTTCCATCCCCACATTAATTTCACTGCCAGTTTACCACCCCCTGGCTACGGTTCTGGGCGTGTTTCTTTTCTTCTTTTTCCTCTCGCATAGATAGATATTTTGGGGAAGTGAGGGTGGGCTCAATTAGTTATTAAGACTTTAAGAGTACGTGTAATGATGTGTTGCTGATGGTTCCTCGACTCGACCCTATCCAAACCAGTGTGCATGGGAGAGACGAGAAACGTTTTATATGCTTGGCCACCTACTATATCTATATATACCCATTGATTGATGAACCATTTCGTTACATATATTTGAGCATTTATCCCCAAGGTAGATTTCACATGAAGAAATGACTTGAGTAGATTTCTTCTTTTTCTTTCTCATTCTAACAAATCTGCTTCATTGGCTTAAAAAATGGGTTCGATTATTATATACGGGAAAAACTTATAATCAAATATTATAACAATGGTGATCAATCAGATGGTATTCATCAAAATTCAAAGGGGGTGGGGATTGGGCTGGTCAAAGTTATGATGTCTTTACGGCATCATTAGATATGCCCGCCCCATAATGGTCTATTTTTCTTCGTATTTGCCATTCCACGCCATCCGAAGTTCCTAACCAGATAATAATTCTGGTATTTTGTACCCAATAAAGATAATGTATTTCTCCTTTCGACACCCTCTTTACAGCATATAAATTATATATAAACAAAACTAATATAATAAATGGTCCCTTAAGTCAATTCAAATTTGGGATCAAAAACCCTTGCCACGTGATTAGAATAAACCCTTCTCTTAAAACTTTCGACAGCCCGCTATTATTTAGAAGAAACAGTTAACCAGGCTGCATTCAGAGCTGACGTGGACAAAAGGATTGAACAGGTGGCCATTCCAAAGGCTCCCCTTGGTGTCTGTTCGAATTTGCCACATCATCCTTCCATATGGAAGGGCCGTATGACAAAACTTCCGACTTGAGACGATTAAGAAACTTTCTCTTTTTTAATGGAAATCATAAAATTTGTTGGATTTTATTCTGAATGTTGTTAACCAGTTAAAGTGTATAAAAGACAAACTACCAATAATTTTGAGTATCATCTTGTATGCATATAACAATTGCAACTTGCAAGAGGGAGAGTGTCGACCTTTTGTTGATACCATGTTGACACGTATCACACAGAATTCAGCGATTAGCGGAGTGTTGTGAGTTCGGATCTCATGCCCAAGTTTATCAGAGTCATACATGAAGAATATCTCATCTTCTGTATAATATTATACTGGAGAAGATGTTTTCAATTCACGAAAGATAGTGTATTGTAGATAGGCATGGGCAAAGTTCTCGTGAATAGGAGATCTGGAGTCGAGTATCGCACCTGGATGGGCCCCGCATGATTAGTATAATCAGAACGATGATAGAGTTAAATCCAACGGCCATTTTCACGTTTCAACAGTTGGAGATGTAGCTCGATCTGTAAATTATTATCCCTCTGGCTATGGGTACCCTTCACGAGCCGGATGGACGTCTTCTGTACGTATCCCGCCCGCTTGGCTATTTTAAAGCCGTAAATAAGTAATAAGAGATGGGTATTGAGGGCATTTAGGTAATTGTAACGACAAAGACAAAACCTACGCAATCGAATTCCATTGTCTAACAGGTTCTCGTGGTGAAAATTCTGAAGAAGTGGGGCCGGCCGGCTTCGGGAGTTTCCAGTTTCTAAGTAGAGAAGGTACGCCTTGGCCTTTCGCAACGGTCGACACGTAGGCAGGTTGGCCCCACTGCGACTCACACGTTAGTCGACACGCAGTTCAGGTTTTATTGACGTCAAGAGGTTGACGTCCAAGCGTTATCGACTTTGGCATTCTTGTCGTGACTCGTTAGTTGTCATACATGCATAATAGCATGGCGCGTGTTTTTAGCTGCGGGGTCCACCGCTAGCTAGGGTCATGCTTACGTGGAAGAACTGCACCCGTGAAAAGGACTTTAGAATCTTCGGGCGCATCCATTGACGATGATGGATCTCAAATACATCAAAGCACACCCTTCTATTCGTCCAAAATAACTGAAAAGTGCACTCTACCAATCACAACGACCCACGTACCCTACACATCCGTACCTACAAGGCTAGAACTAGGATCCTATATCAATGAATTGAACCAATGGAAAGGCCTCTCGCCCAGTCGCCCTCGCCCAATCACGAGCGTAAATACGTGTATATTTCTGCAACTAATTTTGATTAAGCAGACTGCAGTAACCTAAGAAGGTAAAAAAATAACAGAAAGAAAATTCTTGTTAAATTGGGAATGAAGATGGGTTTCGTTTTCAATAATAAAATAAAAAAATACAATCAAGATATTCGTGATTTATATTCTTATAGCTAGTCTTACATTTCTGCGGCCTATGAAGACGGGCTTTGCTCTCAATAAAAAAAATAAACAAAATAACAAGAAAATTATAATCATGATTCCTGATTTATAATCTTGTTTTACATTATTTCTGTCTGTGATGAGGATGGGTTTCGTCCTCAATAAATAGAAAATAAATAAAATAACAAAAAAATAATCCCAATTCGGGATTTTATAGTCTTGTTTTATTTTCATTTGTCTGTTAGAATTTTGGCTTCCACTGGCGTTAACCCTACTCCACAGTAAAGATTCTGTAGTTTACCGTAACCATTAAAGCAAAAGCCTGATTAGGGGCCTTTTGATAACAACTAGAGTGGTTGAGGTTGAAGTGAAAAGCCTGTTGCTTTTATCTTTTAGGAATGAATTTGTCAGAGGTGGTGAGCTTTTTAATGGCTGAAACTGAATTGAGTAGATTAACATATACTTGCATATTTTATTATTTAATTAATTTGTCCATTAGAATAAAAAGTTGTAATAAGTCCAATTCAGCTACTTCAGCCATTATATTATCCAATGGAATCAAAGTCCAAGGTTTCTAGCCACTAAAAATATATTAATTAAGCATAGTTACCCTAAGTGGCTCTGGCTCCACTAGATTAGATAACCTTTTAAATGTTAATGCACCCTTAGCACCGCGAACCCACATGATAAGCACATGGCAATACATAAACCAGAGGGTAAATATATAGAGTGCACAAATTCCAGCCTAATGTTGGCCAGTTGGGTTAAGACAGATCACAAACAGTAGCAAACATTAATTAAGCAGAGCTGAACCCGGAAACATGCATGACCCCACAGGTTCTAAATACTCCCCTTTCCACAAAAAACAACGATATGTCATCGGCACATGACATTTAGGGGTGTCCATGGTTCGTTTAACCGAACCATGGCTACTTTTTGTAAATCGAATTGGTAGTATCGGTTTTTTTATTTTGCTAAATTGAAACCGAATTGGTACCATCGGTTTCGGTTTTTGATCGATACGGTTTTTTGGTTCTTCGATTTTTTGATTTTTTATATTTATAATATATATTATATAAATATATGTATAATATTTTATTATAAATATTTTAAAAATATATAATATATTTATAAATAGATCATTATAAATATAATATAAATATATATTTATATATAATGAATATATATTTTTATAAAATACATAGAAAATATATATTTAAAAACCCTAATCTTTACTTTTCATGGACACCCCTAATGACCTTGTATAACCCTAATCCCTAGCTGGTAATATTCTCTTTGATGAAACCCTAATCTTTACTTTTCTTTCTCTTTTAAGTTTTAATTAAGCATCTCATCCTTTTGTGGAGCAATATAAAAGTTGATAATTCAGCTGTGGTTTGGAGAAGCTTATCTTCTGAGTCCATAGATGAAGCACTAGAAAATTGAGTAAGTGGAAGAAATGCATGTTATGCTTACCAAAATCAGTCTGGATTTCTTGCCCACAGTAGCCCTATTCACATTCTACATCCATAATCCAATAAATGTATTGTGGGTAGAGTGTGAGTACTGAGTAGAGTCATGTGGCAGGAAAGGCCCGTGTTTAGTGAGATAGGATTTATAGAGAATTGTAAGTGAGTGATATAATGCATGGGATCGATGATGTTGAAGGAGAGGTGATGACACAAATCACAATCAATCAAAATACATTTTGATAGCATCTAGGGAACGTACACGTGTCACTCGGTTGTCGTGGTGCATTTTGCAACTATAAATATCCCAATCATGTTTGATGAAAGCTTTACCAAGTTCGGATGGTGTGTCGAGATTTCTGATTCAGAAACCAATTTTGATTGGGAGTGCATCAACACGTGTAATGAGTCCAGCAGTTGCTTTGTTCTTTTCTTGTTTTTCTTTACTTTATTTAATTTATTGGCTCTTTTTCGAGAGCGGGGGGTGAGGATTGAGGAAGAGGAAATCAGGAATAGAATAAAATGAAAGGCCTTGATATTTAGATAGCTGTAAGCAACCCGTTAATTAAATTAAACGTGAAGTTACCATGGAGTACTCATGGGGAGATTAATCGGTTAGGCCTTTTCGCATCATCCTCGACCTGACCTCGTGATGATGAGCATGTTGAAAATGTTGGTTTGCATGTGAGACCCATCGTCGCCCCTCCCGGTCCCACCCATCTCATTAATTCTCAATGCATCCCATTCATTCATTGAAATCCAACATCAACTCCAATCCAATTATGATGTTTGGAATCGTGGCCGTTTTTAAAAGAAAATGGTGTCATCGGATTTATATGAGCGTTTTAATAAATGTTTATGTATCTTATTATTTGGCTCAGCTGATTATTAAAAAATTGGGCATATCTCGAAAATCAAAATCCTATTGATGCATGAAATGCATTGGTGAACCGTTTTCCTCAATGATTGACTGATGCATATTCTATGTAGTGTTTACTTGTCAGTACATAGATGAAAAACGGTGATGAACATCACATTACCAAATAGCATAATATTATTCACTGCCTATATGATAAAAGCGTTTTTTTTATAAAAAACGGGTCTTAAAAATATCAACGTTTTTACTTGAAAATCAGTCGCAAAAAACACCCACAATTTCAAACACCAAACCATGTAAGTAGCTCTACTTAACGCTTAGCACAAAACAATAAGTTACGTTTCGTGTAGCAGTAGCACATCTTAATTAAGTACGTCAAAGTTTTGTGAGGTACGTGTAACAACCGTATGTGATACGGTATATGATGTGTGGATAAATACAATTGGGCAACTTAAACGAGTCGTCACGGCGCTTGACTCAGTACTGGATGGGTTATGGTCTTATGGATAGACTGCCTGGAGTTGGACCAATCTTTGCTTGCATCGGCTGTAATGCACTCGAGCGGTTGGTGAGGATGGATAGTCTTCATTTTGATTAGAATTAGATGCATATATGGTTGATGGTTTCATCTCTGTCTCTCTCTATATATTCTCGTTTGAACAGTCTTAATTAATAGATGATGGTTGATGGATCAGCTAGCTGGGCTGTGAGAGCAGCTGGATAAAAAGTAAGAAAGAAACCCATCATCACCATCATCAAGAAAGAAAACCGGCCCCTCAGTCTGAAAAGGATAAAGAAGGGAGAAAACCCAGTTGAATGACTGTAACCATCACATCACATCCATGGAACTTTCAAGTTTCAAGTGGGTGGAGTGGGAGAGAATAATATGTATGGATATAGGAAAGAGAGGAGAGAGTAATAATATAAATCCTGAAATTAATGATGGAGTTAGACTTTAGAGGGTATTCGCAGTAGCTTTCAAGTGATGGATGAAGACATGTATAAGTAGATGTATGAATTTGCCGGCCGTTTCTAGACTGCATTCACCATCTTTATTTTTTGGTCAGATCTGGATATTTCTTTTGTTTTAGAGGAGTTCGATTTAAGTTGTTTGAATGTCGTTCTCTTGGCCCCTGGGACTGGGAGAAATTTCAAATGCATTCATTGCTGTTAGACCCAATAATGAATGGGACGAACTACTCTGAAGAGAGTGCAAAGTCAAGACTTTATAATGTGTCTAATTAATGTACCAAGCTCTCTGGTTCGAGGACCCACAATTGAGTTTTGACATGCAACTAGCTCAACTCTCCTATGATGTGCTAATTTTTCCTTTTATTTTATTTTATTTGGTAAAATCCTATGATGCTCTGACTTCGGATTGTTCTCGATCTACATGTACTAAAACAGAGTCATCCATCTCATTTTACGAGCAAGTATTTCTGTCCGTCCGGTACCAAGAAACTGCCCGTCTGGGAGAGTAAATTTGAAGCTACTAATGGTAGTTTATGTGAAAGAAGATTTTTTATGAAAGAGTATCTGGGTTTTCTGGGGTTTTCATCATCATAACTTACTTTCCGTATAGGGCTCACCTTGCAAAGCCCATTATGTCAAAGCTCTCCAAAACATTTGGGATGGCTTTTGGACGCCGCTTCTGGCATTCTAAGCTTGACCCTACATGGAAGCCTCTTAAGTCTAAAGCGTATTTGGTGAAAATCTGAAAAGCCAACATGAGCATTCCAAAATCCAACAAACACCAGAATCATAAACTACTCTGAATAGCTTATACAGAACACGGGTGTTAAACCAAAGCGTATTTGCCACGCACGATCATGAGCTGGGACTTTGATGGAAATTCTCCCGCATCCCCAGGCCGCGGGCTTTACTTGATTGAAGGACATAGAGGCGTAGAGTCTCAAACCAGCCGAACTTTTCCCAGCTCAGCTCTAGCTCACAAAGTAATAGTTTAGCTTGGGCTTGGCCTAGGCCTACAATTTTGTTGACATTATACCTAGCCCAAGTCCATCCAAGAAGCCCATGAGGCCCACACCTAAAAATATCAAAGTTAAGTTATGATAATATGCAAAATATACCATAATCAGCCAATTACATAAAATACCTAGATAACCATATTTCCCATCTCCTACCTTGCACTTAGCACTTACAGGACCCACCCCAATTGCTTTAGAGAGAGAAAGAAAGCCGCGTCATTTTGTTCCAAAATGGGGCCTAATTCTAACTTATGAGGATTCTCTCAAGCTTGTCCAACGAAGCTTCTGTCGTTTCCGACTAAAGTAGTGGGAACTGGGGACTGACTAAGCAGCTAAAAGTCACAAAACGTAAAATAACCTAATTCCGTATGTTGTTTGACATGTCCCATATTCTCATGAAGTGCGATGGGATACATCATCTAGTAACCTTTTAGCTATAACAAATTACTAATATTAAGTAAGCTACTTCATAGGGTGGCCCTAATGGACATAATAGGATTCCAACCCATCTTAATGAGGCAGGTTATGAATCATGGTCCACATTCCAATAGTCCATGTAGGAAGTGTCTTAACAATTTCTAGTTTTAAAGCTTAAATCATCAAGCCATCAAGTGATGAATTTGGTGTAATTATCCTCAGAAGTAAGAAATGCATGTCAATTGAGCAATACCCAAAAAGAAAAAGTTCAATGGATCGGTTTTGGATTGGACTCCGTCTAAATCAAAATCAATTTGGATGGACCAAGAAGATATATTGAATTGGACCATTCTAGACTTAATGATCCAAAGTATTTATTGGATCGGAATGGACTTGGTCCATCCGTAATAAATTTATATTGAATTGGGTTGGAGTGAGCCTATATCTGGTCCATTGATCCATTGATGGAAGATAAGAATATAGGTGTCAATGGACCGGATTTGAATTAGAATAAATCTAAACTAAAAAAAAAATGAATATATTAGATGGTCCAAGCATTGAGTTGGACCAGTCCAAATGGTCCAAAATGTTCATTGAATTGGATTGGACCTGATCCATTTGTAATGGATTGGCCCAAAGCTAGACTCAGCATCTACCATACATGGCTTCCAAAGGAGCTTCCATGTTTTGTTTTATTTCTCAATTCTCAAATTATAATTAATTATGTTGGAGAATTATAAACTTTGAGTTTAGTTAGAAGGTTCAAAGTATAGAAAGTTTCTCAAAAAAAAAAAAAAAAAGGTTCAAAGTAATAGCCACAAAATCTCCCTAATCGATGACAACATAAGACATGAGCATGCATAATCCAAAAGGAACAATGCTACGCAAATTAGGTCTAAGAATTTCTCATTAATTTTGCGGGTAAACTGAAAAATAGCTTCTCAACTAGAAAAAAGGAATATTGATTAAAATTTCACAACTATTAGTGCAAATTCCTACAAAATACAAATAGTAAATAGTAAACTTTGTATTTAGGGCTGCAGATGGGTATCTATTTGTCCAAATTCAAAGTTGTATCTGGTTAAATCTAATCCAATAAAGCCGAATGCAAATTTGAACCGTTTATATAACTAGATCGAATATAATTTCAGTTGAATAGTTTATGTTTATTAAGGGACTCTTTACAACATAAATGTTTTTATTTTTACTTGTTTTTAAATAGCAATATCAGCAAAAAAAATAAAAAATAAAAAATAAAAACATGTTCATGAATTCTGTTTTTTTTTTTTTGAAAGGCAAAAAACAAATTGATTTTGTTTCAAAATATAATACATGTTTTTGGAACCATCAAAATAATGATTTTTAAAACAAAAAAAAAAAAAACAAATTTTGCAATGTAGGAATTATATGATTTATGGAACATGATATTAAATAGTTAGATGAAAACATGTTTTGAAACAAAAAATTGAAGAACATGTTTTTTGTTTCAGTTTTGAAAACTAAAAACACATATACAACCAAGAACAATTGGTTTTCAAATCAGATAATGTTGATTTGTTTTTGAAACTGCCAACAAGAAAAACAGTTAATGTTGTAGAACACCTCCCAAGGAGTCATGGGTTTCAAATCTCATAGAAATTATTTTAATCCAAATCATTTTATTTCATGGGTTCCAAGTCATTTTTAATTCTTTATATTGAGCTCCAAGAAATCAAGTTGGAAATTAAACAATAGAAACACAGCAATAKSWRATRRRYTSARSRSTTKA
>NW_010729093.1:5665056-5690857 GCF_000365185.1 Nelumbo nucifera | reverse complement strand
GAGAGGGAGAGGGAGAGAGAGCAAGAATTAAGAATTATCAATTAATTATATATCTTGGCTTCTTAGCTAGGGCCAGGCCAGGAAGTAGTGTACCTTACATAGCACAGAAGAAATTTCCCTGTCCAATTCTTCAAGTTCATATACGTGGACGGTGGACCAAACAAGTAGCTAGCCACATAATACGGATCTGGTTCATTACCCTTAACTAAGGTTTCATTGAATTTGGCCTTCTCATCTCGTCTTCATAAATGCTAGCTTCAATTATGCAGCCATTTGCATATATATATATATATAGTTGACAACTAGGCAAGGCCAGCACCTACATCTCGATCATCGTAATCACTAATCACTCCTGTTAATTAACGCACAAACCTTGCAACAGTTTCTCCTTAATTTACATTTACTGGGTTTTTAATTTGTAAATCATGTCAAAAGAAGATTTAAAATATAGAGAAGCTATCATGCATGTTCTTCTTTCAAGATTAATTATCTGTGACAACTGATCATGAGAACCCCACCCGAGAGCCCAAGACCCAACTGCTTGTGCTCTGATCTGTAGTCTGTACAAGGATAAGGATCTATATGTACCGTAATATTTGTTTTTAATCTTTAGAAAATCTCATGTTCTCAACAATGGTAGACGCGTCTAGATGACGACGTACTGTAGTGTAGCTTGCATTTTCATGGCTTATTTTTTTCTTTTCATCAATCTAGTGGATGGACCCTGGACCCTGTACTTACTTCCTATGTTTTGGCATTATTATAAAAGTGAAGATATATATATATATATATATATATATATGTATACTTGGTTTCTGAAAACAACATATTATCTTGCTAATGTAATATGAAAACCGATGTGCCAACTGAATCCCTCAACTGTCAACCAAAATCCCCCCGTACGTACCACCTGCTTGTAGGCGTGAACCTGAATCCACTGGCTAGGATTCCAATTATCCAGAAAGAGTACTGATGAGGTAGCTAGAGAGCTAGACAAATCAAGTTCAAGAAATATGAAGAAGAGTTTTGCACGAGTCTTCAACAAATTAAGAGAGGCTCTTTCTCACTTAATTTGTTCTCTGGCCAACCGGTTTCCCTCCTTTGAATTCTTTAACCGCTCTGTCATTCAAACATGTGAACTGAATTATCAACAAATATGTAGTAAGGGATAAGATCAGGAGAGGTCATATTAGCAAAACGACAGATTCAAACAAATGGCCAGCACAGTGGGTCGGGGTCCCCTCTTTGACAACTGACCTTCACTGCTGCCTCATTACTCCTGTCTGAGTGACTTAATATTAAATAAATAAAAGGTCACCAAGCAAGGAGATATAAATTTATTATAAAATAACGTCATTTATAAATTTGAACAACTTTTCCTATAGTATGTGTAAGCGAGCTAAGCCTAGCTAATCCTACCAACTTTACAATAATCGGTTCGAGTGGTATTTTATAACTTATTTATAATATAAATAATACATTCATAATTGATTTTTATTTATATTAAATTATTTATAATCAACTTGAATCGAGTCGAGTTCCAATAACTCACAGGTATCAACTCAAGTCAAATTCAAACTCTGTATTTTTTAGTAGTTGTGATCGAGCAAGCAACTTGGTACTCGAATGACTCGACTTGGTTACACCCCTCTTCTAGATTATAAATAAGCATTTGATGGATGACTGAATTAGGATAAGAAATATATAAAACAGCTTTGAAGAATGGATGGAGGTAAAGCGCAAAGAATCCAACAACCAATAACCAATAGGAGAGCTGGAGAGGGTTTGTAAAAAGGAGTTCACATCTCTGCTCCACAATGTCCCACAGCACATTCCTACCGATGATGTATCAGAAATGATCATCGAGAGATGTTTTCAATACACAGCAGAGATATGCCATGGAACGTTGTGGGGCACAGATCAATCTGAACTCCGTAAAAAGAGGGTTCAGATCTACTCCCAACAAGCAATTGCAGTAGCATATGGGAAACACCTGGGAGATGTTCCCAATGTGCACCTACAGTGCACAGTGACCTGTTAGGAGTATTATGTTGGTAGTAGATCCTCTTAAATGAAGATGCTCTTAGGCTCAGTTTGGAAAGAGTATGAATACAAATATGTACAGTGGAAATACATACAAAATAAAATGTTTTAGGTACGCTCTACATTATTATATATTTGCATTTGTACTCCTTCCAAATTGGGCCCTAATGTATTATTTTGTATGTATTTCCACTGTATATATTTACACTTATATTCTTTCGAAACTGAGCTTAATGTGCAGCTGCAGTGGCTTTGTTGGAATTGTATTGGAAGCGTTGTGTTGGTAGCAGATCCGGCTTCCTTGATAGAAAGCTGACTGAGTCAATTAAAAAAACGAACAAGGTGCTTTCTTTGCCACATGGCAGCAAAATGGTCAAATAAGTGGACCCATTTTCCACCACCTAAGCCATCATGTACTTAAATTAGCTCAGGAGGCGGTTTCAATAACTGATGGATAACTAAACTAAATCCATGGGCGATTTCCACTGTTTTCGGCAATCAGCACTGATGGTTTAAACAACATTTTAATTAGTAGACTCTATGGATCTCAAGGGATGATTGACTTTGAAAGAGAGAAAAGTATTTATTTTCCTAGCTTCTCTTTGTTTCTACCTAAAATGGTCTTGAAATGTTTTTTCTAAGCTGAAAAGTCTTAGCTACATTTTTTCCCTACGTAAACTTTTCCTTGCCATTAATTTGTATTAAAACAAAGGCAGAAATATTCCCTTCTAAAGAATCTTAAATCCATTTTACAGAAACAAACGCCAACCAAAGGAGAAAATGTGATAGACAAGGCTTATTTAGATGTTCCTTCTTTATTGGATTTGAGGCCCCTCTTCTTCCTTTGAACAGTAATGGAACCCTGATCTAGACTGTTATCCTCAAGTTCGGATCATCTGCCAATAAAATACATTTCAACAACCTACCAATATAACCTGACATCGCACATCTCATACATGGCGAGTCCTACTTTTATAGTGGGTCTCAGTCCCTGAGATGTGCGATGTCAGATCAAGTTGATAGGGAAACCGGATTCAGTCAGTGCAGAATCTGTTCTAATAACCATTATAGCCTTGCATTGGGAATATCTCCCCATAAAATAAATCACAGAAGTAGAGAAACGTTCCCAATGCAAGGCTGTTCGAACGGGCCTTGCATTGACTAAAGCTGATCTTGATCGTTGATAGGGGATTGGAACCTGTTTTATTAGCAAGAGATCCCAACTCAGTCTAGTTCATCGTCATTAATCCTAATATTTAATAACTCACAGAGGGGAGCCTCAATCTCTACTAGGAATAGCAACGGGGCGGGTTCGGGTTAGGGATTATGTGTCCTCCATCCCTAATACCTGATGGGGATGGATTCCCTGTGGGGATCCGAATCCCCGAAATATTTTTAGATAACTGTAGTTTTTTGAAAAATATATTTACTTAAAATAAATTTTAAATGATGTTTTAAATATGGTGTGATATATAGAAATAATATATATTTAATATAAATAACACACATATATATATATATATATATATATAATTGGGGTCGGGGCGGGGTAGGGACCTCAATCCCCATCCCCATCCCCATCCCCGCTCCGCCAAAATAATCTCCATCCCTGACTCCATCCGGTCGAGGAAGTCGGGTCCCCATCGAGATGGAGAAAATTGTCATCCCTAATTAATCTCTACATTTTGATTTTCCGACCCAGTACTGAAACAGGTCGGAGTTTCCTCATTATTTTGTTTCGAAATAGCAGAGCGACTAGCATAAAAAACTCCATGAGATCTAGTTTTCCCTCTTCCGATTGTGGTTCAACTTATTTTATAAAGCTGTTAAAATTAAATCAGCAACTAGAATCTTTTTTACCTCTTTGGTCATCACCGAATTTGGACATCTCATGTCATTATTTGAATATTATATAATATCAAATAGAGCAGTGACACCCACAATAAGGCTTTCCAAATAAATACAAAAAAAATCCCATGATAAGGCTTCATATTTGCAAAACTTGATTAGTGGAATTAATTGTGAATCCCAACCATCCATTATATTCAAGAATAAAGACAATAACTGACAATGTCTGTCATCTTTTTTCCTGGTAATCATGTAACTTCATTTGTTACATCCCGTAGTTTGATGAATGGTCACCTTCTATGATTCTGTGACACAAATTCATCTGTTCTTGCTAGCTATACAACATTTTACATTTCTTGTAACATGGTTTAATTTAATCTTGCACCTCCGAATTGGAAACGAGAAGCTAATAAGCGACAAAGAAGAGAAACAGATTTCTACAATTGTTGAGCTTGAACAGAGGAGGTCGTCATAAGAAAACACATTTCCGCCCCATTTTAACCAAGCCCAGCTCACTGAAATTCAAATAACGGGTTGATGAATATCGGCGGGTTAAAGACAGTACTCTGGTTCACTTGAAACTTCGCCGTGCTCGGAAATTGGTGAGCCATGTCGCCAGAAAAAAGTTTGTCAACTTCGTGATTATTGTTTTCGGTTGTTTGGAACTGCATCGGCAAATCATCAAGCGGGTTGCCATCATTTAAAAGGTGCGACATGGACAGATACTCCATCTCCAGCATATGAGCAAGAGAACACGTCCTTGGAGATATCAAAGGTTGTTGTTGCTCACTGGCACCAGAAGAATTGGTTTCTGTGTTCTCTCGAAGACATGGATCATCATTTTGCTCCACAGATCTTTCCAAATGCCTCTTCTTATAAATCCTACAGAGGACCCAGTCATCCAACTGCAGTGGATAAAAGTTGAAAACAAGTTTGGAATTAGTTGTTGGAAAAACCGAGATAGATTATCATTCATCAGGCCTAATCATGTTATTATATATCAACTGAACAAGACTTACTTTCATGGATCCATTGATCTTGGTCGGCTGTCTACAGTTTGAACCATCCAACCGATATTCGTGCATAATCCAATCCGTCTTAACACCCTTGGGCGGGCGGCCCTTATAAAACACAAGAGCTTTCTTCACCCCCACATACTTAGGCCCACTGCGGATTGCCTTGTCTGTGCCCGTGGCTTTCCAATAACCAGAGCCGGTTGCTCGATTTGGGCGCACCCCATTTGGGTACTTGCGTTCTCGTGGGCTGAAGAAATACCACTCTGTCTCACCAAATTCTGCCTTTTCTACAACCCACATACAAATAATTGGATGAATTTTAATTTACAGATCAACAACTAGCAGTAACCCATGAATATATTTATATGAACCATCATCAAGAGATACGAGCTTAACAAAAATCAAAACTAACCAGGTAATTCCCATGGATCGAATTTATAGATATCAACTTCCGGGATTATAGATACGGGGCAGGGCATCGATCTCGCTTGATTTCGAAGATAATACATGATCAGTTCCTCATCAGTTGGATGAAACCTAAACCCCGGAGGAAGGTCAGAGCTCTTCTTTCTTCCATCCATTGATGTCTAGCTAGCTAGTACTAGTAGTGAGTGATCAACTGAAACAAGAAATTCAGAGCAACCAAATCTATGGGATTAGAAGGAAGATGGGTCAGGACTCAGGAGTGGAGAAAGTTTATTTTGCGAGCCTGAGCAGAAGATGTGGCGTTTGAAATGTTTGAAAGGGTGGTGGAAGTAAGCCATTTATATTGGCTGGTTTTTTGTCGTTTGGCACAGGTGGGCTGTATTTTTTTGACCCACCCGTATAACTTTTAGTTAACCTCGGATAGGCCCATCACAGGAATAAATTGGACTATCGACCCACTTCACCGTGACGACACGCGTCCTCTTCTTGTACAAAAGGATGATGACCAGTGATTTTGTGGTCACGCTGAACAATTGGTACGATACCTATCGTTTTGATCATTCATTGGCTTAAAAGAATCTTTCTATAGTTTAGTGCCTAAATTCATTTTCAGGCCAATCAAGGACTAACACGGTACGGTAGGGGTAACCGGGTAGCCGGGTAGGGGCTCTCACATGGTTTACTCAGCCTGACCACTCCCGAGTCCCGCATGATCATTGATTGCCCCTTTCCCTTTGAGAAAGCAGGGGGAAAGATAAATAAAAGAAATCAACCAAACTCATGGTTCTTATCTTGCCACCTCATCTACTTGGGCCCGGATTGGTGCCTATGAGACCATTAATTTTTAACCCTTTTTAGCAATATACGGCGACCACGTGTTAGAGGGGTTGGAATTTTGGATGAGGATCAAGTTGTCGCGTGTCATGGTTGCATTGAATTAGACTGAATCCATGATGTCAGGCTCTACCGAAATTGTTAATCATCAGATAATAAAAAGAATATCCCAAGGATTGAATAAGGCATCTATTCTACATGTGGGCGCCCATGCGCCTACTATTTTGGGCTTCCCTTTCCATTGGTCACATTGGTAGAGAGATGATTCAAGAATCTGAGTGCTGTAGACAGATAAACCCATTTACTATTTGAGGCTCCTGATCCATTGTTCAATGCGGCCCACTTGGGGTTGGGGATGAACGAGAACAATCCAGTTGGGGACCACTTCACATGTTGTGAGGCCCACTGGAGCTGTTGGCTCGAACCATTTGACTTATTTCTAGCAAAGAGGGTGTGACGGTTCTCCTATCATGTTCTGTGGCTTCTCTGCTTCGTAATCATGGGCTTCACTCTTGAGCTTGATCTTATAAAAAGTTTGGATGAATTATGGAAAGGTAATTGGAATCAAATGCGTCACAGATGTGCCTCCCCAATCTCATCAAGTAGAATGATCCCGGCCGTTCTGAACTTTATGTCACGTCCAGCCTACCGGCCGGAGCCCTGCGGTTGGAAAGTGATGACGTAGCTCCACAACCCCCCTTAGAAATGGCCTACTAGATTATTCTTTCTAAACAGTTCTGATGCGACGGGGATCATTCTTTATCTCTTTCTAAGAGTCTTTTCAAACATTCACTCTTCCTTTGCTGAGAGAAGGAGAAGAATGAATGAGAAGAAGACGAAGAAGAAATGGTTTTTAGTTTTTTTTTTTTTTTTTTTGACTGGTCCCAAAAGAATAGAGGCCAAGATTTCCAGCCCAGTTAAGAATTGGGCAGGGTTTGAGCATGACTAGTGTTTTGACTGCGAATGTTTAGACATAGATGACAAAATGAGGCATTTGAATACCAAAGAAAAATCTTTTGCCCATCTTCATTTTTTAATTGTTGGGGAATATATGTTGTTGTTATCCAATGGTAGGCATTCTCATGGAGTGTTATTTTCCATATATTCATTCATGCAAAATTGTTAGGTTTTGTTTCTACTATGAGCTAGATGCATGGAATAACAATTATTGCATTCAGCTAATCCTATCACACCTCTTCACTTCCCATTTCTTTCCCTCTTCTTTTGCTTCCTTTTTTTTTCTCTTCTTGGATTTCACATCTTGGGTTAATGGAATGTATATAGATAAGAGAATAATAAGTAAAGCAATGGAATTTTTTTCTTCAAGGGCCAGTTTCTCTCTTTTTGAATGTCTAGATTTAGATCACAAGTTCGACTATTCTGAAAACTTGAAAACCCCAAAACTTTGGGAAAAATCAACCTAAGGAAAGGTATCAGATGCTTAAACGGAATAGGTATTAAAAATTGATCTGTGATTTCATTTAGAGAGATAGGTATTGATATTTAAGCTCAGCTTGGAAAGAGTAAAAATATGTAGAGTGCAAAAATATGTTTTGTTTTGTATGTATTTGAACCATAAATACATTTATATTTGTACTATTTCCAAACTGAGCCTTAAAATACATTTAACGTTGTTTTATTAGAAATTAAATTAATAAAAGGAAAAGTGGTTGCATTATAACATAAGAATAGAAGATTTTTTAAAACAACATAAGAATCGGAGTGACCTTTAAGAAAAGCCACCTTTTAGGAGATAACAAGAGAAAAAAACTAAATCATAAAAAGAGGGGGGGGGGGGAGTTCTGTAGTTCTTCAAAAAAGAATACAACTAGATTAGAAAGATTAGCTAATGAAGAATGATGGAGTACAATGAAAAATGAAAAGTTGCTTCTCATAATAGTGATGACTCCGCAACCATTAAATAATTCCTTATTACTAGAATGATGTTATGTGAACATTGATCAATATTATGATGGTTTTGAAAGACATGGAATGTTTGGACCAGGGCATAATCAATCTGAATTGTATGTCCAGTTTAGAGTTGGGCTTACTACTTGGGAACTGACTGTCGATACAAATTTTGCGTTAAATTTTAAACACAAAAAAATGTAAATAAATTTAAAGAAATTTAATTAATTTTCTTTTTTGCAAAAATGTTAGTGAGGTACAAAGAAAACCTTTTTCTTTGTTTGGCAAACAAAACCTTCTGATTCTAGTAATTTGATAAATCTTCCTCTTTTCTTTTGTTGCAGCAGCACGAACACCAAAATATATTTAAATTGATGTGACACGGAATCATTGCAACTTCAAAGCTTCTTGATCTTTCTTCCTGTACTACAAAAACAAAACAAAACAAAACAAAAAGGTTTAAGAGCCAAAGAAGTGGGCCACTAGAGGGAGCCGAAGGAAGAACCGAAGAGGGGGGCCTTCCTCTTGTTTTCCCCTTAATTTTATAGTGGCCTTTGTTGGGTGAGTGAATCCGTCCAAAGATTTGAATTCAAATGAGAGGAACCATATTACGCCTGTTATGGTTTCCTTCTTCACTTGACACTCCTATTATAGGTAATGATTACCATTTAAATGGAGAGCCCCACAAGATTGATTTCAAAGACATCCACTTGACATGTCAAAAACTAGGGCCCAAGGAAATCCATTAATTGGACTAAGCTAATCCTCCTTGATTCCGCCAATCATATTTTCTTTTTACATAAATTATTAATTAGGCATCGCTGCCAATCAATTGGGCCCCACTACATTGATCAGAGAAAACCTCTCTAATTGATTTGTGCGAAAAATGAATGGTGGGCATGTCTCCATATTCAATCCTTAACGTGACAAATGTAAATTGCCCCTACTCAGTTTGGCTTCTAGTAGGCCCTATCCAAGACACTTTTGGATTTGGATTTAATGGTACCTCCCCACTCAATTCCTTTTGTGGGAATACACTAGGGGCCCATTTTTTAATTAGACTTCACATTTGATCCTATCCAATATGTTTATTGGGCCCAAATTCTGTTATTCCTTTCTTATTGGGTCAATAGCTCCTTTTCATTCAATCTTATATTGGGCCCTATTTACTTCACTTATTGGGCCAAAAATTTACATATCAAGACTGGCATATTGTTTGGGTTCAAAACTCTGCCTCATGCTCAAAATAAAATTTTGTACCTAAGGCTGTGTTTGGTTGCAGTGCAAATTTATTTGCACTAATACAAATGCATGGGAGTACAAATGTATAAAATGCAAATTCTTGTTTAATTTTGTTTTGGATTTTACTTTTTTCTGCTTCATTTCTTACTTTACTTCGTTCATACTGCAATCAAACAAAATAAACTAAAATTTGAAACAAAAATGGTCAGCATTTACACTCAAATCATTTGCACTGCCATGATTTTACATTAGT
Organism: Nelumbo nucifera; assembly: GCF_000365185.1. Next base: position 5,681,287 of record NW_010729093.1, on the reverse strand, counting down.
GCAAATTTATTTGTATTGCAACCAAACACAGCTTAAGGCTCAGCTTGGAAATATTACAAATACAAATATGTACAAAATAATACAAATTACAGAGTTTTACACTGTTTATACTTGTACTCCTTCCAAACTGAGCCTAAACCACATTTATATGCGTTTTCCTATTTATGTGTATTTTATAGTGACTGAGGAAATGGAAATTTTTTATTTGTGGCCTTTCTCTAGGTCTGGGCCGTCTGGCATGTCTTAAGTGTGTCCCAAAACGTAATGGTTCCCAGTAAAAACGTATTTTTTTCCTGATTTTTATGGATAGGAAATACCAGCCCAACCCAATTCGAGGCTTTTGGAATGACTTGGGTTGCGTTTGTGGGCCTTGGACTGAGATTGATTTAGAATTCGCGGCCCAATATTAGGTGCTACATGGAACCCTCACCAACCTTAGCCCACTCTATACTTGTCTAATTGCTAGTAAACCTGGTAACTTGTCAACTGGTTCATTACATATCAGTTTAGTGAGCAGGAGCTGGGCGATGAAAACTTTTTATATTGTTTAACCTTTTGGTATCTGATATTATATAACACATTTTAAAGGGAGGCTCATGGGGTGGGAATTACCACATAGAGGCTCATGGGGTACACGTGAGGTCTATTGAACTTACCACATAGAGACAGCAAATACCACAGCCCACAGGGTTGATCCCACTCCTTAACCATCCGAACTTAATGGGTCATTGGCAAGAATTCAAATAAGGTCAAATGAAGCCAGACATGTTCATGGGTTAAGGTCGGGTTGCCAAATTTTGAATGGATTTAACCCGAAGCAGTGTAAGAATTCCATGAGCCCAGCTCGTGAATATGTCTAAATGGAACTCATTCGGGTGGTAATCATGGTAAAAGTAGGGATCCCTTTGTAGTTTGGAAGGGTTGAGATCCCAAATGACAATCAAGTCATTTTACGATAAAAAGGAGGGATAAGTAACTCAACTAACATATATAAATATTTATCACTTAAATAGGTTGGTTTACTTGTTTATACTAATAATTGTGCACTTACTTTGTATGTGACAATTTTATTCTTATTTATCTCACATGTTTTGTTTAATATGGCAAATGTACAATATTAAAGATGTGTCCAAATGTATTCTACATTTTTTTTTGTATTTTTTTATACCTTTGTTTGTTTTCATTCTTTTTAATTTTTATTATTATTTAATTATTGACATCAAGGGTTTACACATTTATTGTTGACTTTCTATCAAATAGGAAAACAACTCCATTTTGGGTTGATTTTAAATTTGTTTTTTATTTTTATGGTCAATAAAACAATTATTCTTTGGCACACTTATTTTTTAATATGATCAATTAATATAAGAGTTAATGAAAAATGGGAGTTAATTCCCTAAATATAAGACTTAATGATAGGGAATTAAATGAGGAGAAATGTAGTAGCTCAAATTACATTTTATGCCCTCATAATTGAAGAGATTAAATTCAAAAATGAGGGTATTCCAGTCAAGAATAAGATTCAATGAATGTTATTGGGAGTGATTACGTACCTTAAATATAAGATTTAATGAGGATGATTTGAATGAGAAAAGAAATGGTTACTCAAATTACATTTCTGTCCTTTACAATGAGAGATGGACCAAATTAAAAAATTGGGATATTTTAATCAAACAAAAAATGTACATTCTCATTCACACTTGTATGTATGTATATATATATAGACACACACACACACAAGTACCTTTTGTCTATTTGAAATGAAAGAGCAATGACAAAAACCATATCCAAGAATCTTTGGCTTATGACTCAACAATAGCAAAAGCAATCGGGAATATACAGTTATTCCCATCCAATGCAACTACAAATAATACATGGCCACAATTTGGTTGCTTCAAACGGCAGCCATCTAGACCAATAAATGGGCGACAACCCTCTATGAAACTGACCTTCATGGCATTGAAACACACAAAAAATCATTGAAACTGTCCCGAGGAATCTTCCTTGTAACTTATCTTCACCACACTCACTAGATTTGAATTCAATAATACATGACAGTAATCAGGTAACTTTAGGTACTACTCACTCTGGATCCCAAGAATACCACTGATTACCTTTTTCTTTGCTCTGTATGCAGCTGACTTACTAATATCAACCCTAAACTCTTTGTAAGTGCTTTCAGACTTAGGTTATCTATGAACTTGTTCTTGTACCTTTTTTGCAAGCCATGTACTATTTGGCTTGCCATCCTTCGAAGCCCTTGCACATTCACACCTGTCTACAAAAGTTTTGATCTAGAGTGCCTCCCTATCCTGCATCCAAGAGGCATATATATGCCAACCACACATTTGCTTACAGACAGCGGTAACCTTTTCATTGTTGTTATTGACATAATCAAACTCTATGCCATTGACAAGTGCAAATGTCACCTGAGCCTCCCTAAATGTTAATGGATTTGGGAAGGTCATAATGAGCATGTTGTGTATCATTAGGATGGACAGGGTTTGAGGTTTGCCCATCACAACAATCATGTGCTACTGCACTTTTTTCCTCATCTAATGATGTACATTGGTCGTCTTCTTCAAGATTATCACCACTCATTTAAATAATCAACATCGCCATTATCACCATCAAAACTCCCATAATCATCATCAAACCAATCAACATTAGTGCCAACATGGGGCTTATCCTCACCATCCACCCCATGTGGGACAGGGCCAGCATTGTCAACATCATGAACCACATACATGTTTATGTGAGGCTTGCCTTCATGTGTTGAACACATACTTAACACATCCCTATCATTTTTCATAGGTACCAACCCATCCCTCAAGTCAAATCCTGGATTCCTGTAAAACAGCTTCCACTTATCAAAACACTCTAGCTCCTTCAACATTGTATTTATCTCAATAAACGACAACAAAGCCACGTTATTACTAACTGTCACAGCACCACCACAATAAATTAATGTTGGCAATTCAACAAATGTGACCCATGGTGGATGAAAATGGTAAACATCTGCAAGAAAATCTAGTAGGATTGGAAGATATATAGTTATCAACAGTATAATCAATTCATTTACCAAGTGTACCATAAAAAAAAACATAAAATAATATGTCCCCCCTTTTTTATACCCCACTAGCGTAACATAAAAAAGGGCAGATGTTCCCCTCTCCTACCCCTAACACTGACAATGGTAAGTCAAATACCCAAATCAATTCTCAGGCGGAGGACAAGATAGGGGACCATCACATGCAATTTTGGTTATCTAAAGCACTGAATATATATATATATATATATAAAGAAGCCATATACATTTGCATGCATTCGTCTCATGTGTACATGTGAAACATGTGAAACTCAGAAGCTAATAAAGGATTATGGGTTAAACAAAAAACATTTGAAACTCATAAACTAACAAAACATGTGAAACTCAGGAAAAGTAGGGTTTTTCGAAAAACAATTAGGAAACATTATGGGTTAAACAAAAGACATTCGAAACTCGTAAACTGACAACATGTTAACCTCAGGAAAAGTAGGGTTTTTCGAAAAACAATTAGGAAACATTTTGGGTTAAAGAAAAGATTCAATATGAGAAATTAACAAAAAAGGGAAAATGTTGACTCCTTTGTTTACCCTTCTTCTCCGGCGACGACAATATCTGTTCGTCCTCTCTAGCGATGACAATATTCTTTTGTCTTCTCCAACGATGATGGTGGTATGAAAACTTCTCTTCTCCGCTAAAGAGTGTGTGGACGGAATGAAAACACTGGTTTGCAAGGGTTTTGTTCGTTAGCGGCGACTAGGAACACTGACAAAGTCGTTTTTGGCAACGATTTTACGAGCGAACAAGCGGGCGGCGAATGCTACAACTTCGAACATTGACTGTGTTAAACAGTGTTTGGTTTAAGCGAATAAGGGTTTACACACATGGGCAGTTTTGTCATTTTGAAAAAATGACACCCTCTATTCTTCACACCGCAAGGGGGATTTTTGTCATTGCACACTTTTTGAATGTTTGGCTGTTACAGTGGCACATTTGAAAGTTCGGGTACTAACTTGACATAATTTCATGATACTAAAGTGAAATTTACCCTATATTCAATGACAATGCTTATTTATTTATTTTTTTTTTCCATTCTTTAATTTTGTTTCTTTCCTTTCTTTGAAGTGAAAAGCACAAACTCAAAATCTCGGTTCTGGTACTTTATTATCCACGATGGATTCGACACACTAAGCAAGTACAAACTCTAGGAAGAAAAGTAGCTATTTCAGATAATCAATGTGCAACTTTATTGGCACCTAAAAAACCATTAACCAATCGACCAAGTATTTATCCAAAAATGATAACAAAGCAATTCGTATTTATCCTAATTCATGCCAAATTTTCATTAGTTAAAGCTTTCTAGACACCATGCTTTGCTTTGCATGCGTGTATTATATTAAATTGCCTTCGCATGTGTGTGTACATTAAAATACAAACATATAGTATTTTCAACTTAATGATTTGGCCACAATATTGTGAAACCAAATGATTAAACCATAGGCCTTTTTTTATAGAAAACCATTGACCTATTTCACCTGTTCATGAATAGAGTATTGATTGTTGTATTAATTTTAATTCTATTTTTTATAATTAATAATTAGTAAAAATACATGTGTGAGTATTAACCATATATATATATTTGGATTTAATTTTTATGATCTGCATCAAAACCAAAACAAATATTTTCTTAGATAGATAGCATTATGAACTTACCTATTGATATGAAAAATTCATTCAACCTTTGGATTGGGTTTTAAAACAGTAAAACACTACACTTATACATGCGGTGAATTTGATTGAATCAATGTCAATTTATTATATATATAGTTCGATTTGATTAACAAGGTGTTTCCATGGTGCATTGTGCATGAGGTATGGTGTGTTTAGATACTTGAGCTAAAGACTGTAATTGGACCGGCTTAGGATCGGACCTCATTCAATCCAAAATCAATTTGGATGGATTAGATGGACCAACAAGACATATTGGATTGGACCAATCTGGTCCAAAATATTTATTAGATTGGATTGGACATGGTCCATCCATAATAAATTTATATTGGATTGGGTCGGATTAAGACAATATCTGATCCATTAATATAAGATAAGAATTTAGGTGTCAATGGACCAGGTTTGGGTCGAAACCAATCTAAATCAAAACAAATTTGAACAGATTGGATGGTCCATACATTGAATTGGACTGGTCTAAAATGATCCAACATATTCATTGGACCTAGTCCATTTATAATGGATTCACATTGGACTGGATCGGATTGGACCAAATCCAGTCCAATTGACACCTCTGCTTGAGCTCTATTCTTATATAATTGAAGAAACCGCATGGTTTAAACCACATTTGGGGATATATTATCAACAAAGTTTAAAAGAAATTATTGTAGTCATTTATTACATCATATATAATAATTATTCAATTTACCGTGGTGTGGATTAAAGTAGAAGATTTTATGATACAAATTATAATTATAAATGGTTTCAAAACACACCCATCTCTAAAAGAGTACCTACTCTAATGGTGTTGTATTCCATGAGCAAGTGATCCATAGAAAGTAAATATTCCAATCCCCCTATTGGATTCGGATTCAAATACCATCAAACAATACATCTACGGGCATGGTCTCCAGCGTTTTTGTTTTTTATATTTTGAGAAATTTTCTTAAACTACCTTTATGGTTTAGCTAATTGACTAACTCACTCTTACTGTTTACAAATTGTCTTAAAGTACCCATATCATTTTTGGTAATTGTCTAAAATCTCCCCTACCATTAATTCTCCGTCATAAACCGTTCACATGTGACATCACATGATTGATATATTTTTCAAAAATCTCTAAAATACCTTTGTCGTAGAGAACTTCAGGCACTAAAACCATGAGCGGGAACTTTGTTACAGAGTTTCAAAGCAAAGCACAACAGAACCAAAGACAACCTTTTTTTTTTCGAACCAAGGGACAAACAAGCGTTTGGGTTTTTTCTTTCTCCCTCTATTTTTTTCTTATTTATTCTTGTTTACGTCTCTAACAATGATGGCCTCTCATCTATACAATTTGCAATTACATATAGTGCCATTGCTTCTTTAAAATGGTGACTACTATTATTAAGCAATTAACAAATTAAAACTAAAATAAATAAATAAATCAATAGTTTATCTACTACCAAATTGTGGGAGAAAGAAACATGAAAAAAATAACTATGCTGTTTTGATATGATATTAAGAGGCATAGTCACCTTATTTATAACGCCATTGACTTCGAAATTAGAACTATTATTGGTGTTGGTATAGCTGTAGAAGGTTTCTTGAGATAAATTGTTGTGCGGATACAAATTGTGGAGACATAACCTTTAGAACTTAATTAGGTTGATCAAGAAGAAATGAGAGAGAGAGAGAGAGAGAAAGAGAGATTATTCAATTCAATTGTGGAGACATAACCTTTGAGTTTACTCAATTTATGTAATTTGATAAATAAATTCATCAATGGAATAGCTTGCACATCTTCATTCCAACAATCCCTAATTACATTGTGAAAAGTATGATGAGATAGCCGCATCTACTGAAATCTGAATGGCTTAGGACCCGTCTGTCTTTCCTCCTCAGCAGAGAAAACCAAGGGATAGTGATCCAAATAGGTATGATTAAAATGGCTTACTAGTTTCAAAGGAAAAGATTGAGCCCATCTAGAGTTTACCAAAACTCGATCAAGTCGATCCCAAATAAAGTCCAAACCTTCCCTATTATTGCACCAGGTGAATATGCTTCTAGAGTAACCTAAGTCCACCAAACCCACTGCATTATTCATATCTACAAAATCCTCCATTGCAGAGACATCTGGACTTCTCCCTCCTACCTTTTCCTCTCTATACAAAACCACATTAAAATCACCAGCTACCAGCCAAGGTTCTGAGATCCAAGAAGCTAAATTCTGAATTTTGTCCTAGGGAAAAAGTTCTTTCCAATTGGACACATTTGGCATAAACCACAGAAAGAATAAAAGCCCCATCGGTAGAAGTAGTCATTCTCATAGTTAAAATATGATGGCACTCCTCTATCAACTATACAGAGAAAAAACTATTCCAAAACAAAACAAGTTTGCTACTAATATAAACAAGGAAACCAGTCATATTAAGTCTCCTAATAATCAAGGAGAGTCTATCATCCCCAATCATGGGTTCAGGCACAGCCACCACACCTAATTTATGTAACCTGCAAAGTTTTTTTAAGCAAGTAATAGAGGGATCATTCGCAATCCCTCGGATATTCTAGAAAAACCATTCATTGAGAACAACTAGAAGTAGGCTTACCTTGGCATGTCTACGATCTAATTACTGGCCTATTCTCACTCTACACATATTTCTTCCGAGGCCTTTTCTTGCGAACCACCTGTGTCCAATTCGCCTCCACATCTAAACCAGCTTCATCCTCAGAAAGAGCACAAGGACCTTCAATTCTTTCAATAATTTTGTCTAGCAACTCAATTTCAGATTTGTTGGCATTGTGTGTCCCCAGCGATTAAATCTTCCATCCAATTCCAATTTGGAATTTCTCAGATCTTCCAAACTCCAGAGACTATCTAGCTTTCTAGAAGAGAGTGGACTAGTAGTCTCCAACAGGTATGGTCGAACAAGCTTCACACCAATATCATCTTTGGAGGCAAAGGATTTTTGCACCCCATCAGTAGGGATCTCTGCCGTCTCAGTAACTGCAGGTCGTGGAACCTATACCTCCTCCGTATTTGGGGTTTTTGTCAATTCCCTCTCTGTGGTAACTACAGGAGCTTTTCGCACTTCCTGGTAGATTTGCTTCACAATCTATTTTCTTCTGGGAGCTGGTGCTTGTTCCACTAGCTTTGAAACTAAAGTAGCATTGGTAATTAAATAAATACCATATACTTAAAAAATAACATAATTTGCCCAGGTGGCAAAAACTACCTCTTTCTTTTGCTATTGGGATAATATACTCCCATGGCTGGACATGAACTATTTGTTTCTCTCTTAAATTGCTTTAATATGTTTAGTTAGCTTATAAAAAAAAAATCAATTCAATGAATATTTTGGATCATTTTGGACCATTTCAATTCAATGTTTGGACTGTCCAATCTGTTCATTTTTTTTTTTTAATTTAGATTGGTTCCAACCCGAACTTGGTCCATTGACACCTATATTCTTATCTTCTATCAATGGACCAGATATTGGCTCAATTCAATCCAATTCAATATAAATTCATTATGGATGGACCAGGTCAACTATTGTTAGTGGAGGTGTGAATGTGATATTCACATCCTTCAAATCCGTGATCAACAAGTCCTCCAAAAACTAATATGACTTTATTCTGTTTTTTTTTTTTTTTTGATAAAGGGGAATGAATGAGAATCACCAACAAGAGATTGTGCTTGCTTGCTTGTTTTGGCTGTGTATATTTGTAGACATTGTACTGTTGAACTCTTTCACAGCTGAGGCTGACTGGAATATTTTTCGTCTTTTTCTAATATCCTAGGTTATAATTTTTTAAGGGAAAATTTATGATGTCAGAAACACATGATAATGAAACGGCTTTGACCAATCATAACTGTTTGGGTTGTGCCTTAGCTAGTTAAAGTTTCCATGTGAATGCCTCAATGGTGAAAGACTCTGGTCCTACGTCAGAAGATAAGGACCAATGCCACGTCAGTGGATAAGGACAAGTGCCATCTCCCACGGATAGACACTTGGCCTTTAAAAGACCTCAGTGGGCGACCTCTTCCCTAGAACCCCATGAGGAGCGTGTCCAAGTGAAGCACGACACTTAGGTATTTAAAGATATATGTTTGAGTATCTCTTAGCTCCTTTACTCTCTATCTCTCATATCTCTTCATCGGATCGGACTAGCTCGGCTTGACCGAATTCACCCTCTATTACTGACTTGAGTGTTGGATTGCCATCCTCGGAGACATCTGGCTCGACTACACCTCAGATTGGACTAATCAATATCCCCCATGAATTTGATGAAAACCCACCTGATTGATTACTACTTTTATGATGTTGGTTGATTGGTTGTAAGTTTTTTTTTTTTTTTTTTGGTATCATGTCATTTTGACATCATAATCAATATTCCCCATGATTTTGCATCACAAAAACTGGTGCAAAATTTACACCATCTTCCTCCTACCACAATTTTCTCTATCATATAAAGTGAGGACCACATCATCTTTGCTTCCTACCTCACTCCCAAACAAATAAAAGTAACCCTCCTACTTTCACTCTCTTGCATAAGGTGGGGTCACACCATTTTACTTCCTATATTTATTTTTGACAAATACAAGACAATGTCAAATCTGAAGCAAAAGTGGACCAGAATTTACACTCAGCCTATTTGCCATTTACAAACAATACAAATGCAACAAACACAGCCTAAGGCTTTGTTTTGGAAGAATGCAAACACAAAAATATTTAGCTGTGATGAGTACAAACAGAAATTCCAAGATTGAAACACTTTTTTATACTGACCAACTTTGAGTGCAAAAATTTGGATCTATTTTTTCCATGCAAACTTTGCTCTTGTTTTGAATGTAAAAAAGTCTTAGGACTCGTGATTATTTAATTTTTAATAGGGTAAAATACATAAACCTCCCCTGACATTTCTGAAATGTACTTAAACCCCCCCCCCCCTCACCTCTAAAAGTTGCAAAGACCTCCCCTCACTTTTGGTGTAAAAGTTGCTTACTGACCCCTTCTGTTAGTTGCACATTAAAAACTTAACATAAATAGATATTTATTTCTCAAAATTTTTTAAAATATCCATTAATCATGTTTGGGTAAAATACTTAAACCTCTCTTGACGTTTCTGATAAGTACTTAAACCTCCCCTCACCTTTAAACGTTGCAAAGACCTCCCTTGACATTTTTGAGAAGTACTTTAAACTCCCCTCACCTTTAAACGTTGCAAAGTCCTCCCTTGACCTTTGGTGCAAAATCTACTTATTGACCCTTCTATTAGTTGTTCATTAGATTTGTTCTGATGAGGAAATTTAGAATATTGCTCACCACCTGTTTGATTTTTGGTTTAAGAAATAGTTAGATATTGTTAAATTACCATCACTTGTTATAATGGGTTAGGTAATGCCGATTATGTATTAGACAATATGGTTTTCAAAAGATAGAGCAGTTGCAAAGGGTAAAATAAAATCAACAAGATTAATGGCACTAATTGTCCTTGTATTTGTGGTTATGCCATTGCTCATGAGGCCAACATAAAAGTCGGCTTATTGTTTGTGTCTCAATATAGTAGTGGGAACCTCAAACATTTGCCATATTCATTATATACACATAGTGTTTGTATTAAATTAGTGAAGTTATATATTGATTAACCTCATCTCATTTTTTACAAAACCATAGTCATGGAGATGTGTTGGTTATCCATATTTAAGCAAAACGATGCGTAATTGTGCCAAGTGCATTTGTTTTTAAAAATCAAATGCCTTGGAATTTGATAAAAGTATCAACAACTGCTTAAATGAACCGATAAAAATAACAATGGGGGAATTAATAAATTCTAGCTAAACGAGATAGGGACTAACACCATCGTTCAAAATGAGAAACATAGATAATGAACTTAAAAACGCATTTAAGTCATTGAGTTAGTGATGATACTAACTTCCTTCCATCCCATCATTGTTCTTGGTACTAAATGAGAAACATAAGTTGTTAATCAAATTGTGGTGAGTCTACAAATCAAATCATATTCAGTTCAAATTTTCAAGTAGCAAAATACTAAATGAACAAAAGGATGCATTATGTTGTTCCTATCCTTGCAAGTATGATTGTGATCCCGGCTGAGAGAGTAATTCAAATTTAGAATACTTTGTTCCCGCAAGACCTGCAATTTGACAACAATGCATTTAACATATGTTTGTTTTATATATATAATGTGGGTTAAGAATGAGTTGTGTGTTACCCGTATGCTATTGTGCTGAATTGTAACATGCAAGGGGATGCTCCATTTGCTCCACCACCCACGTGCTCCTAATTTTGTTAAGAAATACAATACATATTAGGTTTCTCTGATATGTTTATAGTCATGCTATTTAACTATTAAGGAATGTATGTACCTACCTGTCTTGGCTGTCTTGATGATGTATCTAAACTAGACACCTTAGACCTTTTCTTACTTATCGGATTTGGAGCTTTGCAAGTCCTACTATTGTGACCCATTTAGTGCATCTTACATGTTTAGGTGACCCGGTTGCTCTACGGAGACTTAATGGGATTTGACTACGAGTTGATGTTCCTTCATCTGGTGCTTTACGCCTACACACTCTTGGTCTACCACGTTGTCTTCTTAGTGGGGGTGCATGTATAGTAAGTATCCCATGTGCTAAGAGGCCAAATTTTCTCATCTGAAATAGGATGAACCTTTGGAGTGTGAGCCTCTAAACATTTTGTTTGAGTCTCAACACACATTGAAGTATTCTTCTATGCTCTCTCTCTCTCTCCTATGAATAGTTACGGCCACTGCATGTCGACAAGGGATTCCACTAATATCCCAGAATCGACATGTACATGTAGAGTCTTGTAACTTCACACTATTCCAAATCCCATTACATTGCACTTCATATTCAGTTTCTATAGCTCTCAACACTTGACAATTCCCATATACAAAAAACAAAAATAATGTTTAATTGAATTTTGCAAGAATAAAAATGTAATTGTTAGAATAATACCTTGCAAAATGTCTTTGCTTGGAAACCCACTTTGCAATCTTTGGAAGAACATTGTTGTCATTTGAAACCTTTTCATATCTGCCCATTGCCTTGACCACCCAATTTCTCCTTATGCACTCAAAAAGAGACACTATGGGCTTGTACCTAGCTTCCATTATTCACTTGTTGAAGGATTCAGACATATTGTTAGTTAAGTCATCACTCTTTGCACTAGTGCTAAAAGCATGCCTACTCCAACATTTTGGAGGTACGTCCTCCACCCACTCTCAAGCTGGTTGACTACAACTTTTCAACTTCAACATTGCCTCATTAAAGTCTTTAACTGTATAAGCCCTTGCTGCATCCCTTAGTGCCATACCCTTGTGCGCTAACTTGAAATTGGCATACAAATGCCTTACACAAAACCGCTGCTCTGCACTAGGCATAATGTCATGGACAGCATCAAGCAAACCCTATGACATTATATATATATATATATATATATATATATATATATATATATTGTAAAAGTAATTTGTACTTATAATAAAAAGAATGCACGTAAAAGGAAAATGCTTTACCTTCTGTCGATCAGAGATGAAAGTCTAACCTACCCCATCATCTATGTCCATGGCATCCCTAAATTGAATTAAAAACCAAGTCCAACTTGGTTTTGCTTCTACTTCCACCACAACAAGACCAATTGGGAAAATGCTATTATTTGCATCCAAACATACTGCTGTCAACATGACCCCACCATATGGGCCCTTTAGATGACATCCATCCAAACCAACAACTTTTCTACATCCATCCATCGCCCCTCTACGCATTAGCAGCAAAACAGAGAAATACTCTCTTGAAAATAGCTTGTGAATTATTGATAACTCTGTCTACATGCAACCTTGCCACACTTCCAGGGTTTGTTTGTAATATTGCTTGACAATACCGAGGCAACTTACTGAATGACAACCTTCAACCTTTTTCATTGCCTTCCTAATTGCTCTAAACACTTTTGCCTTTGAAATTTCAATGTCATATGTACTTTTCAATTCAGACATAATTGACTACAATTTCCATGTTGGGACATTACGTAGTTTGTCCCCTATTTTTTATGCCAACCATGTATTTGTTGTCAGCTTATTTCGGAAAACACGGGGGCAATTGCGCAATGTCTTTATGCAGTAAGTGCCCTCTTGGAGCGGAGAAGCATGTATGCGCCACTTACACTCATTATTTGCACAACAAGCAGTTACTCGAGATTTTTCATTCTTAATACAAACAATTTGAAAACCTTTAATGATTGAATGCTCTGGAAGAGCATCTCTGAATTCTTTAACTGTTGGAAAGACCATACTGACTTCTAGCTCTGGATCCTCTATGTTAAACACAATTTCTGGCCTTCTGTATCCTCATCATCTGAACCAACTAAACTTTCATATTCAGAAGTTGGCTCATAATCAGACAAATAATTGTTGGCACAGTCCCCACTTTCAATTCCCTCGTTCTCAAACTCAAGATCAAGGTCTTCACTGTCATTATCGTCTTCACCTTCCTCACTATCACTAATATCATAGTTGGGGTCAAAATTTTCTTCACTAAAGTCCTCTTCTGCTCCATCAACATTGTCAACAACCAACCCACCAACATTGCTGTCATCAAAACCACCTAGTCCTCCCCCAACATTAATGTCTCCCATGCTATTTAGTATCCTGTCTAACATACATAAATACATAAGATTTGTATAAGACAACAAAACAATTCTACTTCTCCCTTTGCTCCAAGGGCAACTACTGCGTATTGGATCTTATACTTATTTCACTAAAAAATATAGCAAGGTTTGACATTAGTTTTATAATCTACCATGCATTATGAGTTACTCTTAACTTGCAGGGTGTCTTTTCTTTGCTTATAAGGGGCTGTTTCAGTCTTTATGTTATGCCAATGGACCATGGTTAAGGACCATCATCAAACACCTATCAGTTGAGAGACCACTGGCATGCTAAATATATTAAAGTGTTCACAGTTGACACCAATAGAGAAACAATAGGGTAAGGGGCCTCTGTCTCCTACAGTATAAGTATCTTAATACTAAACGGCATTAAACAGAAGGAAAATTTTCTTTAACAGAGAAAAAGACTTCTGTACCATCAAACATTCTGCAACAAAAAATAAAAATAAAAAGGACTCATCATGTATGAGTAGACCCAGGTATTAAACAAACAGTGAAGTTGCCTATATAAATAACAAAACAAGGTATGATCTGTTCTAGACTCAAGTAGAATCTATATATACCTTTTACTCGCCCTGTTTGCTATATAAACAATAATAGATCAAGAAAAATCAATAATAGAAAAACGCAAAAAGCTTAGGTTAAACAATGTATTCAACGCATGAAAAAATGCTACCTCTAAAAACTTAAACAAAAAAAGATCAAAGTAAACTCAGAAAATTGTGTGAAATCACCTTCAACAAGTAGGTATTCTTTGTTTGAACACAGGGTTTTTGTAGGATCCTTGAGAATATTGAGTTGGGCGGCAGACCTGGAAAATAGGAACTAAGCGGGAATTATTTCAAGTGATGGCAGAATAATAAGCCTAGAGGGGTAATTTTGATAATATGAAACTTTAACTTTTCTGGTAAACACACAAGGGTAGTTTGGGAATTTTTCACTCAGGTCTTTGCAACTTTTAAAGGTGAGAGGAGGTATAAGTACATTTCAGAAATGCCAAGGGAGGAATAAGTATTTTACCCTTTTTAATATGAATGCATTTATATTAATGCCTACAAATATGCATTAAACTAGTTTTGAGAAGAATGCAAATACAAATATGCATTGAACTAGTTTTGAGAAGAATGCAAATACAAATATGCATGGTTCATGTAAATGACTGCATTTGTATTTGTACCGAACACATTTACATTTGTGCTCTTCCCAAATGGAGCCTTGGGTCTCCCCATAATTGACAACAAATAGTACAGGAGAATAGGAGATGTTCCCATGTGCGATTGTATGGTATATTATGCACAGCATTTTGTGGTCCGCAGATCAAGACTGGTTTGGAGACACCTGGGCCTGGGTGGTGACTGGGGAATGAATGCTTTACAGTTTACAATCACATTTGATGGGTAGGGGTGTCAATGGACTGATTTTGGATTGGACCCCATTCAAACCAACATCAATTTGGACGGACTGGATGAACCAACAAGGCATTGAATTGGACCAGTCCAGATTTAATGTCAAAAATATTTATTGAATCAAATTGGACCTGATTTATTCGTAATAAATTTATATTGGATTGAGTTGGATTGAGCCAATATTTAGTCCAAGGATAAAAGATAAGAATATAGGTGTGAATGAACCAACTTTAGGTTAGAACTAATCTAAATTAACACAAATTTGAATAGATTGGACAGTCCAGACATTAAATTAGACCGATCCAAAATGGTCTAAAATATTCATTGGATTGGATTGGACCAAATCCAGTCCAATTGACACCCCTAAAATTGAGTGAGTTCGATCAGGAAAACCTAATAAGCCCGTTCTGGCTTAGAGCCATGGGCTGAGACCATATGCATCCGTCATAATTAATTTTCTCTTACACGACTTTCTAGATGATATGTTTGCCCAACAAAATGAGTCCACGTATTTCCTAAACCTGCCATGTCATCCGTTCTTTCCACTTGGCAAAATATGTAAATCAAATATCAGGTAGAAGTGGTAATTTAATGAATGGATGAATATATCTAACTCTTTAACTCTTTAAGCAGAAGAGGCGTCGCAAGAACAAACACGGACAACGCTCATTGCATGATTGGTAAGTTCAAGTATCTTGACCCTGTGTTTAAGTCCGTCCAGTTCTCTTTCCAGGCACATCACCCTCTCCTTCATCATCAGGCTCTCTTCTTCCAGATGTGCAATTTGATCTCCTTGTTTTCTGATCCTTAGAGCTAGTAATTTTGGTAAAATGATCCTAGAGTTCTTCTGTGGCTGCCAATGCACCAGACCATCCATCATTCCCTCCTCTTCCTCTTCCTCTTCCACTCTCTGACAGCTCGATGAGACTGACTCGCCTGTTTCTTCGCTCCATTGGCACAACCCCAGAAGTCCTTTCATGGAGCCATAGCCGTTGAAAGAAGATAAATGGAACCCATCGGAATCGTTGTGAAGGGGAGAAGAAGAGGTGACAGGGTGGTGGTTTGTTTCCTTGGCTTTGATAATGTAGGACGTGGTGTTAAGTGGAGCGCTGGGGACATGGAGGAGGGCATACTGATACTGTGCTTTCTTCAACTTATTTGTCGTGGTGAAATGATGGGGAGCTCTCCTTGCCTGCCATCTTCTTGGCCATCTCTTTGGCCTGGGCTTCTTAACAAACCCTCTTGTCGCTTTTCTCATTTGTTGTAGTAGCTAGCTTTTATTTATTTCCTGAAACATGATAATTAAAACTGAATTAGAGATCTGAATTCTGAACAGGGTATACAATAAAACTACGTAATAGCTA
>NW_010729093.1:5626914-5665046 GCF_000365185.1 Nelumbo nucifera | reverse complement strand
CCCCCCTTTTCTTTTCATGTTGGGCTCCAAATTCACTGTTTAAGATGAATAACAAAACGGCAATACCGAATTCTTAGTAATAATAAATTCTTTAAATATCTTCCTACAAAACTTCCTCGGACCATAGAACTCTTTCTTTTTGGAGCTTGGGTTCGCGATTAATAAATGCAAGGGACAACTGTCAGTCATATGATCATGATGCAAATATTTCTTCATGGGATATATAGTAAATACAAATTAGGTTTTTTGTCAACGCAATTGATCTCCTTTGTTTCCAGACTTTGAAGAATCCCACGTTAACAAAATACGTGAAGGGGCAAGAATACGTAACTGGGTATACCGAAAATACGTGGAAATCAGGAACTGGGAACTCGGGGACCGGGGGAGTCGGGGGACTTTTTCTTTTCGTAAGAAACAAGTATTCGTTCTCTCATCTTGTAATGATTTGATTTTGAAATTTTGAATGAATAAATCATAAATGAGAGTACCTTCTTGATCAAAAGTTTCGCTGTTTCAGTTAATAAACGATTGAATTGGGCAAAGTTTTGAGATTTGTACTGTACCAACCGGAACTTCATTAAGACCTTCGATAATTATCATGATTAATAAGAAATAATAGGCAAGGACAAAAAAAAAAAAATCCCTTTTGGGGGGGGGTCTCAATTCTCAAGGTCTCTTGTATGGACAATTGATCCTCCTCCCCCCATCATCCTCTGCTACATGCAAAGTTAAAAGAAGCAAATACTATATGAAATTAATCTTAATCACGCTTTCTTCCTTTCTCTTATTGGGATGCAAAATTAATTTATTCTATCTTTTATGTGAAAGAATGAAAACTGCTCAAGAAAACGCGCTCTTCACGGTTGCAATGGCACTGCGTCTTCCCAAATTCGGCCATTCTCGGGCCCCTGTTAAAGCAGATCAATTTAACCCCCTCCAGGGCGGAAAAGTAAAGAGCAATAAAAAAAAAAAAAAGAAAATTAAGAGTAAGAGATTCTTATTGGGTTTTAGTTCAAAGAGATAGAGTGGATGGAAGTGTATTGTATTGAGTGAGGCATTCTAATCACAAGGAGGAAGGAATGTTAAACTAAACAATGAAATTATTATCCCTCACCTGAAACCTAATCGCCTAAATGCTTCGTCTTTATTGAATCTTTGCTTCAGGCCGGCTCAGTGATGAGATTGATTGCATGAATGAATGGAACATAAAAATAAATATAGACTTATAGACCCCCGAAATTAGAAAAGATGAAAAAGAAAACCGATGAAACCCCGTTCAAAACCTCCGAGTAAAGAAATCAGCAGCGGCTTCAGCCAAGCAAAACACGACTCTCCACAGCAGTGATAGCAGCGTCACCAAAGACGTTAGGGATGGCATGGAATTATTTTTATACACTCTCTCTGTCTGTCTCTCTAGAAAGAATTGTAATAGGTCTTCTCTCTCTTATCTATTTATTGTTTTGTTTTGTTATTTCTGAATTTTGATGGCATATGTATGGATTGTCTGTCAACTAGGAAGGGGATTTAGGGTAAAGATGAACGATAGAGGATGAAGAGACTATTGGACATACGTGGATGTAATCCACAACGCTTTTATCGCGTCAATAGGACACTCTCTCTCCGCAACCGATGGCGTTGGCGTGACAACTCCCATTGCAAGATCACGACACCCTAAGCCCTGACCGCACTCCAAAAGAATCGAGTCGAAGCAGTTCTGTCCGCACATGCGCTCCAACACTGTAGACCATATTCTCCACATCCACGTCCACGTCCACGTCCACTCGTTAAACGTACCGAGGGAATGAATTTTAACTCCGTATAGAATGACCTATAACTTGCCACCTGTCCCATATGCTTGAATCATCTGATCCACCATCAGTTGGGTCTTATCACGTAGATCTCGCGAAGAAAAAGTTATGTTCGGAAGATTAGATCATAACCGCCTGATCTTACAGGATCAGGGTGTAATGGAACGGTGAACAATTTTAAACAAGTGAAGCCCTGATAAACTCCAGATGATACAACAGTCTACCGACAATGATCATTCCTGAGATAACCAATGTCTTGGCTCGGACCCATTCATTTGTGGGTGTCAATTCTTCAAACCTAGGCCAAGTCACAGGAAGGTCCAGCTAACCTATAACCATTAGGCCCATATCTGCAAATCAAATTCAATTGTTGTAGCGTATGTAGTCTTTCCTGCGAACCAAACACGTTCATGCTTAAAACAAATGAATGACAGTCCAAATAAAAATTGCACTGGTGCAAATTGAGACGGAATGTGCTCACAAAAATAAATAAATAAACTTTCCCAATGCAGTGATACACTTCTAACATGATCTGTGTATACATCTCCCAATGAGACGGGGCTCACCATGTCTGCGGTGTGGACACAGATCATGATGGAACAGTTTTTATTGTGAGCAGATCCAAACTTGTGTAAATGCATGCAAGTGCAAATAAGTTGTGTAAATTCTAATTTATTTTTACTCCAGATTTGACTTTTGTCTTGCTCGTGAGAAAAGATGTGTTCCTCATAAGAAAGAAAATGGGATAGGAGGGATTATTGGTTTGGGGAGTGAGGTAAGAAGCAAGATCATGTGACCCCACTTTATATGAGAGAATTGTAGGAGGGATGTACAAATTTTGCATACAATGTTTAGGATGCAAAAAATGTGCATTGTTAGTGCAATGAGACCCAAAAAAAAAAAAGTACAAATTTTGCATCAGATTGGAATGCAAAAATAATAGTTACAAACAAATGGATACAAAATTGAACCAGGTGTAAAAATTGTATATGGTTCAGGTTTGCACCGCAAACGAACAGCCTAGGTGCAAAAACATAATATGAAAGCAAATACCAAATTTCAATACATAAAAGAATATGTATTTAGCTATTTCTAAGGTCTGAGGTTCTGGCTCCATATGTAATGTAAGAAATATGGAACTTCTCGCCCACTTTCGGTGGTGCTTTGCTTGATCGCAGCAAAACTAATAAATAAAGGTTAGGTAGCGGTGCGGTATTGTTCACTAAAAATTCTGGACTCTGACGTTGGAACAGGTGAGGTAGAGGTTGAACATCACAAGGCTTTTGATCCACACCAACTGCGAATTGAGACCCATCAAATGGTCAAGGGAGGGTTCTCAGGCTCGGTTACTAATTGTCTTGTATCTTCGTACAGACATAGCCATAGCCCAAGCCAAGAAGCTCAATCCAACTATCTACTGCATACACAGTGGACAACATGCGTGCAGCAATATTTTATATACCAAATTCTTGGACTTCCCCCTGCACCACCAGCGTTCCTGAAAATTTTGCACGCTTTCAAAAACACCATCAACGTTAGATACAATTTTAGTTGCTTTGAATTGATATTATCCTTCCGGGGACTTGGTTCACTCAAGCAATCATATTCCAACTTCCATCTAAAGCACATTACAGCACTGCAATATATGAACTCCTAATGTAAATATACAAGTACCAAGTACTACTGTACTGATGAATATTAATACAACAATGCCTTCAGTAAACAAGTCTCATAATCAAGATTACAATTACCAGAAGCATGATATATAGAAATTATCACAGGTTCCTCAAGTAAATGCACCACATCTGCCAATCTGCCATTGGGTAGTGGCCTTTATCTGCCATTGAGTTGCTGAAGATAAAACTGACTTAAATCAATCCTTAACTGGTATACGACTTCTCAGCAGTCCTAAGCAGCAGACTGGCCAACATGGTCCACAATCACATAATGAGAAGAGGGCAACCAAATTTTAGACTGGTGGTGAATGTAACATGATCTTCCAGCACAAACTACCCAACCTGAGTCCTCAATCTTTAATTCCTATTTCCCCCCTCAAGGCAGCTCAACTGTTTTTTCTCCATGCATAAAAAGTTACCAATCCAAGCATCAAATAATCAATTATTAGCTTCATGTAATCACAGAAAATTAAAAAAAAAAATTGTAGAAGCAATAGAGATACAACTAAACATAACAGAATTTTATGTTTTTGTTTCTGAATGTGTTACTGTAAGATTATACCACAAAGGAACAAATAGCATGTCTAAAAACAAATCTAATCTTAGAATGCAAGGGATACTTACCCAGATCATTTACTTAAATCTTTGAATTACATTAATGCAGTCCCTCGATCTTGTGCTACTTCTTCAGAAAGTACATACCATCTCTCAATTCAAGCTTCTCCTCTGACACAAGACCAGACAAGAAGCTTTGCAGCTGCTGCAGTGACTTGTCATAGGGAGGATCAGCTACACAGAACATCTGGATGAAATACCCTTATCAGACTCATTCATCTGGTTCTTGTTCACAAACACTGGATAACAATACTTTGATCAAGACCTTTAGTTACCTTGAGAGTATTATGAATTCGATCCAATGCCATGCTGCCAAAATTGGTAAGCATCCCCATGATAAATTTCTGCAAGAATAAATAAATTTATTAGATGAAACCATCTAATAAACACATATCTCTTTGGTTGGTCATTTCATAAACTTGTATTCATTAATTAAAGTATAAGTTTCTTAAGAATTCAACACTAACAATACATAAATTTCTTGCTTCTCAGTAAGAAAAACTTACTCAAGAAGCAATGAGTTATCCTTTAATGGCTGATATTGAGCTATTAGATGGCAGCATAAAATATGACCATATTATCCATAACGTTAATCTATAGACAACACAGAGAGGTTGTCCAAAAAATTATGGACAAGAAGAAAATAGGAAAGATTTTACATGTCTCTTTTATGAAGTCATGATTGTAATTTTTTTAAATGATCAGTCTTCTAAAAGGCAACAATCATCATATCTCCTATTTTAAACAACACACCAATCAACTTGTTTAATAAAAAGAAACAAACAGATGAGCCTTCTCTGATTTCTTATATATAAAAACCAAAACAAATTTAAAATCATATAAGCTCTTAATACTAAGATAAAGCTAAAATTATGGCAAAAAGATGGTTTTCTCAATAAAACAAGATGACAATGTTTCTGTGAATCAACAGATACCCTAGAACTGTAGTGCCATTTGTTTTTCAATTGTCCAAAGAAAATGGGGAGGGAAAGAAAAAAAGAAGAAAAATTTAAGACAAATGGAATTTAAGTTAGAATGGATATAAAAATTGAGCCCAAAACAATAGGCTGCACAAAAACTGTATATCATGAAAGGTGCAGATCATAAACCTCATATACAGTCATCTCTTTCAGTATTTGCTCCTCAACAGAGGCCACAGATCTGTCTCCCTCCTCATCACCTGCTAGAAGCTCCTCACAGGTCCCACTGTTAATGCCATTCTTGTTAGCATCAATCATGCCATCTACAAGGGTAAATGTATGGTCATCTGACCCTGCACCTGATTCTGCAATGATTCCCTGTGCAGCCCCCCAAATAAAGAACAGAAGAGAACAGTAAGCAACAATTATTTCTTGATTAAAAAGAACGACCAGACATACTTTGCTTATCCAGAAGTTTATCCTTCGATTTAGTATATCCACAGGTACCCCAATAGTGTCTGCAAGGTTCTTAGATGTCCAGCTGAACACACATGATATAAATATTATTAGAACATAACTTGAAAAATCATGGAAAAGCATCAATTCCAATATACCATGTTTGATCTTGAAATTGCATGATGATTGCAGCATGCACTGGAGCCACTGTGAACTGCACTGCTCGATCTTCAAATTGCAACTCCAACTGAAACAGAAGAATTGACACAAGTAAGCAGAATATTCATGGAGGAAAGAGAATAGAAAATTTCATATTTTGTTTTCTGTAATACAAGATAATCTCCCCAAGCTTCTATTTTCCAAGTTTCATCTCATAAATAATATCAATCTTGGAAATGGACAATAAGTTCTCTCTTCAAGTTTTGCAAATGGCTAACCTTAACTGTACCAAGATTTTTCTTCCACAGTAGCTTCCGAGGAGTCTTGATTTCATTAAACCTTTTCGCATAATCAGAAAGCAATTGATCCACAGTCTCAGGTATGTTAAGTGTTTCTTCCTGTCATTTCTCTGATGTCATTTAGTGCACCAAGGCCATTGAACTAATGGGGACAAAATTATTCCAATATCAAAGATATTAAAAGGAAATTGATAATTAAGAAAGACATGAACATGTACGTGTCAAGATACTGTCATTTCCACATAATTCAAAGAAAATTCAGCAGAAATATTGTGAAGAGATTCCACAACCGAAACTTTCTGATGCGATTCTGAAATTCAAATATATAACGAATTAAAAATAAATAAAAAGTGAATATGCTGTGGAAGAAAAAAGGTAAAGGGTAAGTATATACATATGCACATATGTACATTGACACATGTATGTATGTATGTATGCATGCATGCATGTATAAAAGCTTATTGTGTTCAAAAAGCACTGTACTGTATTGTTTCAAATAAAAATTTCTGCTGACAAAAATGCTTTGGAGCGCATGCGTTAGAATTGTCATGGATTTGGTAAGGTGGGCAATATGGTAGTATTTTTTTCATTATGAAATTGGATAGGAAACTGTACATAACTATTTAACAAAAGCTTTTAAACAGTCATGAACACAACCAAAGATGCACTTGATGTTTCTATTGAATGGAAGACCATGTGCAAATTAACTGCCACACAGAAAGTGCATCTACCCACAATCTGAGAGGTCCCTGTAGCTTGATTTCCATCATAATTTTCTCTTCTACAACTTCCATGCAGTTGGCTAGTAAGTTGTATTAGTTCTCCTAAAGTTGAACAGCATTTGTCTTCGCAAGTTCTGATTTCAATACAAAAGGCATTTCTAAAGTCCTCGCTGCTCGACTAAAGACTACCTTGCCCTTGTCCATCTCTCAGAACCAAGAAGCTTTTGTGGAAGGGAGACAAATAGTGGATCAAATCCTAGTGGCAAATGAATGTGTGGCAGCAAAGAAAAAATAGAGAGGCAAAGGTCTGATATGTAAACTGGATCTAGAAAAAGCTTATGGCATGGTGGACTGGTCCTTCCTATTGAGTCTCTTGGAAAAGATTGGCTTGGATGAAAGATGGAGAATGTGGACCAAAGGTGGTGTTAGCTCGACACACTTCTCAATCCTTTTAAATGGGGTAGCAAAAGATTTCTTTCCGGCAAAAAGAGGACTAAGACAAGGTGATCCCCTTATCCCCCTTCTTATTCACCTTTGTTGCTGAGGTTTTTAGTAGGCAAATCATCAAGGCTGATCAAGAAAATCAGTTTAGGGGTTGGAGGATGGGTAGGTCGGAGGTAGTGGTGTCTCACTTGCAATTTGCAGATGACATTATCATTTTTTGTGAGAATTGTGATGAACTTAGTTTGAGGAATCTAAAATCTTTAGTGGACAATTTCCAACAGATTTCAAAAGTAAAAGTTAATTGTGTAGATGGAATAAACTTGGAAGAGGGTGACATTCAGGCCTTGGCAAGTTTACTAGACTATGAGGTAAAAAACTGGAGTCTAGAGTATCTAGGTATGCCCTTGGGAGGAAACCCAAAATCAAAAAGCTTCTGGAAACTACTTCTAGAGAGATTTACTAAGAAGCTAGCTACGTGGGAAGAGAAGTTGTATATCCT
Source organism: Nelumbo nucifera (assembly GCF_000365185.1). The sequence goes on along the minus strand of NW_010729093.1, from coordinate 5,657,448 downwards.
TGGGGGAAAGAATAACCTTGATAAATTCCACCCTAGCAAGCTTGCCCACTTATTTGCTTTCCTCTTTTAGGATCCTGGTGAAAATAGCTAGATAGTTAGAAAAGATAATGAGAGATTTTTTGTGGAACTAGGAGAAGAAAAGAGAGACCATTTAGTGAAATGTGAACAAGTCTGCAAACCCAAGGAACAAGGTGGCCAAGGTATAGGAAACCTATTGAAGAAAAATATGGCCCGCCTAGGAAAATGGTTGTGGACTATCTAGGAGGAAAGAAATCAAAGAATCTTCTCTGAAAAAAGCAAATCAAAGGAAGAAGTGATTGAAGCTATAAAAATCAGATCTACACATTGGGTAAAAACTATGGAACTTTTCAGGAATGTCTCTATAAATGACATTCTAAGGAATTGGACTGAAGTGGTACAAACAGATTCACTCAGAGAAAATGTGAAAATGGATTAGAAACCACCTGCACCAAATAAACTAAATCTGAACTTTGATGGGAGTTCCTTCGGTAACTTGGGAAGAGCAGGTATGGGGGAAGTACTCAGAAATCACCAAGGAGCAGTTGTGGTACTATTCTCAGGACCAATAGGCATTGGTGACTCAATAATTCAGACTGAAACTCTGGCTCTCCTGCAAGGCTTGAAAATGGCTGAGCAGATTAGAGCAACCAAATTGGAAATTGAAGGAGATTCACTCCTGGTCATATCTTGGGAAAAGCAAATTAGTTGAGCACCTTGGAAGCTCAAATTTATCTTCAGAGAAATTGACTTACTTGCAAGGAGGTTTAACTCTCAGTTTGGATGGGTAAAAAGGACAGGAAATGGTTTGGTGGATATCCTAGCCAAACAAGGAGCAGATAGACTGACTTTATTCTGGGCTAAACTGTAATCTGTTGTAATCTGGGTCACTACATTGCTGAAATTCTAGAACTCTTGTACTTTAATCAGTAATTAATGAATTAGTAAAAGTTTCATTTGCTGATAAAAAGGCATTTACTAGTAAAAGGCTGAAAGCTCTTTGGTATTGGCTTTAAATATCTATACTGAATTTACCAGTCAAGTGAAACAACCAGCTAATCTTTTCGGAAAACATATTCCTGACAATTGAGCATGTTTCAATTGAATCAGTGTGGTGCTGTGAAATTGATCTTTAGTACTGACATACAAGTAATATTTTACTTCCCGTTTCCTTCTAGTATCATAATTCTAAGGGCTACAAGCACGAACTTCCATTCATTCTTATCTTCATCCATGGATATTCCAAATCTAATTTTATCTAGGAAAATAGCTCATCAATGTGCATTGATTATAAAGTCTAAGAGGGTGAGCATTGACATTTCAACAAGGACAAGCTTTTTGTTAATGAGGTTGGACATCTTTATTCTGAGACAAAATCTTTCTTTTCTTTTCTCTTTTATCAGTCCCAAAACCTGGTACTAGTTAGAATCAATTATATTAACTATGGTTCTATAATACCTGGATTGGGGGCCAAAAGTTTGATGATATGATTGTAGCATCAAGAAGATCCAGAGACACAGCCTCTCCTTGCTCAGCACCTGAGGACAGACAAACAAATCATATTTGCACATTTCCAATGGGTAAATATGATTACTTGGTAAAAAGTGTCAACTGTACTAAACTACTCAATGATAAGTTCAGAGAGTGAATGCATATTTAGAAAATAAGTACTTCTTTGTAATGGCTGTTTTATGGTTGCTTTTATATTGGTGTTAGTCCTCTTAGAGTCAATCAAATCATTCAGCATAATTTCACACTTCTGCATGCTGCTCTCACCAAAGTGTATCTGAAAAATGATAACAGGAAATGAACATCTTAATACACAAGTCAAACAGATAAAAAAAGAAGAGCAAACTTCTAGTTACAAGTAATGAGTTCAATATCAACAGGAACTTCACCTTAAGAAGTTCTAGAGTACGGATCTCTGAATCAATATCATAATCAGATTTATTCAGAAGTTTTTCAGCAAGCATAACACGATATTCACTAACTAGTTGGTCCTTTGAACCTATGATGCCAACTATCATTCCAAGTATATCAATCTTCCTTCTGTTTCTGCTACCCTTTAGTGGGTCAGCCTCTACTGGATCAGGCTCCCAGCTGAAAACAAGAATAGAACTCCCATTACAAATATGTACTTTCTAACAATATAGGAACTCTCCAAAAGATATCCGTAGAATAAATTAACATAATCCATAACCTACAATTAAGTAACAYACCGCTCAGCATTGATCCAGGCTTGCTTGTCATCAGGGTTGAAATCATCTTCACAACCAGCATTCTCCTGATTTTCTTCATCTCTATTTAACTCTTCAAGAAGGCTATCTCCAGTACTTCCAGGTCCATTTGGATTTCCTCCRGTCCCATCAGTAAGCATGGTAACAATGCATTTAATGGTATCTTTTCTTCCCCTTAAATATTCTCTTATTGGTTCACCAACTGCTTCAAGGAAAACACCAGTAGGATCTATTGTAGCAGTGATTTGATGGTTGAAACATATTGGTGTAATATGTCATTTGTTGAGGCACCAGCAGTAAGTAAGCGATATTGCAATGAAGAAATAAATGAATCAACGAGCTTTGAATGTTGTCCAGTATATTCGAGACACTGCTTCAAGTCTTCAATTGCAGGAGAGCTGCAATGCCCATAGCAATCATATAGGTAAATAGGGAAAATTCCTCAAGATATGCCCAAGAGGTAACTTGAATGAAAGGTAATTCACTATTTTGGTTGGATCCACTAAAACAASTTTTTGATGTCAGAGGTCATTTTAACATACTAGATTTCAGAAAATACATCATGCATACTAATGAAGAAGGCTCATTGAGTTTTATCCAGTAATTATTTCTGTCAAACCTCAGATCAAAAAAATGGGTTTCTGGTTGGGATTTCAAATAGAAAAAGGTCATTACCCAATGCTGGTCCCAGCTATCTGGGGTGGGAGGAGTAGCCTGGATATGGACCTAATCTTTATTTATTTATTTATTTATTTTGCACAACGCAGCCACTCTAAAGACTCAAACCTGCATTCTCATGCTTTTCAGCACAAGATTTTACAATAACACCAAGCAACAGTCCCTCTGGGATTTCAAATCCCATCTATATAATTAAAAGGTAAGCTAACTGCGTTCATATTGTAAGGAAAAAAATACAAAGTAATGCCATTTATATTGAGATTCTACATGGGTTCTCAGCCTCCTCCTCCCGCCCCCCCCCAAAAAAAAAAAAAAAGTTTGTACTATCTTTGCACCAAAAAAGAGTCTTGAGAAGTATATTACTAGTTGGGCAGAACTAGTTCACATTAAATAGCCAAATGAAATAAATCCATACACTGTACCTAGACGAGCAATGCAGAAATAAGTGTTTGGACTTCTCCAATTCAGCAGGAAAGATATCATACCTTTTCTTAATTGTTTGTCCCTTGTTAGCCACTTGCCTAGAGCTGCTGTTCATACTAGAAGGATACTTCTGTATGTTTTGAATTTTTTATAGGGATGCGCCCCATTCATTAACTTCTTTTTCTTTCTCTCAATCTTGTTTCCCATTCATTAACTTCATAACAGGCAACCCCTTCTAATCATCCTTGTTTACTATTCATCAACTTCTAACCCTTACCCACAGTGCAACCCCTTCTTTCGATCTTGTTTCCTCTTCAATAACCTCTAACTCTCACCCTCACACAACCCCTTCTCTTAATCTTGCTTCCTGTTTATTAACTTCTAACTCTTACCCTTTCTCCCCTTTTAAGCCCTAACCTAGACCATTAGTAATCTCTGATAACCTAATGCACATCCTTCCACAAGTTACTAGTTATACAGAAAGAGCTCTTGAGTGGAAATACTGACTTACTGACCTCCAAGCTTCCAGGAAGTTCATGCTCCACCAGGAATGTCATCAGCATACTTATAAGAGGAACTGGCCCTGGATGACCCTAGCCTTCGTCTTTTTTTTTTTTTGGTTTACACAAAGCTCAATAATAATAAGCACCAGCATGGTAGGATGCTTGAATTAACACCAAGATTTCCAGTAGAATTATTTGCAGTATTAATATACCATGTCAACATGCAAATATAAACCATGAACAATGTATCCAATTTTACAACTCATTATAGATCTATCAAAATCTGCTGCTATGATGAGAGTTTAAGGCAATGAAAATGTAAAAGAAGTTACCTTTCAGGATAATCAACAATTATCTCAAAAAGCTTGGCTATTCTTAAATCTTGCAAAGTTTCATAGGCAAAATACTCAAGGCGTAACTGCCATCTGACAAGTCCTTCAGAGGGAGTATTAATCCCATAGTAGGATGATGAGGGGTGTGAAGCCAAAGGTGATTTCATACCAGATGAAGGGCTATCATAACTAACTGAGTCACCAAGATAAGCAAGAAGTGCATATAAGAACTGGAGTGGGACAGACTGCAAGAAAAAACAACAGTATGTTAAAAGCAGCTAAAAGTAAGATGAAGAGGGAAAATAACTGAAAGAAAATATGCAGCCCATGGCATAAAGCATCTGCATGTTCCCAGCCCTAAATTCCTAAAAACATGCTCTAAGTGCAGGCTTCTTCGTGGTGGCCAAAGAGACTGATCAATTATTTTTGAACTTTTGGTATATTTCCTTGACATCAAAATATAGCTCAAATAAATCAAACAAAAAATTATTATATAGGGAATCTTGAAGGTACACAATGAAAGAAAAAACATTAACAATTTCCTGGAAGACATCTGAACAGACCAACTGAATACGGAAACATGCATGCAAGTAGAACATCACATTCTATGAAACAAAAGGAATGCCAGATACCAAAAGAAGCAATAATTGGTTGCTTACATCCATGATGAATAATAAACTATTTTGCTAATCCTGTGTATCAACCTTACAATGCATGGTAAGCCTAACTAGTATCCTCTTGTTAACAGTTCAAGAGGATTTGGCAGGAAGTTTGTTAGGTTTCTGCCTAACACAGGTGTTATTCGAGGAAACACAACCTCCTACAAGAAGAAAAGGGAAGAAATTGGGTAAAATATCTCTGTCCTCGTTAGCAATGCTGATATTTATATGAAAATGCTCATGATTACAATAATAACAGCTTCTGATTCTCGACCACGCTCAATGGCTTTGGCTGATGTGGAGGGATTTGCGCCTGGCATAAACACAATCATATGAGCGCCATGCAGGTTTCGTCTTCTTATACTCAGCTATAGTGGCTTTGTCTCCTGGTAGCAGAACACCATCCAGTTGGGCCTGGGCTTTTTCTTCTGTTTTCAGGGTCCTAACAACTCCCCCTTCCTCAAGCAAAGCCTTGTCCTCAAGGCTGAGGTGTGGGTACAGTTCCAGCAATGGCTTGTGTGAACAGAATTCAGATCTAGAAGAAACCAGATCTAGGGGTGTCAAGAATAGTCAACCCCCACCCCAAAGAGCCTCTTTATATTAAAGAGATAAAAAGTATGTACAGTTACAAGAATGCCCTTACAGGGCTGAAAGATAAAAAGAACAAATAAAATAATAAATATGATACTGTACAACAAGGACTACTCTAATAATGTACATCAAGATATATCTTCACACTCCCCCTCAAACTGATGCATAGACATCAGCATCAATTTGCCCACAAGAATGAGATGTCAACTCTTAGCCATGGCCTTGGTGAAGATGTCGGCAATCTGCATGTGAGAGGCAACATGAGGAAGAGATATAGAGCCTACAACAAGGAGGTCTCTAATAAAGTGACAATCCACCTCGATATGTTTAGTCCTTTCATGAAAGACTGGATTAGATGCGATCTCGATAGCGTTGATGTTGTCGGCATATAGAGGGATAGGAGTAGGAAGAGAAATCCCAAGATCAATGAAAAGTGACTTCAGCCAAACAATCTCGCTACATGCAGAAGACATAGCTCTATACTCAGCTTCAGTGGAAGACTTAGAGACAGCTTGTTGTTTCTTGCACTTCCAGGAGATGAGAGAGTCACCCATGAAGATGCACCACCCAGTAGTGGATCGGTGAGTGTCAGAGCAACCAGCCCAATCAGCATCAGCATAAACCCTCAACTATATGGATGATGAGGAAGAGAAAAACAGTCCCTGAGAGGTTGTGTCTCGAACATAGGATGATGCGGCGAACTGCAGTCATATGAGGTTGTCTTGGGGCAGAGACAAATTGACTGACGACCTGAACAGCATGTGAAATATCAGGCCTGGACATAGTAAGATAGATCAAAGATCCAACAAGCTGAAAGTACAAGGTGGCATCAGGAAGGATGAGGCCTTCAGATTTGGATAGCTTGACATTTAGCTTAAGGGGGGTATCAACATGTTTCTCATCAGTGATTCCAGCTAGTTTGATGAGATCAGAGGTGTATTTTTGTTGACAAATAAAATATCCTCAACTGCTACAATGAACCTCCAAACCCAAGAAGTAAGTGAGAGGACCCAGGTCCTTCATATGAAATGAGTTATGAAGGACTTCAGCTCTCAGATGCCGTCATGGTCATCCCCCGTTAGGAGCATGTCATCAACATATAATAGAAGAATAGTAAGAGGAACTCTGATTATACTCGGCTGCAACAACATCCCAAAAGCGCTCAAACCAAGCCCTGGGTGCTTGCTTCAGGCGACAGACACGTGAAGGATCACTGCAATATCCAGGCGGAGGTTTCATGTAGACTGTCTCCTTTAATTCGCCATGAAGGAACGCATTCTTCACATCTAATTGATAAATAGTCCAGGAATAAACAATAGAAATGGCCATAAGAGTCCGAACTGTGGTGATCTTAGCAACTGGGGCAAATGTTTCTTCATAATCAATCCCATATTCCTGGCTGTATCCTTGGGCAACTAACCGGACCTTATATCGATCAAGAGAGCCATTTGATTTCAGTTTGATTGTATAGACCCAACGAATTCCAACAATAGAACCATCTGGAGGAGTTGGCACAAGATCCCAAGTGTCATTCTCATGGAGGGCTTGAATTTCGGCATCCATAGCTTCTTTCCACTGAAATCTTCTAATGGCTTGCTAATAAGATCTAGGGATATCTGTGGAAAAAAGTACAGCAGAAAAGGAACTATGGTTTGAAGGAAAACCATAGCGGTCAGGAGGTCTAAAGATATGGGTAGAACAACGAAGTGGAATAACTAAACTACTATCTGAAATAGGAGGATCTTGGGTCAAGGTATCACTTACAGAGGATATCTGAGATGAATGCTCTGGACCGGGTGGAAGGGGGATTGTAGGCATAGGAGCCGGGACACGTAGCCACTTGCGGGTGAAGACAAGAAGATCTCATAGCAGACTGACCAGTTAATTTAGATCGTTCACGAACAGGAAGATGAACAAAACAAAGACATCCAAAAACATGAAGGCTAGAGAAATCTGGGGGATAACCAAAAAGCTTTTGGAAGGGAGAGGTGTTGCCTAGAACAGAGGATGGAAGAAAATTGATCAAATACATGGCTGTACTGGCTACTTCTACCCAAAACGAAGTTGAAGTATGAGATTCCTGTAGTAATGTCCGCACAACACTGAGAATGTGTCCATTCTTCCGTTCAGCTACACCATTCTGTTGTGGAGTTTTTGGGTAGCTATGCTGAGACTGAATTCCATGACTCCTCAAATATGCCAAGAAGTCTCCATCTCTATATTCTCCCCTTGAATATGAGCGAAGGATAGTCACACTGCACTGGAATCGATTTTGCACCATAGTATGAAACAATTTAAATGCACCAAAGACTTCTGATTTGTGTCGCAGAAAATAAATCCAAGTATATCTGGTACAATCATCTATAAATAATACGAAATATCTGTACCCCAATCGTAAAGTAATAGAAGTAGACCAAACATCACTATGCATTATCTCAAAAGGTTTAGTGGCATGTTCAGATTTATGAAGAAATGGTAAAACATGACTTTTACTCAAACAACACGTAGTGCAAGAAACATCAAAAGTATCAACAGGGGGAATTTTATTCTTAATCAAACCAGAGTCAAACAAAAATTTTAATTTTTGGGAATATGGATGACCCAATCGTTTATGCCATAAATCCCAAACATTATTTCTATAACAACATAGAACCAAACAAAGAAGAACTAAGTAAAGCTAAGGATGCCCCCGGTTGAGACTTTTCGAACTCCAACACAAACAGATGGCCCAGCCTATGCCCCTTCCCTTTCACCTTCCTAGTGTACCGGTCCTGTATCAAGCAACCATCATGAGAAAAGGTGAGAACATTTCCTTCATCAACAAATTGACCAACAAAAATTAGATTAGTAGTAAGGTTGGGTACTAAGAGGGTTTTGGAGAGAGGAAAGGATCTGGTTGGTGATAGTTGAAGTAATAATATGTTTATGGTGAGTTTTAGTGGAAGGGATTGGGTGGTTGAGGTAGGCTCCTGTCATATGGTTGGTGGCACCTGAATCTATAATCCAAGCATGTGAAGGGGAAGAACAATATGCAGAGAACTTACCATACAAGCCAATAGCAGAGAAAGCAGAGGAAATAGCAAAAGATACAAGTTTCCTGAAGACTCACCCTTGGTAGATACAGTGTGCGTTGCTGGTCCATCTGTTGCCTAGTAAGCCCGGGGCTGAGTCTTTTTCTGAGAGCCCTTAGCTGGTCGGACTAGACAATCTGGAATGATGTGACCATGTTGCTTGCAATAAGTACACACATTCTTCTTCTTACAGTGAGATGCAATATGTCCAAAACCCTTACACTCATAGCACTGGGTTTTGGAGAGGCCTTGAAGGTTGGCTTCTTACCCCTATGAGCAACAAAGGCTGTTTCAGCCCCAACTTCAGCCATCTTCCCATCGAACCCGACTAAAGTGAGAAGTCTAGTTTCTTCTCTCAGAAGTTCCCCTAAAATAGAATCCATATCTGGAAGTGTTTCCCTACTCAGAATGTTGGACCTAATTATCTCATATTCAGATCTAAGTCTTATCAAGAACCGAGTCACATTTCTCTTCTCAAAGTGCTTCTGAAGATATTTCACACACTCCACTAGATCCGAAGGTTCAATGTGAACAATCTCATATTCAGCCCATAAATCAAGAAAACCAGAATAATACTCCTATATCCTCCTATCTCCTTGCCTGAAAGATAATATTTCTGATTCTATCTAATATTGCTTAGATACGTTGGACTGTTGATAAACTTTTTCCAAATACATGTACCAAAGCTGGTTTGGTGATCGTTCCATTCAGATATCCTTCTAAACCCTTTCCCTTAACATAAAAGTCGAAGTGGAACTTCCACATCCCATACTTATGTCCATTCATCTTTACAGGGATGATATCACCTCTGTCTGAAGCCATTACAGCAAGACAATAGCACAAATAGGGTTCGGCTGAAACTTAAAGAAACTAATCTGAAGTAAAACTTGGTCCAAAGACAAGTGAAATAGGCTGTAATCAATCCAAGAGAGTCAAAAAACTGAGATAGAAACCCTTTACTTTCACCAGAGATTGTTCAAAATCCAAAACAAGGAAAAGCTGAACACGCAGTCTAGAAAAGGAAAGTCTGGGCACAGCAGCCAAGAACAAGAGTCCAGATCTCTCTTAAAACTTCATGGATCTCCGTAAAAATTTCAGAATATGTTGAAAAGGGCTAGGCGACAATTCCTTTCAATTCTTGCTGCAAACGGAGATCAAACGAGAGAGATCCAATAAAATCTCTCTCTCTGGGTGCGCAGAAAACAGAAGAGGAGTTCCCGAATAGATCAAAAACAGTCCAGGACCACTCAACAGAGCTGTAGGTTTTCGGTAGATCACGAAGGCAAGATGGATCAGAGAGAAGGAAGATCAAAGAGCAACCCGCTCTGATACCATGTGAACAGAATTCAGGTATAGAAGAAACCAGATCTAGGGGTGTCAAGAATAGTCGACCCCCACCCCAAAGAGTCTCTTTTATATTAAGGAGATAAAAAGTATGTACAGTTACAAGAATGCCCTTACAGGGCTGAAAGATACAAAGAACAAATAAAATAATAAGAACTATGATACTGTACAACAAGGACTACTCTAATAATGTACATCAAGATATATCTTCACAGCTTGTAATCTTGTATAGCTCCCAAGTGGCTTCCTCAGATGGTAAACCAGTCCAAGAGACAAGAGCTTCCTGAACCACCTTCTTTCCTAATTTTACCCAGTGGTAGTCAAGGATGCATTGCGGCTTAGTGATGACATGGCCATCTGAAAATTCTGTTAACTTTCTAGTAACATTGGGCTTGGAGCCTAGGCTCTTTTTGAGCAGGGAGACGTGGAAGATTGGGTGTAGTTTGGAACTGGTAGGTAGTTCCAGCTTGTACGCCACTGCATCTATTCTTTCCATGATCTTGAATGGCCCATAGAATCTAGGTGAAAGTTTATGCCATGATCTTTTTGCAAGGGATGCCTGTCTATAGGGTTGAAGTTTAAGATAGACAAATTCTCCCACTTGATACTCCACCTTCCTATGCTTCTTGACATACGAGGACTTCATACGCTGTTGGGCCTGTTTCAAATGGAATTTCAATGTCTTGAGCAACTGATCTATGGCTATGAGAGTTTCCTCAATTTGAGGCAACTGAAGTGGACCCTACTTCGTATGGTAAGATGGGTGGTGGATCTCTCCTGTAGAGGGCCTTGAAGGGAGTGACACCCGTGGATGCATGAAAGGAAGTATTATACCAGAACTCAGCCCATGGCAACCATCGGACCCACTATCGAGGCTTCTCTCTTGTGAAACATTGAAGATATGTTTCCAAACTTCGATTGAGAACCTCAGTTTGACCATTAGACTGAAGATGATAGCCAGTAGAGTGGTGAAGCCCGGTACCTTGCAGCCTGAAATGTTCAGTCCAAAATCAGCTAGGAAAAATAGGACCCCAGTTAGAGATAATGGCCTTAGGAATACCATGCAGTTTCGCAACTTCTTTAGCATAAGCCTTGGCTACTTGAACTGCATTGTAGGGGTGTGACAGGGCAATGAAATGCCCATATTTAGTTCACCTGTTCACTACTACCATAATAACAGACTTACCTAGTGATGAGGAAAGCCCCAAAATGAAATCCATGAATACTTCATCCCACACTTGGGCTGGAATGGGAATGGACTGGTGGAGGCCAGCGGGAGCTTGAGCTTCGTATTTTTGCTATTGGCAAAACCTGCAAGAAGCCACGTATTCTCGGATTTTCTTTTTCGTTGAAGGCCAATAGAAGTGGGCTGCCAGCCGGCAATAAGTCTGCAATATGCCAAAATGCCCTCCTAGGGGACTGTCATGAAATAGCTTCAACAATTCTGGAATGATCTCGGAGGCCAAAGGTATCACCATCTGCCCCCTGTAGAGCAGTGTGTTCTTAGTTAGAGAGTACCCTGGATGGGATAAGGAATCTTGGAGTAGGCTGACCCAGATCTGTGATAGAACTGAATCTTCTTGGGCTTCCTATTGAATCTGATCCATAAGGGGAAAAGTGGGCCTGGAAATGCCCAAATGGACCAGCTCTTGCATGCGTGAGAGAGCATCAACCGCCTTGTTACTTGGGCGTGGTTTGTACTCTATGACATAATCATAGTCCATTAATTTAGCTAACCACTTCTGTTGTTCAGAAGTGTGGATATGCAGTTCCAGCAAGTGCTTGAGGCTTCGATGGTCGGTTCGTATGATGAACCGTTTGACCAATAAATAAGCTCTCCATCTGTGAAGTACAGAGACAATAGCTAGTAGCTCCTTTTCATAGACTGATTTAGCCTGAGCTCGGGGAGACAAGGCCTTGCTAAAGAAGGCCAAGGGCTGACCCTCTTGCATGGGGACGGCACCCAATCCACACCTGGAAGCATCACACTCAATTATAAACACCTTTGAGAAATCTGGTAAGACCACTGCTGGAGGAGAAGTGACTCAGTGACTGCTTGCTTCAAGTTATCAAAAGCTTATTGGGCCTGTGAAGTCCACTCAAAGGAGTCCTTGTGAAGTAATTTGGTAAGTGGGGCTGCTAATAGCCCATACCCCTTTATGAATCTGCAATAGTAGCCAGAAAGGCCCAAAAATCCCTGCAGACCTTTTTGTGTCTTGGGTGGGGGACAATTTGTCATGCAAGCTATCTTGGAGGGGTCTGCCATTACCTTCCCATCAGTAATGATCATAATTGTCAAGGCGACGCCTAGGGTTTAATCAACACAAACATTCCTTCAAAACCTGAACCAATAAGTAAGAACAAAAAATGGTGTCCAATCAACACATCTTCCACCTTTTCCTATAACAGAAATAGGGGTTCAACCCCTATAATTTTTTAATTTTCTTTTCTTTCTTCTTTTTCTTCTCAGGAATATGTTGGAATACGTTGGTTTTCTATACTTTAACATGAAATTTATACTTTTATTATAAAAATTATAGATATTTATCAAGGAAATATGATTATGGAACCTAGGGACCTACCCTAATACATGTTTTTACTTAAAAAAATCCATCGCCTAGGCACCTAGGCAACTAGGCGCTCCCTATCACCTAGGCTCGCCTTGGCGCCTTGAAAACTATGGTAATGATGTGACCCAAATAACCAATCCGGTTCTGTCCAAAGCTACACTTGGATGCCTTAACAAAGAAGTTCTGTTGCCTCAGAAGGTCCAAGGTGGTGGATAAATGTTGAAGGTGAGTGGGCCAGTCTGAACTATATATAGTATATCATCAAAGAAGACCAGAATAAACTTCCGAAGGTGGGGCCTAAACACTTCATTCATCACAGCCTGAAATGTCGATGGAGCATTTGTCAGCCCAAAGGGCATGACAAGGAACTCATAATGCCCATCGTGGGTCCAAAAGGCCATTTTGGGAACATCATCGGGGTGGACCCTTATTTGGTGACACAATGACCTCGGATCTAGCTTGGAGAACACCCTCGCCCCCCTTAACTCATTTAGAAGTTTGTCAACGATTGGGATGGGAAAGCAATCCTTGATTGTAATGTTGTTTAATGCCTTATAGTCTACACAAAATCTCCATGCTCATCTTTCTTTTGGACCAAGAGGACAAAGGAGGAATAAGGGTTGTTGTTGGGCTAGATGTGTTGCTTGTCTAGGAGCTCAGGGACAATCTTCTCTATCTCCTCCTTTTGGAACTAGGGGTATTTGTAAGGGCGTACATTAACTAGATGGGATCCGAGGATAATTGGAATTCGGTGGTCCTAAGGCCAGATTGGGGAAGGCTTTTAGGCTCCTGGAACACATCAGAATATTGGGAGAGGATCTGTTGTAGTTGCTGGAAATATTTTGGATCAGTGGGGTTGATTGAGGTTGGGCCTAAATTCATCAATGTGGGGGTTGAGACCTCAGCTCGGCCTTAAATAAGGACCACAAGCTCTCAACCCAAGGAGGTTCTGGTGTAATGCCTTGCAAGTGGTGGTGTTCCCCTTGGATCATAAAGTCCATTGTCATGGCTTCCCAATCACATATCACGGGTCCCAGCTGGCACAATCACTAGACCCCCAAAGCTACATCTGCACCTATGAATTGAAGGGGGTAGAGATCTACCTTAAATGGGTGACCCTATATCTTTAAGTTCGAGTTCGAGGACACCCCCTCACAGTAGATCCGTTGTTTGTTGGCCACACAAACAGCGAAGGGGGAGGTCTGGTGAATGACTAATCCTAACTGCCGAGCCAATAGTTGTGTCACAAAATTTAGAGTGTTGCCACTATCAATGAACACCGATTTGGGTCGGCCTAGGAGCAGTCCATTTACCTACATAGTCCGAGGGGTCTTTTGACCAATCAGGGCCTATAGTGATATTTTAGGGGTCCCCATAACCATCAAGTCAATGGCATCTTCCTTTTCTAATGGGTCTTGGGCCCATTGTGGATTCTCTTCATTGTCTGAATCATCAATTTGCAAGAGAAAGGCTTGTTTGGCCTTACACTTATGGCCTGGGCCGAATTTGTCGTTGCAATTATAGCACAAGTCCTTTTCTCTGCAGGCCTACATCTTGACCCAAGTTAGTCGCTTGAAGAGAAGAGTTGTTGGGCATGAGCCCTGATTCTTGGTGTTGGAAGAACCAAGGTTTCCTGGTTTTGGGCTAAGGTTCTTAAAAATGGATCTAGCTGATCAACTCAGCCGCCTGGCTTGGCACAGCTTTTCCTCCTATAGCCTTGCAAGGCCGGTTGTTGCTAGGATGGTAGTGGGTTTCCAAGCCTTGACTTCTAATTTTATCTCCTCCTTTAAGCATCCCATGAAGCTCCCGACCAGAGCCTTCTCAATCGAGTCGATAACTCGGTTTGCTATTTTCTCAAAATCAATTTGGTATTCTCTTATCGAGCTAGTTTGTTTGAGTATTTCAAGGGTCTCATCCAAGTCTTCATATGCAATAGGGCCAAATCGGGCACACAATGCCTCGGTAAAATCCACCCACGAGCAATGAGGGTGTGAGGAGTTATACCATTAGAACCAAGAGATGGCTTCCCCTTCTAGGTAGATTGAAGCCACAAAAACCCATTGATAGCCAGGGGTTGAATGCAGGTCGAAGTATTTTTATGCTCTAAATACCTAGGATAAAGGATCCTCGCCTAAGAAACGGGGGAAATCCAACTTAGTCGTTTTGATAGGAATTCTAGCCGAGCACCTAGAGGCTTCACTACTCGACGCTTCTTTCTCATTCCCGACGTTCCTAGATGTGTTGAATTTCTCATATTGAGATACCACCAGCGCCAAAGACTCTTTGATCTCCTTGAGATCTCCTTCAAGTCGGTGAAATCTCATCTCCAATTAACCGAGACTGTCCTCCATCGAGGACAACCTGGTGGTCAGCATACCGAGCTCTAATACCAATTGTTAGGTTTTTGCCTAACATAGGTGTTCTTCATGGGAACACAACCTCCTACAAGAAGAAAAGGGAAGAAGTTGGGTAAAATATCTCTGTCCTTCTCATTAGCAATGCCGATATTTATATGCAAATGCTCATGATTACAATCATAACAGCTTCTGATTCTCTAAATAGGCTCAATGGCTTTGGTTGATGTGGAGGGATTTGCACCTGGCATAGACACGATCATATGAGGGCCATGCATGTGGTTTTGTCTTCTGATACTCGACTATAGTGCCTTTGTCTCCTTTTGGTAGCAGAACACCATCCGGTTGGGCTTGGGATTTTTCTTCCCTGTTTGGGGTCCTAACAAGGTTGTTGACTGACTAGAGCCAAACATGTGGTTGTACTCAACCCAACTAAGCCTTGTCCTAACTATATGGGATTGACTACATGAATCCTGTTCCACCATTCCTTTCTGTTTAGTGCCATGTTCATTATTAAGTTAACCTTAAACCATTTCTCAGTTTTCACTATTCAACTTATGCCCCTTTTGGTCTGCCCTGAGCTCTTCTAGATTGCATGTGGTTGTCACTCAGCTAAAATAAATCAACAATGAACATTCCTAGATTCCCACAAGCTCAAGTTGGTATATCTAAAATCCAATTGACAAATGAGTCAGGTCCAGATTTTGCATTGCCACATCAAGGTGAGCTTCAACCTGATCCAACTCATTCCTGCACCTAACTCTTCAATGAATCAAATGCTATGGTTAAACATCTAGTTTCTTAGGATTGCTTGTAGGAGACCTAAAAATAATTATCAGCTGGTTAAAGAGAGAAAATGGATGGACTTTGGGATCTGAAATACCAGATTAGGGAAGCAAGACACCTCTTCAACAGTGTACAAGTAGAACTCCTAGATCCCTCAATCAGCCAACTATCTGGCAGATTTTCTGGTGCTGGGAGAATATCCATTAGGCTAAAACCAGATCTATGTATGATTGGGGGGCTCTCGTGGAGTAAGGGATAGCACAGTACAATATGTATTAAATTCTCCGTCAATTATTGATAAAAAAACTATAGTCCGCATTGTTCATTGTGGAAATAGAATTGTGAATACTTTAATACTCTAAACTCGTTAAGCGGTTCTATGTTTTGTATATGGTGCTCTACACAATGAATACAATAGTACTTTTACCTTTTGCTCAAAAAAAGCAAGAAAAAAAACACTTACCTGATCGTCTTTCCATATTGGGAATCTAATTCCTAATCCTTATTACTTTAACTTTCAATTTAGTTTCTTTACAGAGAAAAAGAAAACCAAAATTTTTAACTTCCTAAAAAAGCAAGAAATAAACAGATGTGAATCTTGATTAATTAATGAACATATTCAGGTTATAGTAGATACAAAAGCTCAGATGTTCATGAAATGGATGAGGACCAGGACCGGCATAATGTCCAAACATAGAAAGTTAATACATATGTTAATAAGTACACCATTTTTCTTTCTTTCTTTCTTTCTTTCTTTCTTTCTTTTTTGATCAATAAATATACACTTTTATGAACCAAATATCGAATAGTAGCAGAAACCAAAGGATTACCCGAATCCACCCTTTGATGGACTCCAGAACAGAGCTCCTGTAATCATCACCAGCCAGACTATGAACTTTAGTCTGCCACAAAAACATGGATGCTATTAATTGCAGACGATAAATTTAGACAAAAAGATGGCGTACTTTTAAAATAAGTAATTCAGAATTATCAGAACACATAATTATAAAATGTACGTTTGGCTCACTATTGAGAAGGAAAGAGGAAAATATCTAAAATCAACTAAAATGACCAAATGCCTATTGCATAGAGGCATGGGTACTCACCTTCAATAGCAGAAATATAGCAGAAGCATAGGCATCTTCAGTCATTGAAGTAAATCCAAGACTTCTCAAATCACGAACAACCTTACCAATGTTTCTCACCAGTTTATTCTCTGAAAATTTTGTCCTGTGACAAATTTCATCAATATCCATTTCACCAGCTCTAGATGAGGATTTGCTTCTTTCATCCAAATCCATTTCATCCTTAACTTCAGTTTCAATATCATCTTCATATTCGCCAGACATCATTATACTCAATTCTTCCAACCTTCCCTTGAAATATATGCGGAGTATCTCTAGAACAAAATAGCAAAGAAAACAGTAAGGGGTACTTAGGCTTTTAAACATGCAAAAGTCTCATGCTCTATCACCCCCAACAAATCACAATAGCCCAGGCTGCAGATAAGACAATTTTATTGGGGAATGTGTAAGACAAATAAATCAAGGGGCCTAGGTGGCTTGGGCCAGCCTAAGATTTTTGTAAGGAGTGTTTGGCAGTACTGGACTTGTAAACAATTCTTTTTGCAAAATTATTAAAACTTGATTGTTATGGATCTAAATATATGAAAGCCACAGGCCTATGACAGAATTGGTAACTTGTAGCATCTTAACGGATGAAAGTCTTTGAATTTTTAGCTCAGAAAAAGGCCATTAACTTGTCTTTCCAAAAAAGAAGAGAATAAATTTTTCATTTTATTGGTAACAGAATTGATAAGATTAACCCATGAGAAATATACATGTAGGGAAAGAGTATCCCACACAAACATCAAAACTAACAATAATCCACCCAGGGAATTAGGTCTCAAAAACATTTCGAAGATTTTGTTGTCAAAAGGGTAACTCCACCAGTGTGAGCCAATGTTTTAAATGTGGAGGCATGACATGAGGCATAGTTAAGAGGCGTAACCAGGGGGTTTGGGGGCAAAGCCCCCTAGCTTTCCTTTTCTTTTTTCTTTATTTTTTTCTCTTTCTTTCTTTTTCATTTTTTTTTTTTTGAAGATAAATAGAAAAGAAAATTTATAAAGGAAACAGAATAAAAAGGATACATCAGGGTGACAAGAAATTACCCAATAAAGGAAAAACTGAGACTTTCAACTTAACCCCTAAGACAATTAACCCTGGAAACACCACTGACATCCTGAAAACCCCCACCCTAATTACAGCTACAAGAAACCCAAATCAAATATCACAAGAACCTCCATCCACAGAACACATAGAAGCAAACATAAATAAGCAATCCCACCCAACCCTCCCAGCCCCTACCTTAACACAATGGAAACATCCTTTTTTTCTTTTTTGATCAATAATTTTGAAACTTTTATTGATTAAAATACTTTAGGATACAACAATAAGTTACAAAAGAAATCAGCATAGTAAGCTGACCCAGTACAGAATTACAAAAGTGCCCAAAACATATCTGTTCTTTGAACCCCTTGCTTTGCTAAGCTATCCGCCAAACTGTTGCCAGATCTCCTTACCCATCCCACCTGAATTCACATGTTCCTTGATATCCATTTAAATCTTCTGAATTCATTCTTCAACTTCCATGTCACCCCTTCCCCTTTCTGCAACCATTTTATCACAGTTTTTGAATCTCCCTCGATGATCAGTCTATTGATCCCCAACGCGTTAGCCTTCTCAACCCCATAAACTGCAGCTAGAAACACTGCCCTTGTCACATCACCTACCTCCACAGGAGAGGAGTACAGGGCAATGATGGAACCATTTTCGTCTCTAATGCCCCCCCCCAATACCTGAAGGGCCTGGGTTACCCACACAACTCCCCATCAAAGTTTAGCTTCTTCCAACCCTCTGTTGGAGGGGACCAAGTCTCAACAAACTGTCGTCTCATAGATGTTGAAGCAGCAATAAGTCCCCAAACCCTGAAGAAATCTTCAACCTTGAAAGTTGAAAACAGCTTCAAACTTTTTACCCAATGAGCCACCCTCAATGTTATTGTTTCAACTAAAGCTTCCTTGCATTTTTCTTTACTTTCAAATATCCTATCATTTGTTTCCTCCCAGATGATCCAAAGTATTGCTGCTCTAGTGCACCTCCAAAGAATCCTTCCCCTCCTTGTCATACCACTGATACCATTAGGGTTGAATAAGCCTTCCACCCTGTCAGGAGAGGACCACCTAAGCCCATAAAGGGAAGTAAATCAATTCCAAATAAAACTGACAAAAGGGCAAGATAGAAGGTGGAAAACAGTCTCGCCATTCAATTTACACAGGACACACCAGTTAGGGGACAAGCACCAATTTGGTCTTTTCCTTTGAAGTACATCAAAGGTGTTAATACAACCATGAAAACTTCCCAATAAAAAGCACTAACTTTAGGGGGGATAGGAGGGCACCAAATTTCTTTGACTGGAAAGTGAGAAGACGATTGTGTGGCAACCATCGAATGTAGAAAGGATTTACAGGAAAAGGAACCTTCGGCATTAGGACCCCAAATTCTAGAATCTGACCCACCTTCCCCCAAACAAACTGAACTCAACAATCCTAACAGCTCGAATTAAATCCAAAGTTCCAATTCAACCCTGGAATGTGAGATGATTGGCTTAGGAACTCAGAAATAGGCTTACTTTTGAACCTGGACAGGTCATAAAGAGAAGGAAATTTCTCACCCAAAGGAATATCCCCGACCCACACATCTTCCCAAAATCTGATTTTGCTACCAGATGACAATTCATACCTGATAAAATTTAGGAATGTAGGGAGAACATCATGGATGGCCTTCCAGGGAGCAGCCAAGTTAGCCCTATGGAGACATCTAGCATCCCATCCATTGCTCAACATGCCATGAATGCTTGCAACCACTATGTGCCATAATTTCTCATTTTCTTTTGGAAACCTCCAAAGCCATTTGCTAAGCAAAGCCTGATTCTTGAGTCTAACATTCCCTATTCCCAAACCCCCTTCCTCTTTCAATTTCCTCACCTTTTCCCATCTAACCAAATGATCCTTCTTTTTTTTTCCCAGGCTCCCAGAGAAAATCCCTCATGATTTTTTCAATTTTCCTCACTATCCCTTGTGGCATCCTAAACACTGACATGTAGTACATTGGGAGATTTGCTAAAATAGATTTAATTAGGGTTATTCTCCCCCCCGCAATGAGATATAGTTCCTTTTCCATGCCACCAAATGTTTCTCAATCCTTTCCACTACCAGAGACCAAAAGCTAGCAAATCTAGGGTTATCTCCAAGGGTAAACCCAAACATCCTAACCCAAAAACCCAAATCCATCGTGAAGACATCAAGCTTTACCCATTTCCTCAACACATCCGATGCCTAAAACAGAACTCTTACTTCTTATCTGAAAGGCTTTCTTTATCTTCTTCCCTTTCTTCGTTGGCCCCGCCCAAAATACTCCCAACTTTAATCTAGCAAATACTTTTGAAACTTGCACTGTTTGATTAGTTTTTCGTCTTGTGAATCTTCTTACTACGTTAGGAATTTTCTCCATCATCGAGGGAGCATCCTTGTTAGCATTGATCCTTTCTAATTCAAATATCGCATTCCATAGTTGTCAAGGCGATGCCTAGGCGACAAGGCACCCTTGGAGGCTCGTCTCGCCCAATTGCCAAGCAGTTTTTGTATATTGTCTTATAAAGTACTTCTATATTATTTTTTTTTCAAGATTACAATTATAAAATAGATATTATTAAACAAAAAAAAAATCATTTTTTTGTGTTTATAAACTAATTTATTTTTATTATTTTCTTATTTGTTAGGGTTTAATCAACACAAACATTCTAATTGCTGTATTGAACCCTCAAAAACTTCAAAATCTGAACCAATAAGTAAGAGAAGAACTTAAAATTTTGTCTGATCAACACAAACTTCTTTTCCTATAACAAAAATAAGGGTTCAGCCCCAATATTTTGAATGTTCTTTTCTTTCTTCTTTTTCTTTTCATAAATATGTTGATTTTCTACACTTAAACATGAAGTTTATAATTTTCTTATGAAAATTATGGATAGTTATCAAGGAAAGATGATTATGGAATCTAGGGAACTACCCTAGAATATGTGGTTTTTACCTAAAAAAATTCATCGCCTAGGCGACTAGGCGACAAGGCGCCCCCCTGTTGCCTAGCCTCACCTTGGCGCCTTGAAAACTATGTCGCATTCTTTTCAAAAAAGTGAGTTGCACCCAAATCTTCTCTCTTATAATTCCCCTCCCCCAAGTCTTCATCGTCAACCTTCGACCTCACATTCACCTCAACCTGCTGAGAACCAGAACCAACCACCTTAGTGCTTGAGATGAATATCTCCTTCTCCCTCTCCTTCAACAGTTCTCTAGAATTTTCTTCCATGGTTCCACCTCCCTGAAAGCTTCATTTGCAAAAACCTCCCTCCCAGGAAAAATAAGCCCAAGGTTTTACTAACCTCCACTTTTTTGTTTGACACCATTTCCATAGCCACTACCCTTTCAATTTCGTGAGCCTCATCAATAATTACATCTTCCTCCTCTAAAGCTGAGGCTGCAACATACTCATCGCCATAATCCTTATCATCTTGCAAAGGTCTAGTTCTATATTTTTGTTTCCTTTTGTAAACTCTTGATAAAGACTTTCCTCCCTTTTCACCCTTCTCAACATTCTTCTCTACTTTTTCATTAACATTCTTGAGTTTAGTGTTCTCCAACTCCGGCCCTACTTGAATGTTGTTCTCCTCCCCACTTCTTCTAGGTATCTCCTTCACTGGATTGCTCTTCTTGTTCGGCTTTCCTTCCCCTTCTTCTTCTACTACCTTTTCCATCTTTTTAAGATCATCTTCTCTTGCCCCATCGTCTTCTTCTGTATATCGTATGCTAGCTCTAAACTCTACCCTCTCGTATTTCCTCCTAAGCGCAATCTACTGCATTCCCTTGTTGATGTTTTTTCTTACACAACTAAAACAAGTGATTGTTCCTACATCCCCTTCCTTTACTTTTGATCTCTCCTCCTTTTTAGAATTAATGAATCTTGTAATACACAACACAAACCCATCTTTATCCAGTTGAGAAAACTCAACAACTTTGGAAAAAGTCCTCCCTTCTCTGAATTCTCCCGCTGAAGCTCATCTTTTTCCAAGATCGACCACATCTGAGGAAGACAAAGGATGAGTGGCTAATGAGTTCGCTAAGGCCCAATAACTAAAGTTAGGAAGTTGGGGGCCAATAGTCTCTCGATGAAATCCTTTAAGAGAAGACTCATCGGGATTATCTGGTGAGTTGCTAAAGACCCTTTGAATCCTACCTAGTTTGGATTATCCGCCCTTGTTCATCGACCTGCATTCTTTACTTGTTTTATTGCATAGCCTAATCGGGTCTAACATGGTACCCAATTTTAATAACTTAGCAGCCATTTGTTTCTTGAGATTACTCCTCCCATGTTCAAAACCGTTTAAAAATTCTTTCCTTTCAAAGGAATAATCATTATTCCTCTTTCCCTCCATCCGTTTTTTTTCTATGATTGACCCATTTATCGATTTCTCTTCACACACCATTCTTCCTTCCATTTCTTTGCTACCACGTGGCCTCCGACCTACCACATCATCTTCATCATAAACCTCTCGCCCTTCCCTTAGAATGATGCTTTACGTTCCATTGCAATCCAAACCTTCGTCCAAACTTGACTTGAGAAGACATCAAGAGATCGAGGAACCTCCTATGGCTTAACTTCAACAATTTCAACCATTGCAAATCTAAGGCTCAAGAAATCACAAGAGATGAAGACACCTCCAATCACCATCGCTACCTTCTCTAGAGATGACTTTTTCCAAAATGGGAATCTAAACAATCTAATAGCAAAGGCCCCGTTATGGAACTCCTTACTGTTATAGGAGATTGTCCAGCTTTGTACAAGTACAACACCCAACTCAGTTTCAAAACTGTTGAAGTCCACTACTTTTTCTTCGACAATCAAGAGGGCTTGCCTTTCGTCAAAGGGGAGACCGTAACCCCTGATACCACTTGAAGTTTCTTCTTCAATGCATTCAAAATGATTCCCCAATCGGTTTCCTTCCAAAATCAGCTTTTGTACTCTATTAGCACTACCTAAGATCACCCCATGTTCTTTCTCTTCTTATGGTCCTTCCTTTGCAAGTTCCTGGTTTAAAGGATTTAATGGTTGGCATTGTTTGATTAAATCTAGGATCTTTATAGTCCGATCCGCATAGGTTGGATGCATCCATTTCCTTTTTCACCAAGAACGAATGCAACATCACCCCCATCAGTTTCCATCTGCTACCCTTCTTTCCCTTTGGAAAACACACCAGGTGTTTCTTGTTATACCCAAAAAACTCTAAGACTGCTACAGACCATCCCTTTTGAATTTTTCTTAACTCAGCCTCATATTTCCTTCTTTGTAATTCCAATGAACTTTTCCAGCCCACCTTCTTTAACAAAAACAAAGCTCCATCAATGAAACCATTCAACCATTATGTTGCTTCACCAATTAAAAATATGTAGATTTTCCTTCTTTTCCAGCTTTCAAGTAGATTTTCCCTCTGCTTCTTCCTTTTTTTTCTTTTATGATCAATAACTCTGAAAAAATTTCATTAATTAAAATGCTTTAGGTTACAACAAGTTGCAAAAAAAATCAGCATAGAAGCTGACCCAGGACAGAATTACAAATGTGCCCAAAACATATATGTTCTTTGAACCCCTTGCTTTGCTAAGCTATCAACCAAACTGTTGGCCAATCTCCTAACCCAACCCACCTGAATCAACATATTCCTTGATATCCATTTAAATCTTCTTAAATCATTCTTCAACTGCCATGTCACTCCTTCCCCTTTCTGCAACCATTTTATCACAGTTTTTGAGTCTCCCTCGATGATCAGTCTATTAATCCCCGACTCTTTGGCCTTCTCAACCCCATATACTGCAGCTAGAAACTCTGCCCTTGCCACATCACCCTCCTCCATAGGACCGGAAAACAGAACAATAATGGAACCATTTTCATCTCTAATGGCCCCCCCCCAATACCTGAAGGGCCTGGGTTACCCACACAACTCCCATCAAAATTCAACTTTTTCTAACCATCTGTTGGAGAGGACCAGGTCTCACAAAACTGTCGTCTCATAAATGATGAAGCAGCAATAAGTCCCCAAACCCTGAAAAAGTCTTCAACTTTAAAATCTGAAAACAGCTTTAAGCTTTTTACCCAATGTGCCATCCTCAATGTTATTGTTTCCCTCTGCTTCTTCCTTCTTCCAACAGCAATTTTTTTTTGCTCCAATAGCTAATTCTTCTTTCCATTTTGTTGCAAAGAATAAGAAGCCTTCACCTCTTCACACTCCTATTGTCTCGTCTCCCATGATGACTACTACTTCTCTCCCATAATGTTGCACCCGATTCTTTCTGTCTTTCTTTTTCTTTCCTTTCCCTTCCCTTCCTTTCTTTCTTTATTTTTGTCCCTTTTGTATTAAGTGTGCATGAGGTGTATGCCTTAGGGCATTTTGGAGGCACCTAATTGGAGGAATTCCACCAGGCATACACCTCTTATGCCTTCTAATTTTCTAAAACATTGGTGCGAAACTATCTAACACTGTCATTCCTAAGCTCAAATAAAGGAGTAGGGTTATGTTAGTTTGGCAGCTGGCACTAAAACGTTTGCAAGACTCTCATGGTCATAGGTTCTGATTTGAACATGACCAAAAAATGAGTGTGGTAGAAATTCGCTTAGATGGATGAGTGGTAAAATTGGAAAGCACAAATTGACTGGGGTAGAAATGAAGTCATATTAAGGAACCTAAGAGTAGCTCTAATAAGTGATAAAATGAGAGAAAAATGAAAAGGACTTGGCTGGAAGTAATAAGAAATGATTTAAGCACCCATAATTTAACAATGGCTATGGAACTGAACAGAATGAAATGGCAAAACAATATTCATGTAGCTAACCCCATATAGCCTTTTTTTTGAGAAAAGGTAAATCAAAACCAGAACCCATTTACAACAAGAGACTGTACATTGGGAATATACAAAAAGCCGCCATATATCCACATTTGATACAAAAGAGAACTTTTATCACAAAGCTATCAAAAGATCTTCCTCTATAACAAGGATTTGAAGGCAACCAAGAAATCAGCAAGTCTTTAACTTTTTCCACCACCATATAGTTGGGGCAAGGCTATGATGATGCTGATGATCAACAACAAAAGGGAAAACAGGGTGGAGCTGCACTTGGGGATAGGGTAGGCATAGGGGTTATCAATTACCATGGGGTGACCATTTCTTTGATAATAAAAGTAAATTTATTAAAAGCAAAAGGAGATAATGTATACAAGCAATATATTAGCTTTACAACTCAAGCACCCCACAAGATATACCTCCAACATTCCAATTTTTTTTATCAGTAAACATGTATTTTATTAAAATTCACATTGTAAACAGTTTGTACAACTTGGAGATGGGACTGTTGATCCCCTTTTAATCACTCTATTTTATCCCTCATTACAGTGCAGCCCAAAACAATTGCTATCTCAATGCCCCCTGTTTTGCTAAACCATCAGCTAGCCCATTTGCACTTCTTCAGACCCATTTAAATTTTTTTTGATGAATTTCAGACCCATTTAAATTCAGCCTCAACCTCCTTTGCAATCTTTTCCACTTCCCTAATCATATGTTTAAACGTCCATGGGGTATGGCTGCTGTTTGCTGCCCATGAAATTACTACTTTTGAGTCCCCTTCCACTTCAACATGTCTGTATCCTAGTTGTTTGGCTAGCTTTAACCCTTGTAGTAATGCCAACAGTTCAGCCTTCAGTGAGTTTCCAGTGCCAATCGGTCTTGAGAATATACCCAATATCCTCCTTTCAGAATTTCTGAATACTCCTATTCCTGAGATGCCCGGATTTCCAAAGGAGCTCCGATCAAAATTCAGTTTTACTGTATTGCCTTCTGGTGGTTTCCGTCCAACCTTACTTTATCTCTTACTCTCGAAGACTGCTATTTCGGACCATGTTCTTAGAATGTCTGTGACTGAGAAGACTTGAAAGCTATCCAAGGGTTTTACCAAATGAGCTACTTTCACCTTGATACTATCAATCACTTCCTCTATTGTTCTAATTTTTTCCAAAAAATTCTGTTGTTCCTCTCTTCCCATATTACCCAACAAATTGCTGCCTTTGTTGCTTTCCACATTACCATCCCTCTTTTCTTTCTCTGTATCAAGAATTCATGGTCGAAGAGTCCTGCCACATCTTGAGGGGGAACACACCTACAGCCAAAGAGAGTACAAAAAAATTCCCAAATTCGAAGCACAAAAGAACAAGATATCATTAAATGAGAAAGGGTCTCAACACTTTCCTTACACAAAAAGCATACATGAGGAGAAAGGCAAATGCATGGCCTTTTTTGCAACATATCGCAAGTGTTTACCTTACCAAGGAATATTTCCTAGCAGAAGGCTTGGATCTTTGGGGGAATAGGCTTGCACCAAATTTCTTTCACAGGGAAATCCCCACCTAGGAGGTTGGGGGAAGCAAGTACTTTGAAGAAAGAGGAGCAAGAAAAGAGACTGTCTGAAGAGCCTACCCAAATTCTAGAGTCTTCCAGCGAAGGGTCCAAGTGGATTTGCCCTAGAAGGTCCAACAATCAGATTAAAGACTCACACTCATTTTCCCTTAGTCCCCTTCTGCAGCCCAAATTCCAGTTCACACCATTTGGACAAGGTGTTCCCAACATGGATATAGCTTCCCCCTTGAGGTTAGATAGAGCAAAGAGATTAGGAAATTGATCTTTAAGTGGGGTTTCCCCTAGCCATAGATCTTCCCAAAACAGAATTTTATTACCTTGTCCCACATCGAACCGGATGGAATTGAGGAAAGTAGAGTAGATTTCATGAATTGCTTTCCAAGGAGAAGATGAAGAACTATGAGGGGAAACTTTTGCATCCCAGCCACTTCCATCCACCCCATGAATGCTCTCAATCACTTTGTGCCATAGTCTGTTGCTCTCAAAGGGATACCTCCAAAGCCACTTACCTAGTAGAGTCGTGTTCCTTAAAAGGATGTTCCCAATTCCTAAACCCCCTTGTTCCTTAAGTTTGCTAACCTGCTCCCACTTGATCAGGTGGTCTTTCCTTTCCTCTCCCGAGTCCCAAAGGAAGTCCCTCATATACTTCTCTAAGCACCTTGCTACCCTATAAAGGATTCTAAAGGTTGAAAGGAAATAGGTGGGGAGGTTTGCCAAAGTGGCTCTAATCAAGGTTATTCTTCCACACAAAGAAATATAATTCCTCTTCCAAAGGGCTAACTTCCTATCAAACCTTTCTAAAACCAGTTTCCAAAACCCAACTGACCTAGGATTTCCTCCTAAAGGTAGACCGAGGTAACTGATACGCCAACTTCTGATCTCGCACCCCAAGATCTAGCAAATCTTACTAGTTCTCCTTCCACCAAATTGACCCCTACACTTCCACTTTTGGTCTAATTTATCCTCCTCATCCTTTTCACTCCCACAAAATTATTCAACAGCACCCTCAAAATTTCCACAGCTTCCCTTATTGTTTCCTTCACAAAAAAAGATGGTGATGTCAACAAATTGGAGATGGGTAACAATCACCTAATTTCTACCTACCCTCCAACCTCTAATAAGGCCTTGACCATCAACTTTTGCCACCATTTTTCTTAGCACTTCTGCCACTAGGGTAAACAAGAATGGGGATAGGGGGTCACCTTGCCTAATTCCTATCCTGGCCAGGAAGAAGTCCTTTGATGTACCATTGATTAGGATTGAGTAATGAGCTGAAGTTAAGCATCCTTTAATCCAAGACCTCCATCTAACTCCAAATCCCAGTCTTTCTAGTATTTTTAGGACTTCCCAATTAACCAGGTCATAGGCTTTTTCTAGATCTACTATACAAACCAGCCCCTTTTATCTACCCTTTCTGCTTTCTACGACGCATTCATTGGCCACTAAGATTTGATCCACAATCTGCCTTCCTTCTACAAAAGCACCTTGGAAAGGAGAGATGACCGAGGGTAACACCTTTTTTAGTCTTTCTGATAAGACCTTTGACAGAATTTTGTAAACACTCCCAAATGAGGCTTATTGGACTAAAGTCTTTAGGAGTTTTGGCCTCCCTCTTCTTTGGAATAAAAGTGATAAATGTTGCATTTACTCCTGGTGAAACCTCCCCTTTGGAGAAGAATTCGTTAAAGACTTCCAAGATGTCTGATTTCACCATATCCCAACACTCTTGATAGAAGGCCATGGAGAAACCATCCGGCCCAGGGGCTTTAGATCTGTCCATTGAAAAAATAGCTTCCTTGATTTCTTGTAAAGAAAATCTCCTTTCTAGAGCAAGAGATTGCTCTTCTGACAGAACATCCCCTTCTAACTCTGGCAATTTTGGCAACACTCCATGTGGGCTTGAGAAAATTTCCTTAAATTATTTACAAAAAACCTTGTAATCCCTTGACTTTCTCTTACCACTTATCCCTCACTTCCTCCTCCTCCACACTAAGGATTAAGTTCTTCTTTCTCCTTCAAATTGCAAGAGATTGAAAAAACTTAGTATTTCCATCCCCCTCTAAAAGCCACTGACACCTTCATTTTTGTCTCCAACAAATTTGCTCCTTTCGTAATATATCTTCCAATTTTTGCTTTTGATTCCATCATTCCCCTCTTTCCTATCTAGCTCCTCAATCCTCCCCACCAAGTTATCTTTTATTTCTTCTAACCTTCCAAAATGGGCTTTATTCCAATCTTTTATTTTTTTTCTTTTAGCCTCTTTAGTTTCTTGGCAAAGCCTATCATTTTCAACCTCCCCAAAGGTCTAAATGCCTCCCACCACTTCTTTAGCTTAATCTTAAATACAGGGTCTTCAAACCACATTTTTTTATCAATAACAAGAAACTTTATTAAAGATATGAAACTATGGGAAGCTTAGGTACAAAGGGGAGGTAAAAAGACTTAACTCCCCACCAAAGAATACAAGGAAAGTTCAAAAATTAGCCCAAAAAGTCGAGACCCTATCCACCCCTTGCTTTGCTAACCCATCAGCAAAAGAATTAGCAGTCCTCTTCACCCAGTTGTAATGAACCACAATATCCCTACTCAGCCAGTTAAATTTATTCTTCTCATTATTATAACTCCATAATCCGCTGCCTCCCCCCTTTAGCCGCCTAATCACCACCTCCGAGTCACCTTCAAGAACCAAACATCCGATGTTCAACTCCCTTGCTCTTTGGATACCTTCCAGGGATGCAAGGATCTCAGCCCTAAGAGAGTCTCCTTCCCCAATTGGGCCTGAGAACATAGCAATAATAGCCCCCACCTCATTCCTGAATACTCCCCCAATCCCAGAAGGTCCTGGGTTCCTTATACAACTAGCATCAAAATTCAATTTTATGAACCCAAAAGGAGGAGGGGACCACGAAGGACTACAGGTCCTCTTACAGAGGGCAGAGGAGGCTATCTCCTTCCAATTTCTCACCGCATCAGCCATAGAATAATCTGAGAACAATCCAATAGTTTTCAACCAATGTGCCACCCTTAACAGGATTAGATCTAATAAGTTTCCAATGGTTCTTTCCTAATCTGAAAATATTTGTGAGTTTCTTTCTTCCCATAGAGACTAACACACTGCAGCCCTAATGCTTCTCCACAGTCTTCCCTCTCTTCTTCGGCCATCTGAAAAAAGAGGGAGAGAACGAGCTTTGAACACTTCCAGGGGGAATCCAAACACACCCAAAAAGGGAAAAGACCCACTCCCAAATTGATTTAGCAACCGAACAAGTGACCATAAGGTGGTAACCAGTTTCCCCATCAGCTTTACAGAGAGTACATCTATTAGGAAGTAAACAAGAGTTGGGTCTTTTTTTCTGACGTAGGTCATTTGTGTTAATTCTTTCCAAGAAAATTTCCCAACAAAATACTCCAAATTTCTTTAAAAGGGAAAGACAACCCAATGGAATTAGAAGGCTGAGTTAAAGTCTTGAAAAATGAGGCACAAGAGAAAACACCTGAAGAGGAGGGAACCCAAAATCTGGTGTCCTTAATGGGATCCAAAAAGACATTTTCAAGGATGGCTAACAAAGACAAAATGTGGTCCAAGTCTGTGTCCCTAATTGCCCTTCTCAGCCCTAGGTTCCACCCAAACCCTGAAGGAGAGTCTGAAGGGGTTAAGAAGGAAGAAATGGGTTCATTTTTCAAATCAAAAAGAGCATACAAAGAGGGGAATTGGTCCATTAGAGGTGAGTCCCCGACCCAAAGTTGTTCCCAAAATTTTATTTTATTACCAGAGTTAAGACCATACCTAATACAAGGGGAGAATACTAGCCACAATCTTTGTCCACAACTTGTCTCTTTCCAACGGAAACCTCCATAACCATTTCCCCAACAATGCCATGTTCCTCTTTTTAAGATTCCAATCCCAAGACCTCCTAGCTTTTTACCTCTAGTTACCACCTCCCAACTCACCCTATGGTCCCGCTTCTCCTCTCTAGGCTCTCACAAGAAATCCCTCATAAGCGCTTCCAAAGTGTTAGAGACCTTTGTGGGGATCTTAAACACTGATAGGAAGTTCACAGGAAGATTAGCTAAGGTTGATCTAATCAAAGTGATTCTCCCCCCCAAGGAAAGATAATTTTTCCTCTAAGAGGCAAGCCTTTTCCCAAATCTCTCCACCACTGGGTTCCAAAAGCTTACCTTCTTAGGGTTATCCCCCAGGGGGAGGCCTAGGTAAGCCATCAGCCATTCCGAGGTTGCACACCCTAAGGCATCTGCATACTCTCTAAGCTCTCTCTCCTCTAGATTCACACCCGCCAAACTACTTTTATCCAAATTCACCTTGAGATTGGATACCCACTCAAAGAGTTGTATTGCCAACTTTAGGTTCCGAATCCACTCAATGTCCCCACCTTCACA
>NW_010729093.1:5539404-5620581 GCF_000365185.1 Nelumbo nucifera | reverse complement strand
TCTGAGTATGACATTCTGAGACAACAGCTTCTAACAAGAGACAGTGTGACTCTATCACAAGCTTACTCTCTAGTGCACAGTGAAGAAAGTAGAAGGAAAGTTATGTTACAGCATTTGCCACTTGAATCAGCCTTGGCAGCAACTAAACCCAAGTTTGGGGGGATAAAGAGAGAGATATGAAGAAGAAAGACAAGAATGACCTAATATGTGAACATTGCAAGAAACCTAAGCATACCAAAGAAACCTGTTGGAAGCTGCATCCTCATCTAGTTCCCACAAAACTCAGGAACAAAAAGGGGAATGCTAATACAGTTGTTACTACTGATTGTGCAACCTCATCAGGTACAAGAGCAGCACCACTAGACACTCTAGCTGTTGTTCGAGCTGCCTTGACTCAGTTGGAAAAAGAGGTTGGTAATTCAGCATCATCATCTCAGCCAGTCACAACATCAGCTCCTCCCACCTCAGCATTTGCTCATTCAAGTACACAGGCCTCAGCTTATCATGCTTCAACTCCAGGTAACACTGAACATTGTTGGGTAATAGACTCAGGTGCATCTGATCATATGACTAGTTTGCTTTGGCATAACCAATTGGGTCATTTATCCTTTAAGTCTTTGAAAATCTTGTTTCCTAGTTTATTTGAATCTATCCAGATGTCCAGTTTAAAGTGTGAAAGTTGTGAGCTTGCAAAGCATTGTAGAACAACCTATTCATTACGTAATAAGAGAAGTAGTGTTCCTTTTGACATTGTGCATACCAATGTTTGAGGACCATATCACATCACTGCTATGGGGGGGTACAGATACTTCTTGTTGTTTGTTGATGACTACACCCGGTTTTCTTGGGTCTACTTGATGCATTCTCGAGATGAGGTCCCTACCCTAACCCAGACCTTTCATCAGATGATTCTAGCCCAGTTTGGGGTAAAAATCAAAATTTTCAGATCCAATAATGCGAGAGAATACTTTAAAACATCACTATCCTCTTATTTTCTTGACCATGGGATTATCCATTAGAGTACCTGCCCTTATACCCCTTAGCAGAATGGGTGGCTGAGAGAAAGAATAGGCACATATTGGAAGTAGCTAGAAGTACCATATTCAACTCCAATGTGCCTATACATTTCTGGGGAGATGCCATTCTCACAGTTGTGTATCTCACCAACCGAATTCCTTCACGGGTTCTTGACATGAAACCCCCATTCACTCTTTTAGATCCTGATAAAGAATTGTTTCCTGTCTCTCTTAAAACCTTTGGTTGTACCTGCTTCGTCCAAACTCTTGGCCCTCACTGTTCCAAATTTGACCCTAAAGCCTCAAAATGTACTTTCCTTGGTTATGCACAAACTCAAAAGGGATACTACTGCTACGAACCTGCTTTAGGAAAGAGATTTGTATCCATGGATGTTACTTTCTTTGAGTATGTACCTTATTACTCTAGGGTTTCTTCTCAGAGGGAGAGTAGTACGGTTGGGGTTAACACATCAGAAGTCCCTTTACCTGTTCCATTGAGTGAAGAGGGGTGTAATGGGGAGGGTTGTCAAAAATGTCAAGATTTGAGAGTTTATCACAAATGATGGAGGTAGGTTGATTTCGGTCATCAACAGTCCAGGCCAGCCCCAATTCCTTCTGAAGATCCAGATCCAAGTACTATATCTCTTCCAGCTCCCATTACAGATGAGCCTTCTACTGTTGAGCCTTCTCCATCTTCTGAGCCCTCACTTCCATTGAATGACCTTGACCTTCCCATTGCAGTCCGTAAAGGCAAACGTCGTTGCACCTCATCCACAGCCCACCGTATCTCACAATTCTTGTCCTATGATCACCTGTCTCCCTCTTAAAAGTCCTTTCTTACATCAATTGTTGATATTCCCATTCCCAGAACAGTACAGGAAGCCCTGACCATTCCTGAGTAGAAAGATGCAATGAAGGTAGAAATGGATGCCCTTTTGAAACAATACCTAGGAGCTAGTTGATCAACCCAAAGGGAAGAAACCAGTTGGATGTAGATGGGTGTTTACTGTGAAACATAATGTTGATGGTTCCATTGAAAGGTATAAGGCCCGGTTAGTTGCAAAGGGATTTACTTAGATTTATAGTATAGATTACTTGGAGACTTTTGCACCAATAGCAAAAATGACCACTATCAGAGTGTAATTATCTCTTGCAGCCAGTTACTCTTGGCCCTTGTTCCAAATGGATATTAAAAATGCCTTCCTCAATGGAGACTTGCAAGAAGAAGTGTACATGCAACTACCTCCTGGTTTTTAT
Organism: Nelumbo nucifera; assembly: GCF_000365185.1. Next base: position 5,618,308 of record NW_010729093.1, on the reverse strand, counting down.
AGTACAGAGACAGGTAAGAAGGTTTGTCGGTTGAATAAAGCTTTGTATGGACTAAAACAATCCCCCAGAGCTTGGTTTGATAGATTCAAACAAGCCCTTGAAAAGTTTGGCTATGTGCAGAGGCTCAATCAAATCACACTTTGATTATTAAGAAAGTTGATACTTCCTTAACTCTACTTGTTGTATATGTGGATGACATTGTAGTAACAGGGAGTGATAACAGTTTAATTGAGTCTCTTAAGAAACTTCTCCATCAAGAATTTGAGGTAAAGGACCTGGGAGAGTTACGATATTTCTTGGGTATTGAGGTAGCTCGGTCCAAGCATGGAATCTTTGTTTCTCAAATGAAGTATGTCCTTGATTTCTTAGAAGAAATAGGAAAGTTGGGTGTTAAGCCAGCTGATACACCTATTGAACAAAATCACAAGATTAGCGCAGAAGGTGGAGAACCTCTTGAAGATAAAGCTATGTTCCAAAGATTAGTTGGTAAACTACTATATCTTTGTCTTACATGACCAGACATCAGCTATGCAGTGAATGTTGTTAGTCAGTATATGCACTCTCCCAGAACTACCCACCTACTTGTTGTTGAGAGGATCGCATATTTAAAGAGGTGTCCAGGCAGAGGTGTACTATTTAAGGATAATAATCACATGAAGATTGAAGTTTACACAGATGCAGATTGGGCCGGTTGTGTTGATGATAGAAGGTCTACCTCTGGATACTGTGCCTTTGTAGGAGGTAACCTTGTTTCTTGGACGAGTAAGAAACAAAATGTTGTTTCTTGTTACAATGCCGAAGCTGAATATCGGTCCATGGCAAATGTTGTGGCTGAAATACTATGGTTGAAATCACTGTTTGATGAATTGGGTATTACCTATAAGAAACCTCTAATGTTGTACTATGATAATCAGGCTACTATTAATATAGCTCATAACCTGGTACAACATGATAGAACCAAGCACATTGAAGTCGATCGACATTTTATTAGGGAAAGGGTTGCATCTYAAGAAGTCTGTCTTCCATATATCAGCTCCAACATGCAGCTTGTTGATCTTCTCACCAAGGCAGTTTCAAAGAAGTTAGAAGCAGATCTATGCAAGTTGGGAATAACAAACATCTATTCCCAACTTGAGGGGGAGTGTAGAAACCACTAATGTGGTCCCCACCTATTTCTATTGTACTCGTATACAATTACTTATTTAAGTGTCAGTCCACAATTGGTTGTTAGTCTTTTATTAGGACTTAAATTGTTGTCTTTTATTAGGATTTTAATTTTGCCATGTAAGCAGTCTTATCCTTCAGAATTAATATAAATAGAAAGAGGGGGGCAGCAGATTAAGCATCCTCTTCTTTTCTGAAATCCTTCCTTCGAAATCTTCTTCTCTTCTTTTCTCTTTCTCCTCTCATCCTCTTAATTTCATATTGATTATACACCACAGCTTGGGCTGTCAGTAGTCTCATACGGCTACAAAATCCTTCAATCAAAACCCACTAAGTGAGAGTCCTTAGCAAGTAAAACTGGGATAGCGTCTGGATTTTGTTCCTCTTGTGTATCTTTGCTTCGGATAGAGTTGGTAATTCGGTTCTCTGTCCTGAATATCCAGAACTTGTGTCTCCCTTGGTATTTCTTCTAGACCAATGTCGGCTACATCTAGGTCCACCTTAGAATTGAGGCAAGTCTCACCACTGTTTCTTCTTCTAGGGCCGACAAGGAGGCACTAGAGGGTTCTTTAAACAAGATCTGCGTTCCTATAGCTCATCGTTCCACAGATTGTAAGTTTTAGTGGATGAGGCTCTTTCAATGCTACTTTTGTCGTTCCAAACATCATCATGCGTTGGGTCTTCCCAATCATCTTCTTCCTCAGAGTCTTCACGCTCAAGCCTGTTAAATTTCGGGTTCGACTTGTCTGGGGTTGTGGAGTTCATTTTCACAACCAACTTCCATTTCCCATTGCTCTTCGACCGGGCGCTTCCTAAACCAACGTCGCCAAACGCTTTCAAAGGAGTCTTGAGAGGATTTTTTGCAACCGCTGCAATAGAGGAGGTTGCAGGGGTCGATTTGGACGATGATAGACCCCAACAATCATCCCCAACCTTTGGGTCGGCCTGCTCACATGCACTTTTAAGTGGTCACATGACTTGTTTAGAATATAAGTTGGTGTTGGTTTGTCTGGTTCAACTGGTTTAACCCTTGGGTCAAGTTTTGGCGCACTTTCAATTTTTTTCCTTTATTGCCGCCCCTTCCAGCTGCCACTTCAGCATAGGACCTTTTAGTAGCCCCTTGATCTAAGATGGATGGCCCAGATTCTAATCCCTCTTTAGAGTTCTGACCATCCTCTTTTGATTCTACAGTCTAAGCATTTGCCTTCTCTTTGTAGCAACAGTCAGATTTCTCCTTCACGCTTTCCCCCTACTCGACCTTTGCCACGTCATCGTCTTCTACCTCCTGCAGGCTTCTACAGAGACTCTCCTCCACCGACGACAACAACCAGACTACCTCATGCGTTTCACTTTCACCTAGTTCCAATCTCACTGTTCTCGGTATTGACTCTATTTTAACTCCTCCCAATTTCACCGAAGCTGCACTGAGATTGGACAAGTCCAATTCTTCCAGGACTCCTCCGCACAGAGCTGCGATTTTCTTGAAGTTTGCAAGGGACCAAAGATGAAATGGGAGCCCTAGCACTTTGAGGCGGAAAATTTCTGTCTAATCTACACAATTTGCATTCGGACACCAGTGACTGATCACAATTACTCCTTTAGAAGTTTGAATAGGAAATGCATGTATTTCTTCAACCAGATTGTCTACTTCAAGAAGAGCCTTATCTTCTTGAAATGATCGAAGATTGAAGCGTCCTCCCACTTTCAGCTTTCATTTAATCTCCTCTGCAACACAGCCTCAACCACCTACTCTTTTGTTTGGAAGTATCACATATTTTTTACGCCAGTTCTGGTAGGTTTGATCTTCACTCCCTGGAACATCCTTTTCACCATCTGGATGTGGTTGATTTTCCAGTGCTTGGTTGGGTTGGATATCTCTTGGTCTATCTTCATTTCTCCATAAAAAGCTCTGCAACTCCCTTACAAACAGCATCCACCCCTTACTCTGTTTTCCCATGGGAATACAAATCATGTCTTCTACCTATGCCGAACCATTCTAAGACTGTTGCAAACCAGCCCTTCCTGTTGAAGCGAAGTTCAGCTACAAATATCTTTCCGTTGATTTTGATTGAGTTCTTCCAGGCCTGTGATTCCCTCGAAACTAAAGCTACATCCAGGAAGCCTTTCAGCCAAGCTGCTACCTCCTTTTGGAGATACACTGTGGCTCTCTTTTTTCTTCTCTTATCTTCAGGAACACCAGAGACCTTGTTTTCACTTCTTCTAGTTTGTATAGCTTAGCTTCAAACCATACTTCCTTTCTCCACCTTCCCACTACTTCGAACTTGCCCTCCATCCTTGTCTGATACACATTGGCATCGATGGCTGATACGTAGCTCTCCAACATTCCAAAAATTCAACCAATTGCAAAGGCAAAAAGTCAAACCTTTGAACAAATCTCTAAAACATAAAATACCTATGATAGCAGAGAGACTATAACAAAGACCTTCCAAAAGACAAACATAAAAACAAATAGACAGATGTCGCAGAAAAACCCCAAAAGACCAGGGTAACAGCTACCTATCCACGAACAGATGACTGAGCCTAAAAAAAAAAAAAAAAAAAAACAGTACTGATCTAACAGCATATTGCAGTACCAACAAAAACACCCGGGGAATCCACAATTCAGCCTCTCTATTTATCCAGCTCGCCATTAAGAACATATTCAGAACAATGGCAAATATAGCCTCCCAAGAAAACTGAATTTTCAGTGCTCTCTCTAATTTCTAATTCCAAAAAAGCTCTTTTAGCAAAATCTTCACCCAGACTCTTAGCAACTTGAATATCCCTCTCAACAAACCTACTTAATTCCAGCTTATCCTTCATCTGAGGATTTCCTTCATTGGAAACAAAGCTACGAGTAGTTCGTGTCTCTTTCTTTTTCTTTCTCTCAAAGTTGTTCTCTAAGCTATGCACCTCCACCAACTTACTGACTCCTAAACTCTCAATGCCGCAGACCTCCATCAACCTTCCCATCTGAAATCAGACTTGAAGAACATTCTGCCTGAGTCAAGGCCAACTTTTCTGATAAAGAACTCAACACTCCATCCACACCCTCTTGAGCTTCTTCTCTTGTAAACCTTTTCTAAAGCTCTTGCAAAGACTAGTTCCTCGTGTGTATTTTCATGTTCTAACTATTTATGATGTAACCTTTGGACTTCTCTTTTTTTTTGATGAATAAATGCCACATGATTAATTACTTTGGACTTCTCATTTTCTGATAAGATAAACTTTGTAGAGCCAATGAAGTGATTAAATGGACTAATAAAGGTAAAGAAAATTTAATTGAGTGTTGGTTCATATCAAAGCTTCAACTCTTTCTGATGAATTGGTTGACAGGCATTTATAACAGACAACTTCTAGATCTTGCCCACCAATGACTTATGAACAAATAACTGTTTAAAAGATAACGAGCAGAAAAGGCTCCAATTTAGTAAGTTGATCCCATTTCAACCTCTGGGATGCCTCTTTCTTGTAGATTTATGTTTCTAATTAAATAAATTTTTTCTCGTTATTCATAAAAAAATAGTAGGTTGAACCAAACGGTGGTGGTGAAAACAACAGAAACAATACTAGATATGTTTTCATGGAGAAATGATGGATTTTCAGTTCCCACAACCCTATCTTTTCATTATCGATTCAGCAATGGAGAGGGGAAAAACTTCTAAATAATAATTAAACAATTAGAAGGGAAAAAGAAGATAATTATAAAAAAAAAAATAGAAAGAGGGGCTTCATATATTAGACCAAAAATAAAATAGAAATAAACATAAACAGATGTGTCAAAGTTGAGTCTGAACTATCTATCAGGAAGTTACGCAGCATAGTTCTAAAAATGTTTAAGCAGAAATAATTACCACATAAGGACTGAGGGCTCCATGAACTGGAGCCTAGAACTTACCAGGAAAACAGCGAGGAAGGGATGTCATAAGGACTGAGGAGACCATCAGCTGATACCTAGAAACAAGATGGTGTCTTTTCATATCCGGATTTGGTTTTCCTCCAGACACATTTTCTTTGTATGACTGTAAAGCATGAACTAATATTAGCAGGCACTTTTCCTGATACTGTTTTTCTAAACATATCTCTTCCAGTGACTTAGATAACACTTTCTGGGCCTCATCCGCATTAATCTGTATTGACATTTTTTATCAGTTCTGTAATGACAAATTTTAATCAATTCGGAAATCAGTACAGCACCAAAAGAGTCCAAACAAACCAACAATATATATCAATTGCAGTATAGAGATAACAGGGATAACTGAAGACACATTGAGGAGAATCTCAGTTAATTATTGTCTCCAAAAATATAAGTCATTGCAGATTCATGTATGTGAAAAGAAGTTTTAGTGATCTGAAAGTAAATGGCTTAGTGCAGTAACCATTAGGATGTTATTTGTGTCTGCTAACTGTTGATTCTCTAATAAACGAAAGAGCATGCGAGAGGCACACATGACGAAGAATTCAAACACAGACAAGACATACAAATAGAACATCACCATTTTCCTGTATCCACTCAGAAATGCGATTATGAACATCAACAAATAAAAACTGGCATCAACGAGATATGTTAAGATGTCGTGGTTTCATACATGGAGTTTATTAAGCTCCGGTGTTGCCACGTCACTATAACTAGCAAAATGTTGCCAAAACTTTGACGCACCATTCTTCTCAAATGTTTCCTGCAATCAAAGGAGATGTCAATTTCGCACATGACGAAACCAAATGCGATTTTTTTTCCTCTCTCTTTAAGGTCGAGATCTTTAAAGAATTCCAGTGCCATTACAGAAGAAAGGGGGAAAAGGCAGCGCCATTTGAATTGATTACAAAAAAAGGTAAATCGTTTGACAAACCTCTAGCTCCCGAAGAAAATAATCCTGGACAAGAGAGTCGAGGCCGTACTTGCAAAGACTGTGCACATGAGAAACAAACTCCGACCCAATCGAAAGGTCCCCATTATCCTTCAGAAGGACCTCTGTGCTGGCACAGAAACCGTTCCAGCTCTGCAAAATCTTGTCAATTGATTCATCGCCAATTGAATCCAAAATCCCCAGGTTATGAACCCAATATGCCCCACCCTTCTCTATTTGCATGGTTACTTAGTTCAGAGGCTCCTTGGTGAACAACGACGTCAATTATAGCAATTACACTGGAGAAACCCTAGATTACCAGATAAGGCACTCGAAGAAAGCATGAACGCACGGAGCGACAGACAGAACGAACAGTCGTCCTGTGACTGCTACTTGTTTTGGCAGGGGGAACTCGTGAAATGAGCCCTCCGTTGTTACTTGTTTGAGAAATAGGAGATGTGATTGACGAACGAGCGGGAGAATTTGTTGTGCAATTTGCCGCCAGATCGTTAATACGAAGGAAGAAATAGATGAAAAGAAAAGTGGCGCCGGGACGCGATGCAGTAGGCGAAGCTCTTAATCTAAGCCCATTTGTCATCCATGGACCAATTCATTTGAGTGGATATTCGATCAGGCCCATGGACCAGAACGTCAATTGTGAAAATGGGATCATAAATTACTTTCTCTATTTGATATACTTATTGTTTATTGAAAATGGGATTTGCTACTCACGTAGCGCTTTCAAATATGCATGTCAATGATACCAGAAAATCCGAGGTCCGATCCAATTATCTTACGTTTGGATGATGTATTTATATAATTGAATCAGATTCGAATGTTATACTTTATATATATGATTAATAATTGGATTATATTTAAATTTGACTCCATCTCTTCCGATTAAAATCTGAATTCAATTATATTATAATATTTATTAATTTTTATATATTAAATTGAAAATATCTTTCTACGAATAACATACAATTACGAAAAATATTCTCAATGCAAGGTGAACAAATCCCGTTTCCATTTATCCACACAAGCTCATCATCTGGTCCTCTATTTTAAAAATGAAATATGTGTGCCAGTGCCACTCATCTATACTGAAACCAAAATCTGATAGAGCGCACCTCACAAAACTTCACAGTATATCACAATCGTGCATTGGGAGTATATTCTCATGAATGACAACATACTAGTATGACAGCATACCAGTGCACAGCTGAAAGCGCTGTGAAGCTGGTGTGAGAAACAAATCCAGATTCACCTGAAATTCAGATCATCTGGCCTTTCAAAAATATATCCAGATTATCTGACAAAAGTCTGAGTTTATACAAGGTTTTAAATTTCGCTGAAATTCCACCAAATTTTACACAATAATGGTTTTCCTTTCAGAATCAAAATCCTTTGATTTTGGTTTGGAATTTTTTTTATGGAACTTTGATATTTTGTTGAAATTTTGGTATGTTTCAGTCATAATAAATAAATAATTAAAAAAAAAAAACTAAAGATTAACCGTAATATTTATGCATTGTTTTTTCAATGTTTGGTTGAGACAATAAACCTTCAACATCTCTTGCTTTCCTTTCTCCAGATATCTTAAAATGATAAATTTAGACAAATAAAACATGTATAAAAACGTTGGAGCCATCTTTGCTGTGTGCTACTCTTTCTCCCTAGTGTCGGGAGGACAAAGCATAAACAAGGATTTTTGTGCAACACAGGGGGCTAACAGGTGTTATGGCCACTAACACCTACCTTGTGAATCTTTGATATTCCGTTGTCGAAAGACAACTCCATGGCCTGTCTTGAGGCAGAAAAACTCTCAAGTTTTTCTGATAATCTGAAATTAGCAGAATTACCATCCCCCTCCATGTGGTTGAGAAGGGAAACAATGTCCACTTTGCAGAAAGTGAGTAAGCTCAAGCTATATATAGCACCAGCCATGAGGCACAGCTCAGGCCTGAGCAGCAAAGTTAAGACTGCAAATGAGTATTGGGCCTGACTTTTAAGCAAGCATGATGTTAGCCTCTGCCTAAGCAATGGACAGGGTATAAAGTTTCGAAGGAATTTGTTATGAATTGCCTTGTTCCATGTGGATATATCTACAGAGATTCTCAACAACTGGCAAACTCCCATTGAGACAATGTCAGATATTTAAAATTCCCAACGCAGAAAATGTTGGAATACCTAAGACATTGCTATCTTGCTTGGTCAAAAGCAGACCAAGTTGTTAGCTGTAATGTATACAATCAGCATCTTTGCTTTATATGTTCAAGGAGAAAATTTCACATGGAAATTTAGAGATTTTGCTTCAATAAAACAGTCCCATATGTAGCTTATTGTGTTCTAAGGGCTTTGATCCAGTCAAGTTCCACTTTGAAATTGCCTGGTCCAGATTTAGCACCAGGAACACCGCCTTCTGCATTGACGGAGAGAGACATACTAACAACACGTGAAGGATTCATTTCCAGCTTTGCATCTACGACATTCCCTCTCCATGTTGGTAAGTATCGATCAAGTGGAATCTGGAAATCTCATGAGTTAATTTCAAACACCATCCTAAAGAAAGAAAATTGGTGCATAGAAGAACATGAGCAACAGTGCAAAGCATAAAACATAAAAATGTAGCTAAACTTTAAGAATCTCACAATGTTTTACATGATTTTCAAACAATTTAGGAAATCTTGGATACATAGAAATCAAAGTACTATAAGCATGCTTAAGTGTTACACATAATGAAATCATTACTTTTTTCAGCTTTTAATAGGAATTAAAACCACACAACACCATGGAGTCATTGTAGTTGCCAAAAAAAGATTTGATGATTTCCCAAAATATATGTCATTTCTATTATTATTATTAGAAGCGGGAAACAACTCCATTATGGTGAGCCTGTGCTCTTAACTGCAAAGGAAAATAACAGTGGGATCATTTCATTCCAGGTGGCATCCAAACATGCTGTTGAGTTTCTCTGTTCTTTGTTAGATAATCATCAAGAACAGTCGGAAAATAGTTGATAGGTCATGAAACCGTGTTCTCTTTGACATGTACAGGCCTTTAGCCCAATAGAACAGTTTGTCCTACATTCATGTGGACTGCCATGCACATCAATTAGCCAATGGTTGACAGTATAGCTTGAGATAGGAATGAGTATCATATCATCAAAAAAAAATGATGAAAGCCACAGCTGAAAGAATGGTAACACTTCTGTTTGTCATTTCTTTTAAGAGAAGCTATTAGCTCTAAGTATTTTATGATCTCAAAGAATGAAATAACCTATTATTTTCCCTCTAAGACTATGGTAAACAATGGGATATTAACACAAGGTTATTCCCCCTAATTAAAAAAAAAAGGAAGAGAAAAAAGACCATATCCATCTTTGATATCCAATCTTGCCAACTAGCATCAAATTTATCAAGGGGAAGAAATGTAAATATTCTTTTTGGCCATCCAACAATTTCAGCACAAGAGAATCATGCAAGGGGCAAGCAACTTGCCTTCACAATATACCAATTGTCTTTGGGCACATAAAACAAAAGCTTGCCATGAATTGTCTTCTTCTTGCCCAGGTGAATTTACCCAATTTTCTGTGTATATCTGCACTCAAAGAAAATGGGTTGTCAGAGGTTCTTTAACAGCTCATACATCCAACAGCTAGGGAAGATTGTGAGACAAGCTGCATCAGATGGTATGTGTTAAAAAATAAATAAACAAATTGTTCTTGCAGGGAAAGAGAAACTCACTGTACATATGTAGCATCTTCCATCTCCTTTAAGCCTCAATGCTATGGTATCATATGCATCCAAATCAATAAAGCCATCAAACTGCAAGTAAAAATTAATATGTAGAGAGTACTGCATGACTATACTAGCACTGTAGCAATGATTTAGGAAAGGAATGGAGAAATTAATTGAGTTCTGCGCTCTACAGCCAAGTTGAGTTTGCTGTAAGAAACAAAAGCACTACTACAACTATCATAACCAAAAGGTGCCTTTAGTCAGATGGTCCAACAGAGAGAGAAAGCTTGGTGCATTTCCCCTCATGTGTGTGTCACCTGTTGGTCCAATGGAGAGTACGTCAACTGCCTATTCCTTTCCCATCCTTAACATAGTGCTGTTATGGAATTGCTTCCACTTTTGGGGAGATTTTGGACTTTACCCATAAAAACTGCACACTTGTTCTCATCTGAGATTATCTCCCTCAATAATACTAAAATAGAAAAATTCTTTTTTTTATAGGAAACAGTAACTTTCATTAATGAATTGAAAAGATTACAGATTTACCACCCACAAAATGGATGGAATATCAAAACAAAATCTTACAAACAAGCCCAAAACAAAGCCTCCCTAGTAGCTCCTTGCTTAGCTAAAGTGTTAGCCATTCCATTTGCTGACCTTCTTACCCATTTAAAATGCACCCCAATCTCCCTTGCTAAGATAATAATCTATCTTAGAGGCTGTCTAAGAGACCAAACTCCCAAGTTTCCAGTTTGCATCCACCTTATTACCAGCTTGGAGTCTCCTTCCACTTCTAATTGCTGCATTCCCCATTGTTTCGCCAATCTCAATCCTTGAAGTAAGGCCATCACTTCTGCCCTTAATGAATCTCCCATCCCAATTGGGCCCGAGTAAAGGGCCAAGACTTTTCCTTCCTCATTTCTGAACACACCCCCAACTCCTAACTAGCCTGTATTAACCAAAGAGCATCCACCAAAGTTTAGCTTCACCTTGAACTGAGGTGGTGGTACACAACTTTCTTGTACCACAGGGGAGGAAGGAGAGGATACATCTATAGCACTCCAATTTCTAATTAAGTCAGCTGAGGAGAAGTCCTTGAAGAGATTATGTACTTTCGGCCAATGCATAACATTGATGGTGATAACCTCAGCAAGTTCTTCCTTGGATTTTTCTTGCCCAAAGAAGATCCTATTGTTTCTCTCATCCCAAATTGAACAAAGGATGACTGCTCTTGTTATTCTCTACATTACCCTGCCTCTTTTCCATGGTTGTCAGAAGGGTGATTATAATTTTGGATTGTATGGACTGAGACAAATGCAAGAATTTCCAAACAAAAACACAAGCAAATGTTTTCCAAACAAAATGCAATAATATCAAAAGCTTATTGAAATGCTGTGTTGAGAAAATAGAACCAGAATATTTATGTCTGTGTTATGGAGAAATCAGACAACCTAAGGCAAGTACAAACATTAAATTCAGTGTATATTATCCCAAAGAACAAAATCTCAAATATCATGAGATGTAAAACTTTTCATGGTCAACCTTGATTCTTGATTAATGTATCCATGAGAATAGTGGAAATACAACTGACCTTCTTGGACCGCATTCCACAAAAACCACTGTGATTCATTCTCCACTTGGAACCCTCAGTTACATCCAAAGAAAGGTTGCCAGACAAGATACCTTTCAAAAAAGTTATAATAGTGTGGAGAGTAAGTTAATAAGAGAATGACCTTCCAACAATTTCCAGTATAACTACACATATTGGTAGAGATTGACAACTAGTCCATATATATTATTAGCTTTAGCATAGTATCATGGTAGGATGAATGTGGACATAAATGAATTATTTCACAATCACAGAAATCAACAACAACAACAACGCATCAGTACTTACTATACTAATATACACTTCTATTTTGTTGTTAACAGAAAAAAAAAATGATCATAAAACAGGTTTTGATGTGGTTTTCTTGATATTGAAAACAGAACTAAAGTAAGCAACTTTGGCATTCAGCCATATATATCCCTAACAATAACTAATATATACCTATGGAAGAGGAAAAACTCACCATTGTAGCAATTATATAACAGCTTAATAAAACCTTAATTTCGATGAGCATTTTACATTTTTACATGTGTATCATGTACTGATCTTCCTTAATTCCATTTGAATGTGCTGATGTAAAGACTGATATTTAATGATTTAAATACACACAAAACTTTACATTTTTACATGTGTATCATGTTTTCCATTTATTTGATAAGATTATAAAAATTATACTATTGAAAGAAAAGTAATTTCTAATAGGGGGATATATCATAAATTGTGAAAAAATACATTATAACAAGCATGTTAAAAGCAAGAAGCACAACTAAAGCGCAATCGGTTCTGAGAGAATGAGAAGCAATATGAAAAGTGAGATGTATGCCAGAATCAACATAAAAACAAGTTAAAAGAAAAATTAATATATAACAATATGCAAATCAAATTTCCTAAAAAAATAAAATCCTGTTAGCTCAATTGCTTAGAGCTTGTGGTATTAACAAGAAAGTTGTAGTTCTGTGGGTTCAAGTCCAACGTAGGCCAACCTCTTTAAAATTCATAATGGCAACCTACAATATAGTAAATTACCTATTCAAACCTCAAATTCAAAGTTAATTGATCATAACATAGCATGGGCAGAGTGAGGTGCACCTAGGTTCAGGTGAAGTGCATCCCACAAAATAAACTTTGCTTGTGAGCCTAGGCATGCCTTTCACATTGCATTTGTATGTAATCAATGTAGCAAAATAATATTCCTTGGAACTCCTGGTGTGCTGGAATTGGTGAGGTCTTCACCAATCAGGATAGAAACATTGAAACCTAGCTTTGCTACATAGATACTGACACGGATATTGGAAATTGGAATGTCATGTGCAACCAAGAGTCTGACTTGGTGATATGAAAAGGATTAATTTGGTAAAATGTATTATATATATATATATACACAATAGAAGAAAGTTAAGAAACAACCTAATGGCATCTCTATTAGGAATCTTAGCACAAACAGGCATAGATAATGTTCTCATCAAAGCTGATGGGAATATTCTTTGGGGCCTTCAGCAGGCCTATGGAAGATATGGAGGTTCACAAATGTCATTAGATGGTTGGGGCAAGGCTTACATAATGTATCTGTCAAAGAGATAATGCCAAGCCTGTGCTGGTTAAGACTGGAACAGGTAGAGCTTTTCCATACAGCAGGGTTTGCAGCATCTCCCTGTACATGTAGTTTCTGTGCTGGTTTAGGAATGTCTGTCTATATTCTATGCAGTCTTGTACATCCTCTCATGTTTGCATTCCCTTTGGTACATAATACATGCTTTCCATGGAAAAAGAAAAGGGAAAAGGAAAAAAATAATTATCTTGTGAATTGTATTGTAAGATTTTTTTTTTTTGATCAATTGAATTGTATTGTAAGATTATATACCCATAGAAAAGCACACAAGTAATTATAGAACTTTATCTGTTCCACTGTACCATGTGGCATTTTAAGGTATCTAGTGACACATATGACAACACATGGGGGCACATGCATATGCCACATGGCATGCACACATTACAACATCTTGTTGTATTCAAACAACATTATTTATTTTTACTTTGAAAAGCATTTTTTTGAAAAAAATCATTCAAACAATTTTGAAGTAAAAATACAAAAGTAGAAGTATTACAGGTACATTGTAATTTGGTTCTATTGAAGATATAAAGTATGAAGTACCACCAAACAGGGCCTAAATTAGTTGATGTATTGGACAGATAGGGGTAAACAAAAGTCAATTGTACTGAGAAGTAACCCCCCAGGGAGAGAAGATGTAAATTGTAAAAAAAGTTTGGAATCAAGTGGTTATGTCACCGGCCCTTGTCTAGTTTTAAAAAGGTGATTGGAACAACTTATGGGTCGATGCTTTATAAAATGGTAACATGTTAGGCTGACAAGTGTAAGCATGTTGGTTCAAGTCATAGAGATGCGACTTTGTGCAAAAAAAAAAGAAAAAAGCCAAAGGTCAGGTCCACATCCAGTCCACCCCTCTCAACACCCTAGATAGTTGGGACCAATATTGAGTTGTGACCTATGTCATTAATAATATTTCAGTTACAAATCCAAAAAAATGTTGATATTAAACAAGAATGTTTTCTTTCATTCATGAAATTAAGTTCCACAATCATGTCTACAGTGTATGCGTATAGCAACAACATTGCATTTTGGATTCCCTGGAAACTTGCAAGTACTGTAAAACTGCGACTCCTATGATCTTCATTGATTACAGAAAGAAAACCATGGCCACTTTATTTTCCTTGGCTCTTTATACTTGGTGTATTTGATGTTTTCTGCTCACAGTGTAGTAACATGATACGATAGTGGCAAGCATGACCATGCTGTAGTTAAACGATATGCAATTCCACATAAAATAGGTAATAGTGACTTCCTTCTTGCTGCTGCTAATCCACCATCTCCCAAGTCAAGCAGTCATTATTTACAATGAACCAGATGCCTAAGTTGCATAATATATTCCTTTGTGATTTATGAAATCTGTATAATAATATTATAGCATGATAATGGAGTTGAGTAGTCAACTTTACCACTTAATCCGCTGCCAGCATCTTTTATCTCCAATGATGCAGAGGGCAAAGCTGAGAAAGAAACAAGGTAATGGCGAAATTATCAAAAATTCTTTACCCAAAGAACTCTAGAAACACAGAACACACATGAGAAGAAAGAATACATCAAATTCAAGATGGTAACATGAGGTGATTGTAAGCATTCATGGATACTCAGAGAATAGATGGGATGCTAGTGTATCAAGGCGGACAACTTTGGCAACCCCAATGCAATGCACAGTATTCTTCCTCAGTTATATCAGGTATGATGTGTGTGATGGCAACTCCGTCCTCTTTTAGGAGGACATTTGGGTTGGAGATGTCCCTTTGAAAACCCTTTCCCCTCCTTGTTCTCTATTTCTCAGTACAAAAAAAGTTCCCAAATTTTGCTACTCATTGGAAACCCCTTGGACTCCTACTTGGGTTTTTGGGTTCCGTAGAGGCTTAAGGGATGAGGAGATTGAGTGCTTAGTCAGTTTACTCTGCCTTCTTGAGAAAGTTTGTTTGAACCCCTTTGAACCTGACAAAAGAATTTGGACACCTCGATCAAAAGGATTCTTCTCTTGTGCTTCTTTCTTCAAATCCCTTTGTTGTTCCAACCCTCAACAAGGCTTCCCTATTAAGGAAGTCTGGTGCAAACCTGATCCCCCTAAGATTTGGCAATTTGCTGGGAAGTGTACTATGGGAAAGTAAATACCTTGGACAATCTACAAAAGAGAAGACCTTTTCTCTAAATTCCCCCCAACTAGTGCATCATTTGTAGATTTCAGAGTGAGGACTGTTATCATTTTCTAAGTTCTTGTTTTTTTACTGCATAATTATGGGATTGACTTCTCTCTTTGTTTGGGAGTAGTTGGAACTTTTCAGTAGATTTAAGATTGCTTTTTGATCCCTCTACTTTTGTTTGGCAGTAGAAAAGGAGTAAAATCATGTGGAGGTGTGCAAGTGTTGCATTGATATGGACAATTTGGGAAGAAAGGAATGCTATAACGTTTTTGGAGAAAGAAAGGAACCTTCAAGAGATTAAGGATTGTGTCTTGGTTAGGGTGATCCATTGGCTGAAATCTTTGGACTTGTTCCACCAATTTTCCTTTAATGACATTTGGAGGAAATAGGGCGGTAATGGCAAGTTGTTCCTCTTCCAAGACTAAAGTCAAAACAGGCTCCTACAGGCTTCTTGAAGTTGAATTTTGATAGAAACAGTCTAGGAAACCCAAGCCCTTCTGGGTTAGGTGGGGTATTGAGGAATGTAGTCGGGAATGTGATACTTATCTTCTCAGGTCCTTCAGGAGTGGGAGACTCTACTAGAGCAGAATTGTTTGCTGCCCTGCAAGGCGTACAGTTTGCAGCTCAATTAAGGGTGGAACAGCTAATAGTTGAAGGTGACTCAAAAGTTGTAATAAGCTGGTTGCAGGACCCAAAGTCAATAGTTCAGTGCTTCGGGAATGAAATTAAAAAGTTTAAGGTGCTAACAAGAAACATGGACCTAAGAATACAATGGGTGGGGAGATCAGCAAATGCTATTGCGAACTGTCTAGCCAAGCAAGGGGCAGCTAGGGAAGTTTTGTATTGGGCACAACTGTAACTTATTGCTTTTGTTTTCTTCTTTAGTGGAGAGATCGCAGCTCGCACCTCTCCAAGGGCTGCTTGTATGTGCTAATATGCACTTGTACATGCTTAGAGGGCTTTTCACCCAAGGTTCAAAGTATCGATACGTATCGGTCCGTATCGGCTGATACGTATCGTGCTGATGGCTTACTGATACGCCCCTCCAAAGGTTGTATCGGATCAGCCACCGGTTTAGAGGGTAGTTGGGCCTTAAACTGATCCCTCTGAATCGATTTTGAAAATAAATAAATAAAATGTAAAAAAAATGTACCGACATAGACAGATACGTCGATAGGGCGTATCGACCTGTGAAGATATTTGAACCTTGTTATCACCCTCCTTTTCTTACTTATTGATATATCTTCTTATCATTTATCAAAAAATAAAATAAAATAAACTTTGGCATATGGAAAACAAATAATTGACTAGTATGCCTTTAGAAGAAGTTTTCCTGGATGTGTATAAATAGGATTGTTGAATTTATATAACCAACTCCTTAGAGTCTTTCACATGTTCATATTTCTTTCAAGCTCTTGCTTCCATCCCAATCCTATAATAGCCTTTTTCTGGTTAAAGAAATTTGAAGCAAACAGATGCCTCCTAAAAATCAGGGCATTTTGTTGAGAGATGCTCCATGAGAAAATTAACTCTATACAAAAAAGACCAAATTTGTCTTTATCTCCACACGTGTTTTCTTTATAATGCAAGTTGCAGCTAATATCTTGTTTGTAAGTATGTGGAAATGGTTTTTCTCTCTATTTGGTTGCAGATGAACTCCTCCAATAGATATAGTAAGTTTGTTCACTTTGGAATTTTTCACCTTGCCTAGAAGGAGAGATAAGATCCTATGACAGTAAACAAGAGCAGCAATTGTTTGGACAATTTGGGAGGAAAGAAAAACTAGAATTTTCAATGAGAAGGCACATAGCAAGGGAGCTACCATTGAAAGTAATGCAATGAAAGTTATGAATTGAGTAAAGTGTTTGGATATATTTCATCATCATCATCATCTATGCCTTATCCCAACCATATGGGGTCAGCTACAAGACTTCTATTTCGCCAATCCATTCTATTTAATGCCATATCCACTATTAAAACATTAGTGCTTAAATAATTTCTTACAAGTTCTACCCATGTCCTTTTTGGTCTACCCCAAGCTCTTCTAGCCCCTTCAATGTGTAGCAAATCACTTGTTCTAACTGGTGCAGTTGGTGGTGTCCAAACCATCTTAGTTTACTCTCTCTCATTTTATCACCTATTGGAGCTACTCCTAGGTTCCTAAGGATAGCTTCACTCCTAGTACTATCCTTTCTAGTTTTTCTATTCATCCATCTTAGCATTTGCAAAGACTTGGGACATATTTGCTGATAAAAAAAATTTCCCTGTTCTTTATTGATGATATCTTTAGAAAGTGACATTGAGTTGTTTCTTTATCAATTTCATGAATGATTCCACACAGCTATACTGAAATTACAATGTAAAAAAAGTAGTTTGGAGTCTAGGTTTCCATATTGCATTAGGGGGAATGTCAGATCTGAAATGTTGAACCATTTATCATAATTGAGAAGATCGGAATTCCCTTTTTGTAACATACCAAGAAGAGAATGTTTGACTATAATGGGTTCAATCATATGGTGCTACATGTAGCACCATGTGCTGTATAACTGATGAGCCCCCCATTGTTTGAAAGTATACATGTATGTGAGGTGCAGTTGATGAATTATATCAATGAAGGGTTACAGTGGTTGAAGTGCAGCTTTGAGTAGAGTAACCGCCCTCTTCTCCTAGCTATTGTGGATAATAGTGTAAAATGAAATGCAATTTCCATGGGGACATTTATCCAAACCCAGCAAATATTACAAAGGGGTTATTAATAATGAAACACAATGAAAACAATAACTCTTAAACCAGAACCTGAACTTGTAATTAGTTATCTTGTGGTGATCCACTAGTTTCTTCAAGCAATATTTCACAGATGGATTTGGGTTCTCGTACTGAGTAGAGAACTACAACTAGCTTTTGTATCACATGCATGGTATGCCAATGCATTAGCCTCCTTGTTTCCCTTCCTGCCACTGTAGGATGCTTCACTGCTTTGGGCTTCATTTTCTTAACTCTTGCTCATTCTAGGCAATAATGAATAACATTATAGTGTTTGGTTAAAAGATTCTTGCCCAAAGCCACATTCTTTTTAGAATGAAAAATCAACCACATAACACAAAAATTGACTAGCATGCAACATGAAAAATAAGCATGCCCCATCTTGCTCATTTCATTCTTTGAGGAAACTCTACCTATAAAACTGTTGCCATAGATATTTACTTTTGCGAAAGCACTTTTATAAAAGTTCTTTTACATGAAAGCACTTTTACGAAAGCACTTTTATAAAAGCACTTTTACAGAAGTACTTTTATGAAAGTACTTTTATGGAAGTGCTTTTACAAAAGTGCTTTTATAAAAGCACTTTTACGGAAGTACTTTTATAAAAGCACTTTTACGAAAGTACTTTTATGAAAGCACTTCAAAGTAATTTTTACGAAGGTACTTTTATGGAAGTACTTTTACGAAAATACTTTTATGGAAGTACTTTTACAAAAACACTTTATAAAATCACTTTTACGAAAGTACTTTTATGGAAGTACTTTTACAAAAACACTTTTATAAAAGCACTTTTATGAAAGTACTTTTATGGAAGTATTTTTATGAAAGCACTTTTACAAAAGCACTTTTGCAAAAGTACAAAAGCACTTTTAGGAATACTTTTATAGAAGCGCTTTTATGAAAGTACTTTTATAAAAGTTCTTTTACGAAAATACTTTTATAACATTTTTACAAAAGTACTTTTATAAATGCACTTTTACAAAACATCTATGCGAATTGGTAAACATTGACTATTGGAGACTTAGGCTGGCAGTTTGTGAATACCAGCACAATTTTTTTATTTTCTTTTTCTTTTTTTTTTAAGAATGAAAATGAGCAACATAGGACACTTGTCAATTTGAAAAGAAATCATTTTTAGGAAAAAAAGTGTTTGTAGCAATATTTTCTCATTCTGCCTATTTTTATCCATTCTTTTTTATTTTAAAATTTTATCTTGAAAAAGAATGAAAATTAAACCAAACATGACCTTAATGTTCCAATTCCTCTCAAAATATTAGAAGTCTGTAAATTACGGACAAGAATGAACTGACTGTATCTGTATTTGCACAATTGCACTTGAATCTTGTGTTGTCACAATTCCTTCGATCCAATGAACATAGATTTCAATCCAAATGTCAATGTGTGGGCTGACGAGCACAGGTTCTTGCTGTCGCGTGAATTCTGATTCTTAGGCCCAATAAAAGGTCGTGATGGACCGCGAAGCAAGGACCAAGGGTGATTCCAATCCTCATATGTAGTACTTGTAAGTTGTCTTCCAGTTGCTATGGGGCAGGCAGTAGTAACTATTCCGTTTGTGTGTAGCAAGGGAAGGGTTACATTGCCCAAATTGATAATCTTGGATAATCATTCTCTGATGTCTGATCATGTACTTGCCTTGGTCATGCTATCTGATGGTGTAAACTAAAGGCACAAGAAGCGGTGTAACCAGGCTGGGCTACTTATTCTAAGCTCTGAGGTCACCTAAGCCCAGCTAGATTGGGGGACTTTTGACTTTGGGCTGGGTAGAACGGTGATTTATTGGCTTTTTATTTTCTATTCCACTTTTAACCCCTCTCCCTCCTTGTTCCTAGAAAAATAATTTCTTTATCAGCATGATGGTGTTTGGTATCACTTCTGTTTATTGGATGAATGGTATCAGTTCATCGTCATGTAGGTATTTGTCCCAAAATGCTATTTAGTAAGACTGTTTATTTAATAAACGTTTGTTTCGTTTATGTGTGAATTAACTGTTGGGGAAAGCTTCATATTAATATTTCTCCCAACACCAAAGTATTTATTTACTGTTCGGTATATATGGCCCCTAACTATCAAATACTAATAAGAAAACAATTATCAATCACTTTTTCTCAGTTTTAAATATAAATCAAATACAAATATTTACAAATAAACTGAAGCCATACCAAACATTCCCCATATGTTTAGCTTAAGCTCCACAACATTGACGAAAGGTACTAAAGGAAAACAAGTAGTTATTCAAAAACCTTCTCAGAGTAGAGAATTTGTCGTACATGTTCAGGTGTTTAGACTCAAGCAAGGACCTAATCCCGACCAGTACTGAAAAGCTTATTACTTTGTATTTTAGTGAGCATTGGCCGCACAACATTCTTTTCTAATAATCAGAATTTTTTAGAATTGATGCCAAACGGGGCCTTAAAGGCTGAAGCTAAAGGTGAAAGTGTATAGATTTCTATACCCTTAATATTTTAGTATTTAATCATTTTATACACTATAAGATAAAGTAATAAATTGTTCAGCTCAATAGAACAGCTTCAGCCGTAACCAAAACGAACCCTAAGCTGAATTTCTTGGATGGGAACTTTTCAATAGCAATGCAAATGGATTAGACCGGATTTGAATCAAGATATATTTGAATCCGATCCGATAATGGATATCTGAGTTCTGATCCGATCCTCACAAATAGTGATTTGAATACGAATCCATTAACGATGTCAGATATTTCAATTTGATCCAATCTGATTTCGAATTATAGAAATTTTAATAAATTATTAAAAGAAAAACATAAAAATTTATATAAAGAAATATAAAAATATAAGTATTTTTTCCAATTATTTTCATCATATATATTAATACGTCTTTTATAAAAAATTACAAAAAAATGCAATATTAACATATTTATATCTATACTACCTATAAAAGAGTGAATATCCCTTTTTTTTTTAATTTTCGTTGGACATTTTCTACCCCTTATCTAAGTAGTATACAATAGGCATAAAGAGGGCATATATGTCCTTTACTCTCACTCCAAAAACTGTCCACTTATAAACAGTTAAGAAACTGTCAACTTATAATTGTTCAAAAACTGCCCATGAATTGTAAATAGTTTTGTCTTGGAGATACTGTTACGTGCAAATGCACGTAGATGTTTACTAGTTTATAAATAAATATATTAATGTATGGATGTTTTATAAGTAAATATATATATATTTATAAATTAGATCAGATAAGGGTGACATGAATTATCCAATCCGATAAAAAAATCCAACAAAAAACCATCCGAATCCAACAAAGTAGCATACTTTTTTCAGTTAGGGGTGTTGGTGTGATGGACTTAAGATTGTAGGGTTATGCATTGAAGTTAAAACCAATAATTTTCAATCGGCTGGTCGAATTGTTCAAACTGTCACCTGGATAATTTCAGGTTCGGTTCAGTTAAGACCCGTCAAAAGGGTCAAAAACTATTCTACCCTGCTAGTATGACTCGGTGACTGGGTCGCGGGTTGTGCATGCAAACTTTAAAAGGCCGTAACATTGCACTCCGATGTCCGATTGAGGTGTTTTTATCATGAAAAAAAATTTGTTGCTCTATTATTTTTGCAAAAAAAAAACCCTTTTGGCCTCAAATTAAAATTTTTAATATTTTTTATAAATAAAAATAAAAACTGAATTAAAAAATATAAATTAAATAAAAAATAATACATATAACATATTTATACATCATTTATTGCTATATATATATATATATGTATAAATACTTAATACATATATGCATTGACGTGACACAGCCCGCGACCCAAAGACAAAACGGTTCAACCTCCGAATCGATTTTTAAAACATTGGTTAAAACCACTTCATTGACTCTACAATAAACCCGACCTGTACTGACCTGTACTGTACAGTTGGTCTCATATACCTCATACACATCCATTGACTCTACAATAATCATTCTCAGTCTCTCACTCACTCACAAAAATGTTCCACTGCACTGTACCTGGACAGCTAGACTACTGTGGTAATGTCTATACGCACAACGGCACAAAGCTTATCTCTCTGGACTAGTGTCTAGCTTATGTTTGGAGGAATGCAGCCTAAAGAAAGAGCTGACATCGGAAAGGCACTTTCCACTTCCATATGGTTTTCCAAGGAACAACCTGTGATGATGAACTAGCATAATCTTGAATGAAACATTTATAAGCAGATTTCACCGTGTACTGATGTGAATTAGGTGTCTGATTTTTATGAGTTCAACAAATTTAACTATTTAAGAAATTAAAAGTAACACCAAAAAAAAAAAAAATCCTTTTTGCCGACAAACACTTTCAAGACCTGTTTGGTGTTTGCTACTTTGCCAAGCCTTTTCTTGAATAGGATTGCCGTATAGTTCAGAGATCATCTGTGCCTCTCTGGTGCCCTTGGATTCTGCCTGTAGCACCATTCATGGTGACCGAGTGACTACTGACTACATGGTTGACTGTTGCAGTAACATTATCACCCATGCCTTGCTGGCGGTCTACGAACAGTTGAATTGGGTAAAATGTGGTTCTGCCTTTTTTGTGGATAGGGTGTGCTAGCTCTTTAATTGCTGTATGGCAAGTGATGTTGATTATTTTACCTTAAATATTTGATTGACTATTTTATACACCATAAGATAAGTTGAAGTATTTTAGTTTAATCAGTTCGGTAGCTATGAAAGTGGTCCATAGATTTATGAATATATTGCATCTTAAACAGAGTTCATAGTGGGTTTTATCTCCCTCTCTCTCGCCAAGCCAACCACTAGCACAAAGTTAAGCCCGTGAGAAAGCAGACGTCATGGGGATTATCTTGAAGATTCTCATGGCAATGGTTTTTCAATTAATCTTGATTGGCATAAGTTTTAGAATTGAGGACTTGCAATTTTCTCTAATATATTTCTTCCTTGGAGGCTGGAGCGTTAACCAATGTGTGGTTTTAATTGCATGGAAAAGGTTCACAAGCAAGCCAGTCTTGGAGGCCCACAATGGTGATTACTAGATTGTTTCCTAAAGAAGTTGTAACTGAAAATTTAGCTAAGTTCAGACTCAGGACCATCCATATCTACTTACCTAGATCAGAGTTTAAGTTAATGTATTGATGTGGGTAATACCTTCTTCACCCAAATCTCTTTCTCTGTGTACTTTGTAATTGTTATGCCAAAATGATGTGGACAAATTATCCACCTAATCCATATTAAATAGAGTAGTCATTAAATGGTTTCAGACCACCATAACTTGGCCAGTCTGTGCAGCCATAAATGAAAATGTATAATGTTATACACCATGTGCGTAGGTAAAAGCTAGGCTTGTTGGTCGGAATTGATAATAAAGTTAATTTGAAGGAAGGGAGAGCCATTAACCAATGTTGGTCCAAACTTCCCCGGGTCGTGGGAGAGGTGAACCGGATGTCCATGTGATGCCACAACTGATATGAATTAATGAATGGTTTGTGTACAGATTATATTACCTGGTGAAGTATCATCTTTATATTGAAATTAAATGCAAGATGTGGTTCAAATGTAAAGCAGGAGGTTTCTTCTTAAATCATGCTTCGTCCAAAAGAAAGCTGTACACAGAACAGAATAGCGGTTTAATATTGTCTTTGTTAAAGAAAACCTTCCACGTCCCAATTTGTGACCCCATTGGGTGCCTGAACATGTGGCAAGTTAGGCTTTTCGTAACGTTCCAGCTTAGCATTACCCATTACCAAACGTTTCCTTTAATATCAAGAACATGTCTGTTAGCAGGTTCTGACCAAAGAGCGAAAGAATATTAGGGGCCCGTTTGATTTATGGTAATAGGGGTTGAATGGGAATTAGAATGGTCCAGCCATTAGGTTGGGCGGAATCAGAATCCCATTTCTATTTCCATGAAGGAATGGTCTTTACCTCCCCTACCCTTGGGAATGACGGAATGAGTTCTCATTTCAGTCAGCTGATTTCAATTCCCGTCTGAATTAAACAAACTATGGGAATGAATCATTCAGATTTTTATTCCGATTCCATAAATGAACCAATTTGACCCTTAGCAGTGAAGTCCTAAATTTTGCTTTTACGTTTTATTAAATTATTGTTTTTTACTCACATGTACTCATCATCCATGTGACACTATTTTTTTTTCATGACAGAGGCCCACAATGAGATTAGGCAGAAAATGCAGCCCATAAGATGAGTGGCTTAGGTTGGCTGCACAGACAGGACCAGGAACCAGCTATTTAATATCAACATTAGCCCATTTCCAAACCCCCAGTTATTAATATCATCGTATAACTCTCTCGCTCTCTATCTCTCGAGAGGTCCCATATCCAGCCCTCACCTCCATTTAGGTCAAGAAGAATTCAATAGCTGTTGAATGAGCTGTCTGCCTAGTACAGCCTTTTTATCCGTTGCCATGTCTCCCCGAAATTGTTTGGAAGGATTTGAAGGGAAAGATCTTGCGGGGTAATCACGCCGAGTAAACCAATGTGATCGTACCGCTTAATCACACATTGACCGGAGGGCGGAGGCACTCTAAACTTGGATTAAGTTTTCAAACCCCTGGGGCCAATGGGCGATGAACGGGTAGGAATATCACCATTTACTTGAAGCGTGACCAACCGCAGCTGAATCATAACAATAGCAATCAATAAAGAAAGAGGCAAGTCATTAGAGAGTTTTGTAGGCACGGAGAAAGTTTTGTGTCATACAGAGTAACAATCAAGTCTTTCGGTTGTTTCTTCACCCCCAAAGGATAGACAAAGGAGGCAATTCAATATGGATTCAACCACCATAATAACGATCTGATATCATGACTACTCGTCTAAGAGACTAAGACATCATCGTCGACATGAATTTTTCTTTTCAATGGTTAAGAGCATTCATTGCACTAGTCCCTTTGGTTTTGGAGCCATCACTTGTTCATTCACTTGTTATTGACAATTTGACATGACTGCATAACAACAATACTGTAGCCTTCTTTTTTATGTGTAGTATTTCTTCAATCAACCGGTCAAGTTTGTCGGCTCTATGTTCTCTGTTATAATTGGAGTCGGATTTATGTTTGGGTTTAATGTTGGTAAGCAAGTTTTTGAAAGGCTATAAATCGATTGAAGCAAGGTTCAAAATATCGATACGTCTGATTCATCGGTAGAGGCATATCAAGCGTTTTAATATTTGTTTTTTTTTTGTTTTTTTTAAACTGGTTCAAAGGAGTCGGTCTAGGACCCCTCCATCCCCTGAACCGATCAAACCTCCGATACATCCACTGTAAAAGTATATTAAAAGGGTCCTGTAGCGATATGTATCAACCGATACCTAAAGATACTTTGAACCTTGAATTGAAGAAAGACTTTTGCCTAAAAAGGCAAATAAAACTTTAGGGCCTCAAGACATTTGGATTTTTTAGGCTAAAAATGTCCCTTCCTGATTTGCTTTGTATCATAATGGATTCCCATCTGCTACCCACTATCTATTCTCACATTTTTCTATCCACGGTGCATTACAGCTGTGTATTGAAAATATCTCTATCGTCATTCATGGGAGATGTTACCGTTAGTGTTCTGTGAATAGAGATGTGGGAACACTTGATCGGTAGCAGATCCTGAGAGAGGTATCATAATTGTACTTGGTTATTGATATATATTGGTGACTCCATCCCAGAAATTATCAGTAAGCTTAGATGACTTATGAACACTCATGAGTATTAAGTTATTAACTATTGAGATATCTACCCAAAAAGCAAAAAAAGCCGGGGTGGGGGGGAGGGGGAGAGAATTATTGAGAGGCGAGAAATTATCAAGTAAGTCAAAGGCAGTTCTATCCAATTCAACTGCTCCTTTTTTTTTCTTTTTTTCCTTTTGAGCCAAAAGCATTTCTATTCAATTCAACTGCTCAGAATTCAAACATAAAGCTAAGCAACAAAAGGGGCGACTGAACAAAAGAAGATAAAATGAATCAATGAATAAAAACAGTAATCTGATGCGCCACCATGTTGTTGTATTCTGATCAGGATAAAAGTTTGGTATTTATGATCATTAAATATGTATATTTTAATTTGTTGTAACTCTTTTATGATTATTATATATAGTGCTCGACTAAATATTTTGATAATTTTTTCATTATGATACATTCGGTGTAGTTAAAATTCTTCAAATCAGGCAACTTGACCGGCTGCATTCGTTTATATAAAATTGAATGAAAAACATGGTTTTCATTGTATACGAGGCAGAAATGTAGCTAAGGCTCCATTTGGAAGAAGTATAAATACAAATATATAGAGTGCAAAATCTTGTATTTTGTATGCATTTATGTTATACATGTTTGTATTTGTACTCCTTATTCCAAATTGAGCCTAAATTATTTTAAGTTTTAATAGCAAAATTGTTTTAGACCTCCTTTATGTTCAAATAAAAAAGGGTTTCTAGCATATAAGGGCAACTTTTGGGGTTTAATATCAATAAAAATAATATATTTAAAAAAATTTCAAAAATAGGTTAACCTTTTAAAAATAATATCAATAAAGGGCAAAAATACTGTTCTTCTTCTTCTTGCCATTTGTTCACCAGAGCCGCTATCCGCCGCCGCCCGCCACCACCCGCCATCGCCGTTTGATGCCGCCCACCGCCACCTCTGCCCACCTCCGCCTCCGGCAACGTTGCCGGAGGTGGCGGCGGCAGCACTGGTGGTCATTCCTCTGCCCGCCATTGCCACCACCTCTGTCTCCACCCATCTCCGGCAACGTTGCCGGAGGTGGGCGGAGGTGGAGGCGTTGGACAAAGAAACCATCAGCGCCGCCACTGCCACCTCTGCCTCCGGCTACCTCCGGCAAAGTTGTCGGAGGCGGAGGTAGGCGGAAGTAGCGGACAGTGGTGGCGGGCGGAGGCTCTAGTGAACAAATGGCAAGAAAAAGAAGACGAACAGTGTTTTTGTCCTTTATTGATATTATTTTTAAAAATTAACCTATTTTTGAAATTTTTTTAAATATATTTTTATTGATATTAAACCCCAAAAATTACTCTTATATACTATTACCCCATAAAATTCAGTTGGGGAACAGTACAAATACAAGCTTATGCGCATGCAATATACAAGATTTTGCACCAATCATATTTGAATTTGCACTCTTTCCAAACTGAGCCAAAACGACAAAGCGAAGCTAATTTTATTTCCATATTGTTTGTTTACTTGTACCCAATGTTTGAAAAATCCGACTGGGCATAGACTGGGAACTGGGAAGTGTTTGGTTTTGGTTTCCTCATTTAACCGTGCGCCAGTTCAGCCTTCAAACCACCTGGACCGCCCAATTTCCTTGAACTGGACTGAGGTTTGACCTGGTTCAACCAATCGAACTGTTTTTTATTTTTTTGGTAAAATCCATGTTACTTTTCATTGACTAAAAAAGAAGAATCAACACAAGTTTGAGGGGACTCAATCCACTTAGCCAACCTCCTGGGCATGAGTCCCAGCGTCCTTTAGACCTTTACAAGTCAGCTTATGCGTTAGGCTATTTACAGTTTCTGTTGATATAAACATAATCACAAACTAGCCCCTCATAGATTTTAACTAATAAGTCTTTACACAAAAAATAAGTTTCCTAATTCCTTGACTTAATTCAGGTCTTTTGATCTTAAAATCCGGATTAGATTTTGATTGTCGTTGCCGTTTAGCATCATTAAATCCTGATAACGGTACCGACCAAGATCTCCTGTATTCGTACTCCCCAGTCCCACACAAATCCTTCCAGTTCCAGTTCCACCCCGTCGCAGCTGCTCCTTAACGCCCCATGTTGCTTACCACCAAACGCCACTGGTGCCATCACTTAGACTGTCGATTGGATTGGATTTGGTCCATCATTTAGACTGTCGATTGAATCCATTATAATTGGATTAGGTCCAATCCAATCCAATAAATAATTTGGGCCATTTTAGATTGGTCCAATTCAATGTTAGGATCATTCAATTTGTTCAAATTCATTTTAACTTAGATTGATTTTAATCCGAATTTAATCCATTAACATCTATATTCTTATCTTATATCAATGGACCGGATATTGACTTAATCCAACCAAATCTAATATAAATTTATTATGGATAGACATGTCCAGTCCAATTTAATAAATATTTTGGACTGGATTGGTCCAATCCACTATATCTTTTTAGTTTGTCTAATCCATCCAAATTGATTTCCAATCCAAAACCGGCCCATTGACACTCTTAACGGCCATCACCACCATGGTCATTCAATCTCTCAGTTGGTGTAGAGTCGTCATCATCAAGATGGCGGGAGACAGCTGCGTTGTTGTGCAAGCACTAGCTCGAGATGGCTTATGCAGCAAAGACAGTTGAGACAACTGTTGGGAGGAGTCTGAGGGCATTAATTCTAAAGATGCTCCATACTCATCGATAATCTTCTGGCGGTGGGGAGGTGGAGGAGAAGAAAGAGCTTTTAATTTTGGAGGGTGGGAAATGGGAATTGGATGCTCTGATTCTCTAAATACAGCGGTTAAGGTGGTTGTTGTTGTTGGAAATTGAAATAGATGGTGCTCCATTTTCTCTCGGCCGGTTGGAAAGGATTGCAATTTCTTGGTTAGAAAGAAAGCATTGGATTTTTACCTCGATGATTTATCAAATGCAAAGAATGTTAAATGGGACTAACATTCGGTTCCCATTTTACTCTCATGAACCCATCGGTGTAATAATCCTCGATGTAAATTTAGATTTACACCGCAAACAAACGTAACCTATAGAACAGTTGGAAAATAGAGAAACAGAAATAAAAAAAAAAAGAGTTACTCAGTTTGAATAGCCGCACACAAACCCTAGTGCCCTGTACACTCAATACACCCTCTGAGTTTTCTCTCTTCTATATATAAAACCCTAAGAACAGGATACATATATGAAACTAGGGCAAATCCAAATTACCAGCCTTTTGTTCTGGGTGTAATATATTTCTGAGATTTAGCAGACAATAAATGATATAAGCTAATAGTGCAATAAAAACATTAAAAAAATAAAGAAATAGAACCAAAAGTTGAGATAACTATTGCTGGCAATTGCATCCATATTGAGGAAGAAGAGGAATTGCATTTGCAGGTACCATTTAGGTTCAGTTTGGAAGGAATGCAAATATATATAAATATGTAAAGTGCAAAATCTTGTATATATATTATTTTATATATATTTCTATTTTTACTCAGCCAGTACGGGAATAGTTGAACTGGGTTGAGCTGGAAGTAGACTCAATAAAATTGAATTGACCTCACATCTGCTGTGACCGTCGTGGCACAAATTCATGCATAAGAATTTGTGTGATTGTCACAGCAGATGCGAACTCACTACATATGACTCGATGAAAACCACCTGGGTTCAGGTCAATTTGATGTTGAATCATGGATTTTTTTTTTCTTTTTTGGTTTCACATTGATTATACGATCGTAAATGTGCATTAAGATATATAGTAACCTTGTAATAGAATCAACAATTCCTCACATTGCCGAAACAATATTGGTTTCATGGATTTCACTTGCAAAGATGATTTACCTTGACTGGAATCATTGAAAAAGCAATCTGAAAAAAATAGCTGGATTTTTGTGGACAACGTAACATACATACTTTATGGAAAATTTGTTTCATTTTCCTTGAGATATAAATGCAATGAGGCCCTGCACGCTGCACATGGGGAGACGTACGTGCACTCTTTGATAAAGGAATTGAAGCAGTGCCCCAGATTTGACAAAAGAGGCAGCCCTCCCGCATGCAACACCTTGTAATAATAAATTGTGTGGAAGCCGCAACGAATAATGGATCCGATGATTCCATTTTAGTTTCATGAAAATTATTCTAATGATTGATACGTATGTCACCAAGTATTACTAGTAATAACTGTGTACATTACAGTGTATGATTTCATTTTTTACAAGTAAAAAAAATATATATATTAAAATAGAAACAAAAAGAGAGAAGGGGATACCGAGATACAACTGACCTGAGAGCGTGGGCGCCTCCAAGACAAAACCAACAAAAACTTGAAAAAAGAAAAAATGCTGCGCGAAAAAGGATATCACGGCATTCCTTCGCCCAGACGACCCTCGAACCAACCAAATGAGCCTCTCTAACCGGAAATCCGCAACCAAAGTCCGCACAAAGTCAAACCTCTCGAATCGTGAAACCTTGACTCGGAAAGGGAACTAACTCAACACCCGGCCCCTATTCATTCGGGATTTTCTACTCGCTTTTCCTATTACATCTTACCATCCCTTCCTCCGCCTCTCGTCGCTTTCACCTTTCTCAAATCTGCCTTCACTGTATCGCCCATGTAACGTAAAATTCTACCAGCAGAAATGAGTGAGGCAATGGTGTTACGTTGTAAATGTGCACAGTTCTATGTATCGTCTGTTTTACTTCTCTCAGAAATAAAATGTCAGAACCCGTATCTTTGAATTGTGACAATATAACCCACAAAGTAGCTGGCTTACAAGCGAAAAACCGTCCTTGAGCAAATTTCTTTTGTAGCAATGACAAAGACATCAATACATTTGTTTTGTTTTTTGCTGGAATGAAAGACATTCTCGGTTTTTGGCAAGCACGTTTTATTATTTAACTTTTCTTTTCTGAAAATTTCGACACAGGGCAGCCAGAGAAGCTTCCACGGGAAAGTCAAATTATATTAACAGTTGAAAGTGTTCAATGTTCAACATGCCCCAGACTCTGGCATCTTGTAAAAAATGTTTTTTGTCGAAACCCTTAAAAATTTGAAGTTGGAATCCGCTGATCGTTTTGTTCAATTGCCCTGAGTGAATTGCTTCTCTAGTTGAATTAATTTGGATCAACTACTGAACACTTTAGCTGTATATAACAGGCTGTCTAACTAATGATAACGTTCCATGTCAATGATAATTGAAAGATTATAAGGTCTTATTTTGACTATGATATGAAAAAGATATGAATATCAAAAAACAACCGAAATAACAAAAATAATAAGTGTTATTCATCAAAATTCATGAATAAGTCAAAACTCTTTTCATATCATATCTTTTCCATATCATAGTTTTCCCTATATTTTATATATAACTGGTGTGAATTTATTTTCATTAATTTTAGAGCTTATTTCAAACCCTCTTTGAGGTGTTATTTCCCGCTAATTAAAAATAAAGTTTAGGTGTTATCATGCTTTATTTCTCTGCGCGCTGTTATAAGAAGAAATGTTAAGTCACACAGCAGGTTGGCTAAACCCATAAAATCTTTTGAATACGGATGCTTCATCACGAGCGGTGGATCTGGTGCGTAGCGTGGGGCCGGTGTTTAAAGACGAGTTTGACCATCCCCCAATGGCTTGGCACGCTTCAACAAACTTCCAAGTGCAGCTTTTAACTCATTTAAGACTCACACCGTCACACGTCATGATCTGCTGAACTTCACTTGTCCTGCACTTTCAATTCAGTCTGTAACAGGTGTCCTATCAGTGTTTAAATACCCATACATATGAGACTATACAGGGTACACATTGAATTTTTTTGGTAGTACACATTGAATGTATGTAATTGCAATATATCCATACCGCCTAAGAGCTCTAGCATAATCACCACTATTCTTCTTAGGCTGTGTTTGGTTTGAAATTAAAAGTATCACAAGAATTAATCGTGAGGGGCCCATTTATAATAAGACCTCTCTTGTATGATGCAATATAGAATAAAGCTAACAAGATTTATGAAAACTGGATTGTTTTAACAAGTTGGCACTGATTTGTTAACTAAGTTAATATGTATCAATTTCCAATAAAACAATATTTTCAAATTTGACTCTAAATAGGGATTTCCCTTTTGTGGAGATTTAACTTGTTTCTAATAAAGACTATCAAATTAGATCAGGATTCTTTCTTTGTAAAGAAAAAAGGATTATGATACTTTCTTGTAGGAAGCATAATAAGAGTATAAATGTAAATTAAATGAGGAATAGGCCATTATTATTGTAAAACCTTGAATTAAATTTTACATTGCAATTATTTAGTGAAGAATTATTCTTTTTCTTATTTTGGTTTAAATTCTTTTTTCTTTATAGCTCCTCTGAATGTGAATTGTTTTACAGCTACGCCATAATACGATACTAAATTTGCCTACAAGACTCAATTATATATGCCCAAGTTGAGGTTTAACTTAATCTTCTTATGTATGCACTCTTTTTTTTTATTTCTAAAGCTATCCCCCAACTTTAAATCCATACTAAGTTCCAATTAAACCAATAGACTTATAATATGTTGAAGAAGATCTTAGGGTTCGTTTGGTTAGCAGTCGGAATTGAAATCGAATCAGAATGGCCCATTCCCATAGTCTGTTTGGTTCAGACAGGAATGAAAATGGGAGTTGAAATCAGCAGGAATGAGATTTCATTCCCTAGGGAGGGGCAGGGAATGGCCACTCCCTCAAATGAGAAATGCCATTCCAGCAGTAATGGGAATGGGATTCTGATTCCATCCAACCAAACAGTTGGAATTGGAATAGCCCATTCCAATTCCGATTCCAAACCCCTATTCCCATGAACCAAACGGGGCTAGATTATTAAACAAGAACTTCTTCTTCTTCTTCTTCTTCTTCTTCTTCTCACCCTACAGACCTGCAGAGTTGACAAAAAAATACTAATATAGAGATACCATGGTTTTTAAAACCGACCCGGTGATCGAACCGGTCAGTGATCCGGTTACTGGGTTGAACGGTCTGA
This sequence comes from Nelumbo nucifera, assembly GCF_000365185.1. Next base: position 5,585,705 of record NW_010729093.1, on the reverse strand, counting down.
CCATTCGAACCGAACGCTCAACCCATTCTAATAAAAAAAAAAGATCAAAACCATTCAAACGATTAACTATCTGTTTCAACGGTTCACTGACCAAAATCAACAGTTTTGGGAGAAATCCAATTTTTGGAGAAAACGGAACCAATCACCTGACTGGTTCTCGATTTTTCCAGTCCGACCGTTCAGTCCGATCCAGTTTTGAAAACCATGGGAGATACAGCACTTGTTCGACTGATAATAACCCCAATTTCATACACGTTTCCCTAAATTCAATGCCACACTATTTCAGCCTGGAAAGCCAGGAAACATTGACAATACAATATTGATTAGTAACTTCACTAACCCGAAGTCTTTACACTCATTCAATTAATTGGTCCCCCATGAGAGAAGGGGGGATCAGCCGTGTGCATTTGTCTGTTTGCCTGTGCTTAGATTGCCTTTACAGTGCCGTAAATCCAAAATTAAAGACACTGTAGATCCCAATCTTTTACGTGTAAAAACATTACCGACGACTTGTGAGTAATTGTATATAGGGACTCTATTACAATGTACGTACATTAATTGTTGTATTAGAAGATGTACCAACTAAGTATCCTTCATTGTACTAATCGATCATACAGTAATTTAGATTCAGTTTGGAAGGAGTATAATAAATTTATAGAATGTAACATCTTGTATTTTGTATTATTTTCAAACTGAGCCTTAGTTTCACTATTTGAACTTCATGACCTAGTTTAATAAATGTAGATAGGAGTTTGTCAAGCAACATTACGTAAAGTCTGTCAAAAATATAAAAATAATAACATACTACAGCTTTTGTCAACTGTCATTCCAGTTATATGTTGGGCTTTAATAAATGTTTTATTAGTATTTAATAATGATTTTCTTCTTTTTTTTTTTCAAATCCAACTATAAAGAATTTACTAGAAGAGAAGCCCATGTGATGCACGAGGCCACGAGCTGGTCTTAAAACAGGACTATATTCTATATGGGAATATGGGAGTGATTACATGTTTCCTAATAAAAGGGAAATGGATCGGTTGTGAATATCCCATGTTTTATTTTTTTGTATTTTTAAATAAAAACCACAAAACACTAAGACTGTGTTTGGTTTGAATGAAAAAGTAGGGAAATGCAAGGAAATCTATATAAGGTTTATAAAGGTAATTTTCCTATATTTCTTTTCTTTTTTTTTTTATTTTTCCCCTTCAAATTAAACATAGCCTAAGGCTGTGTTTGGAATCGATGTAAATCAAGAACGATGTAAAAATTTATGTCAGTTCTGTTTTGTCGGTGTTTGGATGGAGTGTAAATGAAGATCGATGTAAAACTTCACTCTGGTTTAGATTTGTCAACGTTTGGATGGAGTGAAATTTTACGCCGTGAATTGATATAAAATCTCATCAAACATAAAGTTTTACATCGGCTGTCGATGTAAATACTATATCAATAAAGTCAATGTAAAAATTTACACTCACATCATGCTTTTCAAAGTGCAACAGTCATATCCCTCATGTTTCAGTGTAAAATGTCATCGATGTACTTTTACATTGATGATGTTTTACACCAATTCAAAACACAGCCTAAGAGAATAAGGATACAAAAGAGAATTTGGATGTGCTCATCACAGAATGTGCTTCACACCAACCTCACAGCATGTCAAGGGTGGAGACAGGAATTTTTTATAAGGGGGGCCAAAACTTATGGATGGACCATAAGGGGGGCTAACCATTGGGTGAAAAGTGGGGGGGAGGGAATAAACTAACATAAAAAAATGTACTATGTGTAGAGATTTCTGGACCATAAGGGGGTCATGGCTCCTCTCAGTCCCCCCGCCCCTGCAGCATGTTGTAGTTATGCATTGGGAACATCTCTTCATGAATAATAACTTACAAGCAATGTTTTCATTTTTAAAATCTGGAATCAAAAGTTCAGAACCACTTTGGCCATTGGTTTCTAGGTCAGTGCTCGACCATATGGTTCAAATGAATAATCTGTTCCAAATTAAAAATTAAAAACTTTTAAAAAAATAATTAAAATAAAAGACAAAAAACTATTGTCCAGGTCAAATGGGTCAACGGCTGCTGATCAAGTCAACAATTTTAGCCAAAAAAGAAGTTAAGGGTGAAATGGGATTGGTTTTTGTCTCCTGAATGGTTCCTAGGCTGAATGGTCCGATTGGCCCGATCAACGACGGTTTAGAAACACTGCTTACAAGTATAGAGATGTCACAGATGTGTGAGTCCAAGTGCTGTGAGAAGCAAATCCAAACGATGCAAAGAGTAGGGTGACGCGCACAGTTGCATTTTAGAGTTTAGTAATAAATATGTTTTTTATAGTATGTTAAGTTAATATATATCACCCCAGATTTAAATTAGATCCTTTGATTTCTTTAAAAGCCATCAAGTATCAACAATATAAAGAACCAACATTAGAAATCATATACTAAACAATTGATTAATTAATTTCAAGGAAGGGTGTGTGATGCCAAAATGCCTATAATTAAGTGGGTATATACATTCTGATACGAGGATTACTGGTCGCCTGTTTGGCTTTGGTGTAAGAGAATTGGAATTGGATTGTTACTTTGTTTTAAGTTAATTAACTTCTCCACAAATTGTCTAAAGTCTAAACTTGTAAACTTAAACTTTTCCTTTTTATTTGGACACGAGCCTAAACAGCAAAAGCGTTTTACATGTGAAAATCAGAAAAGCGAAACTTTCAACCCGGTAGTTTAGCAGAGAGGGTCGAATGATAGGAGAGAGCAAGCCAGTGTACGTGGACTTATAAACTTTGAACAAGTGTGACGCGGGATCATTGATTAGGGTGCTTGCTCATGTTTGGACCATATACAAGGCTGGAGCTGGCAGGGATCAAATTAATTAAGGAGACTGACCCAACTGTCCTTTCCACCAATTACCATCTGGGTCCCTTGAAGTTCTTTTCGTGGCTGACCACAAACACAAATGCTTGCTATTTTCGCCTTTTCCTGGTGGGTCCTCCCCACCTCTTTGTCTTCTCGCCATTAAATACTCTCAATCAAGGGATGCCCCACGAGCCATGTTCCATTGTTCCATGCTCCCCTCCCTGACTCCCTCCCTTCTAATTAAGACAGTAAAACTTACCTTTCCACGTGGAGCTGGGGTAAGAGACGCAACTTCTTTTCCAAGGTAAAACAGGGGAAAAAAAAATTAAAACAAGCCAATGAGATACAGTCTCTAGAGTACCTGCAGAAGGATCAAAGATCTTTACGGTGGGACTCCTCTTAATGATCTCCTGCATGCTTGCAACGTGTGCTGATGGAAGTCGAGATCATCATGGTTTAACCCTGCTTCGCTTCTGTATATCGGGTGTGACCGTGAATTTCATTCTTCTCGGAATGACCGCTTTGCCCTTGGTCTTTTGGTGTTTGTTTTGGAGTTGGCCCCCGTGCCATCTCATTTTGTGCATCCCCTTTGGACTGGCCCCCAGTTACGGATGCATATTTATGAATTTGGACTTGTAATAAATAAGTGGATAAAGAACCGAAGAGACCATTATACCCCCAATAGTTGTGTAATGCTATTATTACTACTAGAGAACAATGCAAGGGTAAGATCGTCGTCTTATATTGGTTGCCATCATCATTTCTATGATTGGGGAGCCGAATTGCATGATACCGCCGTGGACTTTAGTGACTCAATTCACACTAAACTCCATGGTTCCAAATTCAGTGATCTACTTAATATTAGCTAATCCTGTAATAAACAATTATTACGTCAACAACAAAAAAAAAAAACTGTTGACCTAACTCAGCCCATGATGCTTCAAAAAATTCAGCATATATTGGAGCGAGTTTAACTCAGCCACTCGGCCCAAAGTTAGTTGAGCAACGCAATGAATTCTGATGAATGGTGTTCAAATTAATCACTCGGGCAACTCGCTCACAAGTCACAACTCGGATCCATGCACCTTGCTATGTATTCTCGCCTGAAATCAATACGGCTCTTTTAAACTCCAAACTTTAAAGTGGATTTTCCCATAAATAAAATAAATATATACAAAGACCGAGTTGCCCTTATGATGTCACTAACCGAATCAACATATTGCTGCCAATCGACCTGAAAAGGCCACATTAAAATTTTGCTGGGAGACGTGTACCATTGCGGGGGCTGCAGTGCTGCTGAAAGGCTAGCTGGTGCAACTAGCTCTTCTTCGTTAACACATTCTCTTGATTAGACTGCCTTACTGTCACGACACGGAATGTTTATTGTTTCGCTTGTTGGAACCTAAGGGTATTTTTGTCATAATTTCATATATACTCTGATCGATCGGTATTTATTTCTTTATCCCCTATATTTCGCTGACGTCTCTTCTTTGCCCATATCTGTATTTATCACTCACTCTCTCTCTCTCGCTCGCTCGCTGTCTCCCCTTTATATATATCCCACTGTAACCCGTTCTCTCCTCCACCATCAGCTCCTTTCTATTTAAATCTTCTATCATATGCAGTTAAACGAAGCATAACCTCTGACCACCTTCGCTTGCTTGGGATCCAGAATGGGGCGATCTCCGTGCTGCGAGAAGGTTGGCCTGAAGAAAGGTCCATGGACGCCTGAAGAAGATCAGAAACTCTTAGCTTACATTGAAGAACACGGACATGGAAGCTGGCGAGCCCTGCCCGCCAAAGCTGGTTACCTTTGGCCGCCTCTTTCTTTTGTGTTAATTATAAGCCAACTTATTCTTGGTTTAGCTTTGTGATTTAGCTAATCCAGTACATATATTGTTTATAGGTCTTCAGAGGTGTGGAAAGAGCTGTAGACTAAGGTGGACTAACTACCTCAGACCTGATATTAAAAGAGGCAAATTCAGTTTGCAGGAAGAACAGACTATTATTCAACTCCATGCTCTTCTAGGGAACAGGTGAACGGTTGCTACACTACTGTTTTACTGCTTGCTGTTTTATGCTCGGAGCATATCGTTATTTTTCTTCTAACAATACTAGATTTGTTATTTGGGATTTGAATTTGTTTAGATGGGATCTTAGCCATTTTTGTTGTCTTGCCCTCATCATCATTTTCTTTAAAACAGTTTGGTTGGTCTGGAATTTCAACTGTGTAAACTGTGAAGCCTTTTTCACTCAGTGGTTCTCTATTAATATAATCCCTTTGACGAGATCTTCTTTCTTTTATGTAGCGACAAAAGAAGATTTGAGAAAGATTTAAGAAGAAAGGAACTCGATATATAGGAAAAGGTGATGATGACAAAGAGAAATGACAATAGGACAATAGAAAGTGCCATCCGAAGAACAACAAACTTTACTAGATAGTCACCCTAGAATCAAATAATTCTTTCATTTTTGCCAGAGATTGCACATAAGCAACTTCTTTTTTTCCCTTCTCTAGCGCAGTAGCGCTTGTTAATGGTTCCTCGTGAAATTACGATAAACTACTTGAAAGATACCGAGGGCCATAGGCCACTCGGTCCAACATTACTGAGCTATTGGTTCATCATTCTTTGTTCTGTTTGGCTCTTCCCTGGACATATTGGTGATGAACTTTAACCTTGTCCAGCTTCTGTGTCAAGTTTCAACTTCCAAAATATTGTAAGTGCACAATTACGCTAACTCTCCCCTTCAATGAATACGGGCTTCGTCTTAATTTCTCAACCACTAACTACAACCCGACACCTACACAAATGCTGTTCGGAGATGTGTCCTTCTCCTTTTACATTATTTAGGGTTTATTGCTCCTCCAATTCGTATTATGACAAAAAACAAAGAGTTTACTAGCTAGGAGAATATATTAATTTACATGCCGAGGATCTTGAATTACGATTTCAAGATGACATAGAAAATGAGCATGGTCGTCTTTGATCTAAAATGGAAACTGACATTTTTTCTGTCTTTAGATGATTAGAACGCTAGAAATGTCTTCTACGATTTGATTTTATATACGGTTTCAACTAGTAATTACCCACCCATCTTGCTCTTTCTTACTGCAGGTGGTCGGCTATAGCAACGCATTTGCCCAAGCGAACTGACAATGAGATCAAGAATTACTGGAACACCCACCTCAAGAAACGGCTAGCCAAAATGGGAATAGATCCGGTGACCCACAAGCCCAAGAGCGACGCCCTCAGCTCGGTCGACGGTCAGTCCAAGACAGCTGCCACTCTTAGCCACATGGCTCAGTGGGAGAGTGCTCGCCTGGAAGCCGAAACCAGATTGGTCAGAGAGTCCAAATTGAGGTCCAGTTCATTTCAACATCAGCTCGGCTTATCGGCTTCAGATTCGGGCTCCACTTCGTCTCAGCTTCTCAACAAGACATCATCAGATCCTCCGGCGTCGTCTCAGTGTCTCGACGTGCTAAAAGCTTGGCAAGGAGTGTGGTCAAAGTCGAGCAAAATGGGTGCCATTTCCGGTCTCGTCAACGGCCGTGACCTTGAGTCTCCGACATCAACTTTGAGCTTCTCCGAAAATGCAGTGCCAATCCCAACTGTCGGATATGGCGATAACCCAACGACTACGACCGAATTGGTTGGCAATTCAAGTACATACGGAGGAGGAGTTGTCAAAGAAGAAGGTGAAGAAGATTGGGAAGGCTTGGGGAAGTCAATCCACCTGCCCGAATACAAAGAACGAATGGAAAACTCAGTAACATTCATGACAGGTTTCCAGGATTCAGTGTTTGCAGCAGAGGACTCATGGACCTCAGAGTCTTCAAAGACGGGAAATGGGCATGTACCCAGTTCAAACTTCATAGATGGCTTTACTGATCTTCTTCTCAACCACTCAGATGACCGGAACTCATCCGACGGAAGTAGAGATTCTCATAATGCTAATGGCAGCCGTGGAACCAACGACTATGAAGAGAACAAGAATTATTGGAACAACATACTCAACCTAGTGAACTCTTCTCCATCGGATTCACCGGTGTTTTAGGGTCAAATCGCCGGAAAGCTTGACATAAAAAGTTGTTAGTCACCCAAACTTGTCAACCTACGTCAAGTGCGTTGTCATCATGCTATTATAAGTGAAAATTAAAGCTTAGTCCTCTCTACCCATGGCAATTCATCCGAGTTTGCCAACCGGTACCTAATCGTTTTTTGTGTTGAAAATTTCCAAGGCAACTCGTCCGAGTCAAGCCAGCGAAGTTCGACATCTTCTTTTTGTTTAATGTATATCTTCTAATTTAGGTTTCAGTACCGGTGTCAATGATCCATAGTCCATATAGTTTGTAAGCAGTAGATATGATGAACTGAATAATGTGCCCCTTGTTCAACGAGAAAAAGCTAGACGGCCCGTGTAGAAAATATTTCTACTTATAATTCGTTAATATTAAATTATTAAGTAATATACATGGTTATATACACACATGATGAGGTATGAGTCGTCAATTACAGGATGTACGCATTAATGAATGGACATTACTGCTGTTAGTTTCTTGTCGCATTCCATTCTCCGTCACCAATTTATTTCTCGTCAATGGAGAGATATTGCATAACATTATTACACTTGCCAATTGCCTCGCTCATCAGGTATCTGAGTACCCCGTACGTACGACTGACCACCATGATTATGGCTGAAATAAACCCGGTCGGAGATGGGTTCAATCCTTAACACAACAAAATGAAGACACACACCACACATATGGTTGTGGTGCCATGCGACCCAGACTCGACCCATTGGTGCACTTATGTATTTATTTACTTATATTTTTGGTGAGACCTGAGACCCATTGGTGCACTTATTGCTGGTTGTAGTTGCATGGTTATGGGTTCATTATTCACTTCACTGTTCCCTTCAGATTATACTGAAGCATGAAATAGAAGGCAGAAGAATAAAAGAAGGTATAAATTCAATACCTAAATAGCAAGAACTTGGATAGTACTGAGTGATGATTCTTTTTTTTTTTTGTGTAGTCAATCTTCAGATGCAGTAAAAAAATTACTAAATGGTATTAACCTGATTTTATAATAACTTTCCACTTCTAGAGTCAGAAGAAGCTATGATATCTAATTGCTACAAGGTTTTTGAACCGTTTGTTATTCATTATTTAGCTAATCAATTCTAAGGATGTTCCGCGTAACATATTAAGATGTATGCTTTTGTCCAAAAGAATTCACATTCAGAGCAGGGGAGTTATATTTTATGGAACAAAATCAATAAAGTTATTTGATAATTATTTAATTATCATCAAATTTTTGCATGTGGGGTATTCTCTTTTTTTTTTTGTTAAATCAATAAAATATTACTTTTAGGATTAATAAACATACCCTCTAGTTTGGAAAACTGCTAAGTCCCTGTTTTCTGTGCGGGAATAGGAGTCTAGAATCAGAATCGGAATGGGCTATTTCAATCCTAACTGTTTGGCTGGGTGGAATCGGAATGACATTCCCCCATTTGAGGGAATGCCCATTCGCTATCCCTCTCTTGGTAATGAAATCTCATTCCTACCTATTCTAATTCTCATTCTCATTCCTGTGACCCTGTCTGAACCAAACAGATTATGAGAATAGACCATTCCATTTCCAACTCCAACTGCAAACCAAATAGACCCTAATATATACCTTATTGGCCATTCAACTGTTAAGAGCAACGGAAGATACATGAAGGCCAAAAATGCCCTTCGCCCCTTTTGATCATCCGACGAAAACCAATCACTACTGGAAGTCGATGCTGGCTGGTGCTGGCAGTAACAACTTTGATGCTACAAATGGAGAAGAGAGAGATCGAATGGTCTTGTTTGGCTTCTTTGCAATGTTTACTTCGTAAAGAAGAGTGACAATCTTGAACTAATTTGATTATGGGACAAACAATGGATGAGAGAGAGAGAGAGAGTCCTTATGGTTTGGTGGTGCACAAGGTGTCATGGTTTGAAGATGAGTTGAGGAGAGAAGAGAGACGGACAGGAAGAAGAAGATGATGATGATGATGAGCGAGAAAGTGGAGTGATGATTTGAGAATCCCTTTCATTGCCACTTTGGTTTGGTGGTGTAGAGGAAGGAGATGATGAGCAATGCCAGGGGGCGTTCAACAACAAGGTTAATTAGTTTTGTTTCCAAAAGCAAAAAGGGGGTTTTACAGTTCAGTCCACCCCTAGGGTGGAGTTAGGATTTTTAGGGGTGGACTGAATCCTGCCCGTGGATTGATGTCAAATTCACGGGCAGGATGTAGTTTATAAGGGGGCTACTAATAGATTAGGAAGGGGCTGCAAATTAAAATTCTGAGGTAAAGTGCTGTTTAAAAATCCCAAACAAAAAACAACTGCTACATCAGCACAAACAATACAATTTTACTAATGTGACACTTGTTTTTAGGAATGGCAACGGGGTGGGGCAGGGACGGGGAGCCTCTCCCATCCCCGTCCCCATCCCCATCCCCATTAACGGGGACAAGGTTATTCCCATCCCTATCCCCGCGGGGATCCCCATTCCCCATAATTTTTTATAATGTTAATAAATTTATTTTTATTTTATTTAAAAAATAAAAATAAAATAATTAAAATTTACAATCTATTAAAAAAGATTCAAACATATTCAACCATATTTTTAAAATATTAATATATAGATGTATGTGTACATATATATTAGTGGGGATCCTATGGGCGGAAATCGGGGTCCCTATAGGGCGGGGAATGCTCTCCCCGTCCCCGCCCCATCCTCCGCTAACGGGGATGAAAATTTCTCCATCCCCGTCCTTACAAAGGGGAAATCATCCCCATCCCACCCCATTTGGGGCGGATCCCCACAGGAATCGGGGAAATGGGAAAAATTGTCATCCCTACTTGTTTTTTATCAAAGTAGAGGATTTGTTTATGTCATATGGGTCATCTTAAAATGTATATGTAAGTAGTTTTCCTTGTCCAAACTAGAGGGTATATTTAAGTAATTTACTCAATCCACAGGGCACAGGGTCTATATAAATAATTAATTATATTTTTTATTAGATATGTGACGAGTAAAAGTGTAAAACTAAATATTGACTTGAAAGGATATGATTCAATTAAGGCCACCTCGACTCCCTTCTCGATATTAATGTTTTCATTAACTATCCCAGATTCTCTTCGATCTCCTTTCTTTTTGGTTATACTGACTAATGTGGACTCTTTCAACACAATATTATTTTGAGAGAGCATTGTGGGATCCACTAAATTAGTCCTCAGCCTGAAGAAAAGCTTTTACACATGTGGGGGTCAAGGCTTTCTACAATATATTTATTAGTTGAATGGCACATGTTACATGTACGTGCAAGTAGAAAGAGATAAGATGAGATGAGTAAAGTAGAGAAGGAAGAAAACAAATAAAGTATGACATGGTCATATCAAGCAATGAAGCAAGCATCGGTATTATGCAGTAAATTAACATGTTATACTATTACATTCACCATAGCTATTCTGGTTTCTTATTTTATATCATATAATAGATTAGAAATGAGAGATGAGAAATGGGAAATGGGTTGTCATGCGGATGGGTAACAAATCTCCATGTGTCAACTTAATTCGGCAGTCATTTATTGTTGACAAGGAAAATCAAAGGGTGAGAATATATATGTAAGCCACTTGATCATGGTCATCTCAAAAAATCATCACATTACCATCGTCATCCTCATCGACAACAGTAACATCATCATTAAGACCCTGCCCATATAATCAAGTAGACCCAAGCGATAGAGCCAGTGACTCGATGGTTCACCATCAAAGGGCTTGGCCTGGGCTGGGTGGGTGGTTCCCGTCTTCGGTGAAATGAACAAATCCATTCCGATGGGAAAAAGAACTCAATATTTGTGGTGGGATATCAGATCTTTAATGCCCTTAGTCCCCTCCTGTTTTTGTGTTATTGTTATCAGCTAGTCAGCTATAAATACTGGCTAATATAATACATATTCAAGTCAGGCTCTTAAAAATTAAGAATGATGCATTCTAGCTGATATATTTTGACTTGGGCCTGGAACGTCCTACTTAAACTGGACCATTGGACCGTTGTCTGTAAGTCTGAGCATGGGGTACACCAATATAATCTGCATAGTTTCCAGTTGGAAAGCAGTTAAATCCAACATTGCACAGTGCACACAGAAGAAGTTATCTGGTAAATGCTAGTGGGGCTACTGGGAGAGTCTCTAGCTAGTAAATACAGAAAGAGAAGATGGCTGGCTAAAACCCGAATTAAGTGACAATATTGATTGGTTAAATACGCACGTATATGGCCCATAACTCCCTAAATGAGGGTACGGTCACTCTCTGAGACTGATCAGCCCAATGTCTCTCAACGTCATGGACCTTCATGTCTAACGTAGGAAAAATCTGAGCCATGCATTAAGATATAACCCGGGAGCAAATTTTTCAAGAAGAAATATAAGCTGAAAACTTTTGCGTCTTCTTGACATGTTTAAGCCGTTTCTGGTTAATTAATTTTTGGGTAAGCTGAGGTTTCTGACAATTATAAAAAACATCCCCTGTATTTTGATTTTAACAATCACCTCCCCCTGTCATTTTGAAAAATCATGCTGTTTCCTCCCTTCCGTCATTGTCCCAGACGCGCGGAAAACACGATATAACACATTTGTTTTTTCAAGTGACCAATTTTACCCTTTGGCTATTTATTCAAGTTTAAATTTATTAAAACACCGCCAAGATCACTTAATTTTAACTTAAAAAGGATTGTCTCGCTCATACTTCCATTTTCCTGTTTGCACTTTCCCATCCTTTGAAACCTCATCTGGTCGAGAATGCAATCAACGTCTCACACAGAACGGTTAATAGGAATAGTCTTTTGGTTTGGATCCTAGTGTCTTGTTTGCTGCTATATTTCAGGTTGGCAATCTGTTTACCTTTTAGCAGTCTCTCATCTGGGTATGCACCCACTACGGTAGCGGAATTGGGTACCAAGAGACCGATCAACCATTGAACTCGTGGTTTTTAAAACCGGACCAGACTGGAAAAATCAGAAACCGGTCACTTGATCGGTTAAACTGCTGAATCAGTTGATTAATCGTTCGAACCGCTTTGACCATTTTCCAATTTTTTTAATTTTTTTATTAGAACGGGCCGGCCGTTCAGATCGAACGATCGGACCATTTGAACCGGTAACTGAACCCCTGACCGGTTCAGTCACCGGTTCGTTTTTAAAAACCATGATTAAACTAATATTAGTGTAAGACGCAAACCACTACAGTAGTTTGTAAAATGCTCAAGGATCGATCAAGTTAATTTCTGTTTTGAATTTCCATGAGGTTGGGAAGTGTAAAGGATAGTCAAATAATTAAAATAACATAGCTGAAGATTCAGAAAGTTTAAGAAAAAAAATGATTGGATTGAACTGTGAAAATTTGTTAATGTTGAAGCTTGGATGGAGGTGTAAAGTGGCTAGTGCAAAGTGTGGGCCGTGCCACTCTTTCCGGTGAAAATTTTGGGGGTCGGCCCGGCATGGTCTACGGCCCAGGCCCGTGCCGTGCTACGGGCTGGATTGGCCCATAGGCTGAGCCTTGGGACAGGTCGGGCCGTGCATAAGGCCAAAGCTATTTATTTAAAAAATTGACAAAAAACTTAAAATTTTAATTTTATATGAATTTTGTGTATACAATTGCTTTTATATACAATAATTAAATGAATTAGTATAATAAAATTAAAAAAAATGTTTATTTTATTAATATATTATATACTATAAATTATTATATAATTATAATTTATATAATATTATATAAATAAATATAAATAGTATATATGGGCTGTGCTGTGACGTGTTAGTCCGTAGACCTAAAACCCCATGCCCAGCACGATTCACATGATCATGCTGGGCCTGGCACAGCCGGGCCAGTCCAAATTCATACCAGGCCATGCCGGGCCATGCCGCACATGGCCTGATTTACACCTCTAAGCTTGGATTGTCATACCATACCGTGCATTGCTATAGGCTCTGGTTATATTTCAAAGTTATATAAGATGGTGTTCTCTGCAAGTTAATTTAAGCTGCCTTCTTACTAATTGTGGGGTTGCTTATGTTGTTCTTAACATGGATCACGTGACAAGATGGTGCCCAGCCTCTACTTGTTTGGAGTTTACATCATTTGATTCATTTTTTAGGCTATGTGTTGTGCTCATGGTTGAGAATGCAGATAAAGGTAACGCTTGTCCATAGGAGGAAGTAGGTAAAGTTCACCTATCAGAAAGTTCAAAGAATGCAGACAGTTCATCGGAGACTTAAATGGGAACTTAATGTATGTATGAAACCATACAGTTAGGATTCAAATGTTTTTGGATGATCTCGTGTGTCAACTTTGCCTAGTTTCAGACTTTCAGGGGTGGAGAAGTTTAAACAGAACTACAGAAGTGGGAGAGAAGTCTGATCGAGATAATCCATGCAGGTTAAAGGTATTCCCGTGGTAAATTTATACCACAGCGGATAGGTAAGAGGGTAAAATTGGCATTTTAAAGAAATAAATGCAATACATCAGCGTTTCCATCTACGTACCTGCATGGTTTTTTTAAAACTACACGGGAGGTATTTATTAAAGTAAAAATATAAGGGAGATTTTTTATGATTGTCAGAAACCTAAGAAGAGGTTTTTAAAACCTTGATTTTAGTCAAAAGAAAGTTCTACAATCTTATTTATATTTTTAATAATAGTGTAAATATAGAATTATATATGTGTTCAATTTTATATAATTTTTTTTTATATTTTTATGTGTAAAAATAATTCTAATATATCACATTTAGTTTTTGTTTAATATGATAAATACACGACATTATATATGTGCCTAAATGATTTTTTTTACAAAATTTATGTATTTTATTTATTTATTAATTTTTATTATTTATTTATGACATTAAAAATTAACACATTTAACCCAAAAGTTGAACCACTTATTATTGATTTTTACATTTCATTTTTGGTTATTTCTAAATTATGCAATCCATTTTCATTATCAATAAAAATAATTATTGTTTATTAAACTTTTTTTAAGTTGATTAACAAAAATATCATAAATGTGTCTAATTTTTTCTACATTTTTGTAAATTTTTATATTTATTTCTATTTAAAAAAAAATTATTACCTAACCATGACTTCATAGGTTGATCAATTTGATTTGGAAGGTTGAATTTCTTAGCCACCACTTGAATAAAGAATGATTTTGTTTTTTAGTCTGCTTTAAAATATATAGGTTTATATTGTTAAAAATATTGACAGAGATCTAATTAGTCACATTTATTAGTGAAAACTAACTTAAAATATATATGATTTAATAAGAGAAAATGAGATTTAATACCTTAAGTATAAGACTTAATTAATGAGAGGGGATTAAATAAGGTGGAAAGTAATAATTGAATTTACAATTTCAACCCTTACAATTAGAGATGGATTATAGGGCTGTTCATAAGAATGCCCAACCCGACCAAACCGACCAACCCGAGTCGGCCGGGTTTTCATTAGTACCGGTCGATTTCGGGTTGGGCAAATATATAAATATCGGGTCGGTTTCGGTTTTCTCGTGTGAAAACCAAAACCAACCCGACCCGAACTAGTGACTAGTTCGGTAGTTCCTTGTTTGAGTAATTTCCTACTTAACTATAACTAGTCTTCTACTAGAACTAGAAGCCCCATTAGGCAATTACAATTAGAATAGGCAATCTATCATAGTTTCTAACTTTCTATAATCTTTTACACCAAATAAGCAACCCATTAGGCAATTACAATTAGGTGTCATTTTGTACAGGAGCAAAACCGAAACTGACCCAAACCGACCCAACCCGACTTAAACCGACCAGGTCAGTTTGGCCTATCAGTGGGTCGGTTCGGTTTCCACCTCAGGTAACCCGACTAGGTTGGGTCAGTTGGGAAAACCCCAATAAACCAACCCAACCCGACCCGTGAACACCCCTAATGGATTAAATACAAAAATGTTGGTCATTATAATAATCATTAAAACTGGCACTAAAACTATAATAAAATGACTTTTATACCTTTTCTCAAACAAAAAAATAAAAGGTAATCTTAGTCCAAAAAGAGTTTCACACTACATTCACACTTTTACATAAAGTGTAAATATGCTAAAAAATTCCAATTTTTTTCATTTAAATCAGCCATCCTATACAACTAGACCCCAAGGCATCTTCAGCATAAGCATGTCTATGTATATGCAAAGAGTTATTAATATGTTAGAAGTTAAATAAAAAGGAAATAACTAATCATGCTTTCGTATAAATTGATAATTAATCCTTGTTTAATCAAGACAAAGGAGTCTTGAAGTGTTACATACATTGCTTTCACTATTATTTTTTAGGCTCAGTTTGAAAAGAGTATAAATACAAATGTGATGCAAATACATACAAATTAATTACAATATTTTGCACTCTACATATTTACATATGTACTCCTTCCAAACCGAGCTTTAGGATTCAATTTAGAAATAATAATTCCAAATGGACCACTTACAATACTTCTTACAGTCTCACCCATCACTTGTGTTGTAACATGTAGTGGCCCTGTAAGGGCATTTTTGGTTTTTTCCATGATATTTGTTGTAAGTTGTCGCCCTAAGTATAAATATTAACTTAGGGCATCACTAGCCTTACAGAAAATACAAAACATTTTCTTCTTCTCTCTTCCCTCTCTTCTCCTTTCTTTATCTTTTATTTCTGTTGATCTACATGGTATCAAAGCATTGATCTAATATGCATGCAGCCTTCTCAGATCGTGTTTTTCATCTAAGAATTTTTTTTTTTTTTTTTATTGGAAGAGGACGTGAAGACCTCATTGTGTTCTTATTCTGGGTGCAACCTTCAGTCCTTGTTTCTTTCTCTCTTCTCTCTTGGTCGTTGTATCAAGAAGAAGTCTGTGGTGGCAGCCGAATGCAGTAAAGTGTTTTTTTAGATTTGTGGTGGAAACCGAATGCAGTAAGGAGTCTTCCTAGGTTTGTAGTGGCAGCCGAATGCAATAAGGAGTTTTTTCCTAAGGGTTTTCTATAGACTAAAGGTCGTAGAAGCCGGGTATGTACTGTTACATTCATATCTAAGTGTATGACCACAGTGAATGTCACAATTTTGAGGTTGTAGGGGTTGGTTGTCTCCTTCTCTTATGAGTTGAAGTGATTCGGCTAAGGTTTATTGACCTACAATCTAGCTAAAACTATATTTGGAGCTGTTTGTCAAACTATAGAAGTACAAACCTTCTATCTCAGATTTCTTTTTGAAAAAAATCAGTGGTAAAGTGTTAGAAAAATGGCTACTGAGGATTTAGCAACCTCTGGCATTACTTCCTATCAAGGAAACTTAAACAGGGGAATTGACAGCATGAATTTCTCTATATCTATTACCCTCTTTGATGGCCTAAATTATTTGGAATGGTCTGAAGGCATCAAGTTATACATCTCTTCCCTCTCTTCTTCTTCTTTTCTCTTTTATTTCTGTCGACCTACAACTTGTTTGTACAGTGAACAAATGGCGTCAAGTTAGGTATCAGATTTTATTTAGATGGTCCATTTGATCATCATATTTTCTGTAAGATGGATTTAATGGCAATGTGCTTTGGATTACATTGGTTTCCATTTGACTATTGAAGTACATCATAGCACATGATCCCTATTTTGAAGAATTTATTATTATTATTTTTTGGGTAGGAGAGCATATTATCAATTAATACTTCTTTTCACTAATTAACTTAAATATTGATCTTAATTATATGGCATCATTTCTACTAGTTAGGAGGCGATAAGGATAGACCACCGACAAAACAAAAAAAAAATAAAGGAAAGAGGAGATTGACGCTGAAATGGAAGGTTCGGAAATCAAGCTGAACAAGAAAACCCTAGTCCTTTAGCCAAAGCTCCCAACACTTGACCCAAAATAATTCTTACCTCTTAGGAGCTCTTCCTTTGTCTTGTATCTTCCTCTTTGTCTAAATTGAATATCATGATTTAGGGGTGTATATTATTGGGTTAAAATTGAAAAATTGAATTGAAAATTTTGGTTTCAGTTTTTTCAGTTCATTTTTTATTTTTAGTTAATTTGGCTTGGTTAATTCGATTTTTGAAAATTTTGGTTTCAATTTTAATTTTTAGAATTTGAAATTCGGTTAATCGAAAAATTGAATTAACTGAATTTCATTATATAACATGTAATATATAATACATAATATATAGCATATGATATATAATATACTATAGATTTATATATTTATATATTTATATTATATATAAGATATTATAATGAAATTCAGTTTCATAAATTGATTTTCATTTTTTTTATTTTGGTTTTTAAAATTTTGATTTATTCAATTCGATTTTTAACCAAATAAATTGAATGCTCACCCCCAAATTCATGATCAATTTTATTTGAAGAACAAACTCCATAATTCTTTGGTGGTTTATGAGTAAATCACCGGGCCCTTGATCTTTCCATTCTTTCTTGATTGCAGATCGAACAACAGCACTTTCTAATACATTGGTAAGCCAAAAACTATTTATTATTTTCCTATCTATCTATCTATCTATCTATCTATCTATCTATCTATCTATCTATCTATCTATCGATTTATCTACTTATCTATCTATATTAAAACAAAGTGGTCAAGAAATTTTCTTCTTTTTCTGAATTTTTTATTTTTTTATTCCATGTCATTTTTAAAACAAACAAGAGATGCATTTCCTATAACCTAAATAATCACTTCTTAACTAAAATTTTTCCTAAACTAACTCCCCCACTTTCTCCAAAATTATCTCCAATTCCTATTTATCTTCTAAATTATCTCTAATTACTATTTATCTCCAAAATTATCTCTAATTTAGTAGAGAGTTTCTCTCCAAAATTATCTCTAATTCCTATTTTTGCTCTCCCCTACTTTTTATCTATATCTATCAAAAGAAAGTTTGGATTAAAAATTTTAATAATTATTTAAATATTCTAACAAAATTAAATAATAACTTTAAAATATTCATTAAAAACACAAAAAATAATTTTATATTTTTACAAAATATATCACAAAATTATGTACTAAAATTTCAAATTATGCTTTTCCGGGTTATCAATTTAAATGTTTTTCAAATATTTAATAATATATAAGAGCTTTAAATAAATAAAATTCAAATAACAAAACAATTGAATATATTATAGATTATTTAAATATTTATCATAACTAGAATTTAAATAGTTAAAATAACGAAATTATGTAATAAATTTAAAAAATTTCTTCAAAGTAGAAAAATAATTATAACATCACATTGAAATTAATAATAATTTATTATATTACAAAATTAATAATTAAATTATTTAATAATAGTTTAAATTATGATTTTATGGGTAATTAAATTTAATAAATAATAAATAATTTAAAATTTAAATATTTTACATATTATTTAAGAATTTAAATAAATAAATATTTTAAATAACAAAATATTTGACATAACTATATTTTAAATAATTAAAATAAAGAAATTATGTAATAAATTTAAAAACATTCTGAAAAGTAGAAAAATAATTATAACATAATATTGAAATTAATAATAATTTAATATTTTTTACGTAATCTTGTAAAAAACTAATTTCACTTATATCAAGTAATAATTTGAGAAAATAACTTTCAAAAAAGTTAATATTTATTAATAATAATTTTAAAATCTTAATCTGTATTTATTATATAATTATGTACACTAAAATTGATATTTATTGTATTTCAAAAGTTATTTATTGTTTTTGGTGATAAATGTATTTTCAAAATTATAAATATAAAAATTATCTCTAATTCCTATTTATCCTCTCCCCCACTTTTTATCAATATCTAAGGAAATTTTGGATTTAAAAACACAAAAAAAGTAATTTTTTTATTTTTACAAAATATATCACGAAATTATGTACTAACAATTTAAATTCTGTTTTTCTGGATCATCAATTTAAATGTTATTCAAACAATAAAAATTTGAGTTTAAAAAATAAAAATCTTATTTTAATATTTTAAGAAATAAACATCCTAAATAGCATAATATTATAAATATATAAATAATTATATAACAAAATATGTAGTAATATGTAATAGCATTCAAAAAATAAAATTCAAATAAAAAAAAATTTAAATATTTTAAAAATTGTTTAAATATTTAAACAACTAAATATTTAACATAACTACATTTTATATAGTTAAAATAACGAAAAATTGTAATAATTTTAAAAATTTTCTTACAAGTTAATAATGAAATTATGTATTAATAGTATGAATTATAATTTTGTATTATTAAATTCAATAAATAACAAAAAAATTTAAATATTTTACATATTATTTAAATATTTAAATAACTAAATATTTAACATTACTAGATTTTAAATAGTTAAAATAACGAAATTATGTAATAAATTAAAAAAAAATCTTAAGTGTAGAAAAATAATTATAACATAATATTGAAATTAATAATAATTTAATATCATACAAAATTAATATTGAAATTATTTAAAAATAGTTTAAATTTTAATTTTTATGGATTATTAAATTCAATAAATAATTAATACTTTCAAATTTAAATATTTTACATATCATTTAAGTATTTAAATAGCTAAATAGTTAACGTAACTAGATTTTAAATTAGTAAAAATAAAGAAGTTATGTAATAAATTTAAAAAAATCTGAAAAGTATAAAAATAAATAAATCATAATATTGAAATTAATAATAACTTAATATTTTACAAAATGAATAATGAAAAACTTTAGTAATAATTTAATATTTTTACATAATATTGTAAATAACTAATTTCACTTATATCAATTAATAATTCGAGAAAATAACTTTCATAAAAATTAATATTTATTAATAATCATTTTAAACTCTTAATATATATTTATTATATAATTATATATATTAATATTAATATTTATTGTATTTCAGTAATTATTTATTGTTTTTGTGATAAATGTATTTTCAATAATTATGTGTAAATTTATTTTTCTTTCGTTATTTAACAAAAAACTTTTAATAGTTATTGGAGATTGAACTACTATTATTGAAATTTTTAAATTTTGTTTATTGTACTTATTGTGTTTATTGTATTTTTGTAATAACTTATTGATTAATATTTATTAGAGATTATACTATTTATTGATTAATTTAATATATTTTTAGTACTTATTGTATTTTTATAATTATTTTATTTTTTCATTATCAATATATTTTCACTTATTGTGTATTTTCACTATAAATTTTTAATAATTAATGGAGATTAAACTATTGTTATTTATCAGAGATGAGATGATTAATTTAATTGAAATTATGAGTGTTCATGAGTTGGTTTAGTTCGGTTGTACGCTGTTTGGACAACCAATTTGACTTGGTTAGGATGGGGAGTTGATCAACTAAAACTGGCTGATCATTTGTGAAAACCAACCCACTCAAGTTGTATCGGTTTGGGTCGATTTTTTTGTTTGGTAAGTCGGTCCAAAATATTTAAACTTGAAAAAAATGAATTTTAAGAAATATAGTGCAATTGTTAAAAAATAAATTTAAAATTTAAATTTATGATATAAAATATTTTAGACTAAGAAATATGAGAAATTTCTCACTTTTCCATATTAAAATTTATATTTAAAATGTAAAATATTAATATATATCAATTCTTAGGTCATCCGATTTTGGTCGATTTACGAATGGCCAAAGCGGAACTAATCCAACTTAGTTGAGTTGATCGGGTTGGTCATTTATTAAAATTAGTATATAAAATATGAATAATTATTAATCATTTAAAAAGTTGAAGATATAAAACAATTGTATACTCTTATGTGTTTCTATTAGGGCCATTTACTAGAACACACCTTATGGTTTTACATATTTACTTAAACCTACCTTATAGTTTTTATTTTACTAAAATATCACATATATTTTACAATTTGTTTACTTAATCAACCTTTCATTAAGGAGTGTTTGTTTTGCCATTAGGCCCATGATTTTTTATTCTAAAAATACCCTTAACACTTTTTTGTACAAAAAACAATATTGATCAAATATAGCCAATAGAGTGGTTGTCCGTGTCTTATTAGGGGCAAAAATGGTATTTTATTTTCTTTTGATTAAATTTATTTAAATGAACATTAGAGTCGACACTGTCATTTTCCACTGTCATCTAATGGAAAATTGATTAAATCAATTGCAAATTATAAGTGGTATTTTAATAAAATACAAACTATATGGTAGATTTTAGTAAATCCATGAAACTATAGGGGGTGTTTTAGTAAACAATCCTTTCTATTATTTAGCTTTCATTTAACAAATCCAGTGCATCTCATGGGTCCCGCTAGTATTATATTAACAAGGATAATTAAAGGTTTTCCGCCGTCCGTAACCATACATTTGCACCAAACAGGGTTTTTTCTGGTCAATTAATTAAAGCTTCATTAGTCATTCAGTCAAGCAATAGTGAGGAGATACGCCATAGGGTGTTGGCTCATTTGGAAGTCTAGCTAGGAACATGGAACATTTTAATCTATCAAGGAGAAAATGAGCACCCGACTTTAATCATAAACAGAGCTTGGGCTCTAATATCTGAACAGATGTAAGAGGATTCTCTGGGTGGAACTCAAAGACAACCTAACCAAGTCTCAGTTCATTGGGAAAAGCCTTTGCCTGGTTATGTTAAACTAAACATAGATGCTTCGAGGAAGCCAAATTTTTCTCATGCTGCCATAGGTTTTGTTCTGATATCTTCTTTAGGTTCCTTGATATCAGCAAGAGGCAGGCGAACTCACCCAACTCCGGTGTTAAATTTAGAAGCTCTGGCTTTGAGGAAAGGTTTTGTGGAAGCTGTTAGTGCAATGTTCCTTGTTTAATAGTAGAATCTGACTGTCAAGAGCTTGTTAAAGCAATGTCCCTCGGGTGGAAAGGTTTCCAAAGTGAAGTGGGTCCAATCTCA
The DNA here is from genome assembly GCF_000365185.1 of Nelumbo nucifera. The sequence continues at coordinate 5,563,847 of NW_010729093.1, read as the reverse complement.
AAAGATATTCAAGACTTAGCTCGTCGCTTCCAATCTCTCTTTTGTGTGGATTAGCAAGAGTGCTAATCGAATATCTCATGAAGTGGCTGCAGTCTGTTCTCACACATCAGCACATGCAGTTGGTTGGTATGGTTGTGCAGCAAGACGCCCTCCTTGGTTGGAGATTTTAATTTCAGAAGAAGGATAGCTCTGATCTCTTGTCATTGCTCTATGGTGTTTGTTTTTTTTTTTTTCAGTACAAAAGAAAGCTGATTATATTGTGTCGGACCACACCAGAATCACACAACAAACCTCGGTGATTCTTGCAATAAGCCTCTATATTTGCGATAAGCCTTTGTATTCATATTATTTATCCTTATCCCCTGTATTTCCTTATCTCCTCTACTATCTGTCAATAGCATATATACATTCCCAGTATTTGTATTTATCCAAAACTCTTGTATCTTTACATATAAATACCAGTTTGCTCATCAATAAACATATACCATTCTCTTCAGTCTAAGTGTATCGTTTCATGGTATCAGAGCCATCAACTTAGCCTCTGTGATAACCCCTGTTCGTGTTGCAATGGCCTCTGATTTCTCAACTACAGCAACCTCAACAGCCCAGTCTTCAACTCCATTGTTGATATTCTTCGGAAACAGTCTCACAAATTTGGTCTCGGTCAAAATGGATAGTAAAAGCTATCTCTTTTGGAAATTCCACATTCTTCCTATTCTGAATGGTGCGAAACTTACTGGGTTCGTCAATGGCACTCACAAGTGCCCACCTCAGCTGCTAGAAAATTGCATCGAGGAAAATCTTGCATACTCCTTGTGGGTTCAACAGGACCAACTTCTAATGGGGTGGCTTTTGCCTCCATCAACTCTTCCTCCACCTGTCACTGGTCCTGTCTCCACTCAACCCATGCGCACTCGAGCCAAAGACGGCATCTTCAAACCTTGCAAACCTCTTTCTCTTGTTGCTACACGCGACCCCATTCCAACTTCCGCCTTTGAGCCTATATGCTTCTCACAAGCAAACAAAGATCCACACTGGCGTGCTACCATGGTTGAAGAATACAATGTGCTTCTTCGCAATGGCACTTGGGAGCTAGTATCTCCCCCTCCACATTGCAGTGTCATTGGCTGTAAGTGGGTCTTTCGCCTCAAATGCAAATCGGACAGTACCATTGATCGATACAAAGCTCGTCTCGTTGCCAAGGGCTTTCATCAAATGGAAGGTTTTGACTTCACTGAGACATTCAGCCCCGTTGTAAAGCCCTCCACTATTCGGCTTCTTCTCACTCTTGTTGTATCTCTCTCCTGGCCTTTGCTTCAAATTGATATACAAAATGCTTTCTTGCACGGCGATCTTGTGAAGAGGTATACATGTCCTAGCCACCTGGATTTGTTGATGATTCTCGGCCTTCTCACATCTAACGCCCAAGAAAGTCACTCTATGGGTTCAAACAGGCCCCTCGTGCCTGGTACTCCAAGCTCAGCTCCTTCCTTTTGGATTATGGGTTTACAGCCAACAAAGTGGACTCCTCTCTCTTCATTTTGTGACGCGATGCTCATTGCTTCTACATTCTTGTATATGTCGACGATATCATCCTCACTGGATCCCAACATTCTGCTATTACTAATCACATATCAGCTATGGAATCTCACTTTGCAGTTAAAGATCTTGGCCCTCTCTCCGTTTTAGGTATTGAAAACATTCAGACATCTAATAGTTTGTTTCTAAATTAATGTCGCTATGCTTAAGATCTCCTTGAGCGCTCTGGACTTGCTAGAATGAAACCCATTCATACTCCCATGGCCCCTAGTACTACTCTCTTCAAATTCGATGGTGACCCATTCCCAAATGTTCAACTTTATTGTGGTACTGTTGGTGCACTACAATACCTCCTTCTCACTCAGCCATACCTTGCTTTTGTTGTAAATAAAGCTTGTCAATACTTGCAAACCCCTACTCACGCTCTTTGGTCCTTTGTTAAGCACATCTTGTGTTATCTTAAGTCAACCATTGAGTTTGGTCTTTGTATTACACCCTCTTCCATCACCTCCATGCATATCTTCTCTGACTCTGATTGGGTCGAATGTCCTGATGATTGTCGCTCGCAACTCGCAAGGTGGTTAGTGCATTTATCTTGGCAACAACCTTCTCTCCTGGTCATCTCACAAACACGTTACTGTCTCACGCTCCAACACTGAAAAAAAGTATTGTAGTCTTGCACTCGCAACTTCCGAAGCTCTCTGGATTCTCTCTCCTCTGCGAGTTTGAATTCTCTCTTTCACGCTCTCCTACACTGTGGTGCGATAACATTGGGGCCACTTACCTCAGTGCCAATCCCGTTTTCAATGCCAGGACTAAGCATATCAAAATCGACTTCCACTTTGTTGGAGAGCAGGTTGCCAAAGGTACACTTCATGTTCAATACATCTCCACTTATGACCAAGTGGCTGACATTTTCACCAAGCCATTAAGCATACCTCGATTTCAGCATCTCCAAGGCAAGCTATGCATTGCCTCACCCCATGAATCGCTTGAGGGGGGTGTCGGACCACATGAGAATCACACAACAAACCTTTGTGATTCCTGCGATAAGCCTCTTTATTTGCAATAAGCCTATGTATTCATATTGATTATCCTTATCCCCTGTATTTCCTTATCTCCTCTGCTATCTGTCAACAACAGATATACATTCCCAGAATTTGTATTTATCTAAAACTCTTGTATCTCTACATATACCAGTTTACTCATCAATAAACATATAGCATTCTCTTCAATCTGAATGTATCGTTTCAATATTCTATAAAATTTTTTGAGAAAAGATTATACTCTACATGCAAAGGGACACTATCTGCAAGCACCACCATGATGTGTGGCTATAATGTACTGTGAATAGGGAGAGGGTAGTGAAAGTGAATAGAAAATCTGGGTTCCAGAATCCAACAATTTGCATGATTGTAAACCGGAAGAAAAACTAGAGGTGGAATGCCCAAGATCTTTCATCTCTCAATAAATAAAATATAAACAAAAGCAAACTTAATTAGATGCATGAACTGGGTCTGTGTGGGAACCTGGGACTGGGAGCAAAGGACAGCTTTTTGCTACATATATAGAAGAATGGTTTCAACTATTATTTATGCGCCAGCAAGGTCCCATTTATTCATCTCTTTCCTAGTTTTCATATGTGGAATATGGTGGTAAACCATGGGCAACTAACGTACAGTATATTGATCTCACATGGGTCTTTTATAAGCTTGTCCGGCCCCAACCGAGCTTATTAATTGGCTTTCCTTTACCCTTTTGCCGTACGTCTATGTACTGTGTACGTACATTAAGCTTGGAGAGCCCAAACCAGCTGAGTGGCAGGCTTAGAGGAGGTGTATTATAGAGATAGGGTTCAGTGCAGGTTGGTGTCAATTGAACCTCACTACATTGACTTTTTAATTATAAAAAAAAGGAGATAAATCCTTAAAGTAAGGAATATCAAATGCTCTTTGCCATTAAAAATTCATTATTCATAGGGATATTTTAACTGCAAATAAAAGATAAGTCCTTAAAATAAGAAATACCAAATGCAGTCTCAAGTTTACCTGATCAGTCTTAACCTTGGCTTCCGTGGGAATTACATTGTTCATAGATGGTATCTTCAACAAAGGCTTGCTAGATGCTATTTAGAAACTTTGTCATGACAGCATAGTTGGCCTCCGAAACATCTCCATGTATTCGAGCCCAGATCTCTTGCAAACAAAAATTAATTATGTTCACATGCCATCCCAGCAGTTCCATACATATATGTTAAATTCACGGAGAAGTATTCTCAATGTGCAACTGGACGCCTTGCTTTCAGGGTGTGCACTAAGAAACCTAATTGACCTGACTAATTTTTTTTTTCACCTAAAATTTTTGAAATCCTTTTAGACATTAATACCTAATCTATTTGATTCTCTTGAGATAAGAATGCCATCCCTTTCTTTCTTTTTATTTATTTATTTATTTATTTTATAAGAAATGGCTAAATAGTTAGTGGTTGCATTAGTGGCAACCAGGTGGGTTGAACTAGAACCCAAAGGTTCAACCCATCAACCCATTAATGTGAACAGCTGGTTATCCATTGGTGTAATCCGATAAATGCTTAAATTTGGGACATAAGTGTTCTTAAAGATTTCAAAGGACACATAATCAGTTTGAGCATCAGTTTCGGGAAAAAAAAAAAAACTCAAGCATTTAATACAATGTTGGTTACGTGTAGTGTGTGTTTTAAAGAAATACTTGTGTCAAAAATTCAAGCAGTGGAATTTCTGCTGGAATCCATTGCTGGATTTTTAATAGGAATGTACGTTAAAGCATGTAAATACTGATCATATATCATTATATTGTATTCACATGACAGGTAACCAACAGTTCATGAGTCTTCAAGTGCAAATTCTTGTGACCCCCAATAAAATAGAGGCACACCAAAAATTGTTTTAAAATTTGATTATTGATTATTTTAATTAACTATTGACTTGTCCTTACTTTATTGGGGGTTCAAAGGAAATACTGAGACCATGGCTGTAGTGTTATTAAATTTCCTCTTTCACCCTTTTGGCTTTCTAATGGTGCCTAAAACGAGAGAATGGGGGAGGTTTTTTATCGTTCAGTCCACCCATAGGTGGAGCTACTAGTAGACTAGGGGTGGACTGAATCCTGCCCATGGATTGATGCTAAATTTACAGGCAGAATACAGTTTGTAGGGTGGTGGGAGATGAAAATTAGATTTTTGAAAGAGATTACAATCCAAAAATCCTTAAATTAAACTACAAATGATCAATAACATACTATATATATATATATTATTAAGAGAGTATTGTGTATTATAAATAAAATGATGAATTGTAAGTAACTTGAATCTTGATAAGCATACAACATTCAAACCATGCTTAATCCAAATCTTACGTAGATATAAGTACATATATCTAAGTATTATATAAGACAAGGGTGGATCCATATTTGATCCGGTTGTAAATTGAATGAATTTAAGTCACCCTTAACTATATATCATATTCTAATTTGAGTTAATCAAACAGGCATCATTTGCAGCCCTATAAGAAGAATTGGAGTTCACTATGTAGCATTAGGCTACATCCCCAATGAAAAAAATGAGGTTTTACCTCACCTTGTTTGCATGAACTTCTATGTTTTAAATGAATATTTAGACTTTACACTCAGGGGTGTTATATAACATGAAAGTTTTGTTTTAATTTGTTTTAAAATTTGCCATATCAATAAAAAAATGAAACTTCTTGAATGGGGAATATATGTTTTGTTTTCAGACAAAGTAATGGTTTTAGAAAACAAAGACGCAAATCATAGGTTATAGATATCATGTGATCTATGAAACAAGCATGATAGGGGTGTTCAACAACATGGTTGCTTTTATTTTCAAAAACAAGCAACTGCCAGCATTAGAAAAATTGGTTTTGTTTTGCTAATGTGGCAGTTTATTTTGTTTTCAAAAATAAAACTAACCATGTTGTCGGACACTCCCAATATTGCTCGTTAGATGAAAACATGTTTTTAAACTAGAAATTCAAGAATACGTTATTTGTGTTTTTTGTTTTAAGAACCAATTTGTTTTTAAATCAGATGGTTTTGATTTATTTTTCGGACTCACAACAACAAAAAACAATTCATATTCGATAAACCTCCTTAGAGAGGAGGATTAACACACTTCCCTACATTTAGAAGAATATTTAAACTTAATATATGTTTGATTAGATACAAAAACAATCTTATGTTTTAAGAGTTCATTTTGGCTATTAGATCTTTATGAGTATTGTCTCGTACAGAGGGAAACTTAAGATCCTTATCAAGGTCGGAGCAGATCGATATCAGGGTTAGATTAGACGTCAACTTAATTTGAAGAGGACTCTATCTCTTGTTCATGGTTCAGTTTTCTTCCTACTTTGACATGGGGTCATCTGGATTGGCAAGAGAAAATACTAGTTTGGACTTATAAACCAATGAATTCGTTTAAAATAGGGGTGTAACTTCGATTGGTCTGAATTAAATTTTTACACTGTTTTGGGCTTGGACCCATTCAAATTTTCAACAAAATGCCAATCCTAATCCGCCCAAGTTGTACAAGTCATGAAAACAGAACACATTAGCCTCCTTTTATTGGGGCCAAAGTGAACTAATGGGCTGGAACAGGTTATGCCCAAATAGCTTCAAGCCTTTTTACCTAGACGTGTAAATTAGGTCAGCACAGCATGGCCTGCGGCCAGCCCGTGGGCTGGGCTTTGCTGTGCTTGCTACCTCTTGGATATTTCAGAGGTTTGACCCAATCCGGCCCGTGGCATGGGCCTAGGTGGGAACAGGCAATGCTGTCAGTCGGGTTGGTCCATGCGCTGAGCCTTGGGTCAGGTTGGGCCGCATGCCGGGCCTGGCACGGCCCAATTTGCAGATCTACTTTAACCTCTTTTGGTTGGGTCCATTGAAAATTTTAACAAAATGCCAATCCTAATCCGCCCAAGTTGTACACATCATAAAAACAAAACACATTAGCCCCCTTTTATTGGGGCCAAAGTGAACTAATAATTGCTTGCTTGGGGAGGAGAGTTTTGTTCAAGGGAGGTCTTCAGTATATGCTTTTAGAGAGGCTAACCAGGCGACAGGTTAAGTTGATCGCAAAACTCTTTCTTCTTCTTCCCCTTTTCTAGACTTTAGTATCTCCTCCCTTTCCTCTTTCCCTTCTTATTTGTTTTGTTGACTTTTGGGGACTTATTACCCCATTGTGTGTAAGACTTCTGACTTCGGCTTCAGTCAAGGCAAAGTCTATTTGAGCAGCCTTTATTATGTGCTTTATTTCATGGGGAAATATTTCTAATGCAAGATTGAAAAAGGCTGTGTGTGGGCACAAATTTTACCCTGAGTGATGGAAGCCGATCTCAACACTTTTAACCTTAGAATAAAAAAAGAACTAATGGGATGGAACAGGCTATGCCCAAATAGCTTTAAGCCTTTAACCAATCGTTGATCCAAAGTAAGATAGCTACGAGCCTCCGACCTAGCCATTCCAATACCCAAATTGGGACCGGGTCAGTAGGAACATGTGCCAGACTAGTCCAAGATGCTACTGTGTCACTGTATCAAAACTTCAATTTATCGGTCCATAGTCTATACTGAACGAGACGAGATCTACTCCCTATCAAATGGGTGCCTCACATGCATATCCACCATGCATTGAGAACATCTCCCGTGACTAATAATTAATTAGTACGGGAGATGTTCCCAATGCACAGTAGGATGTGCATGTGAGGCGCCTGTGAGGAAAAGATCCGGTCTCATACTGAACCGCAATAAGTATTGTACTAGTATTTTGATAATTTATTGTACTTGACATTTATCTATTACACTATTATTTTTTTGGGAGAATGATTGTTCATGCTTCAGCCCATTGAATTAATAATATTATTGACATGATTAAGATCTGTGCCTCATAATGACCTTACAGTCACATCCCACTGTGTATTAGGAACATCTCCCGTAAATAATGACACATAAGTATGGAAAATGTTCTTAATGTAGCTTGTGAGGAAACTAGATCTGCTCTGCCATGCATTGTGAACATCTTCCATACTTATTTATTAATGTATATTCACCGGAGATGTTCCCAATGCAGAGATTGAATCTACTCCTCACACCTGGCACCTCACAAGCGCCTCACACACACATCCTATCATACATTGGGAACATTTTTGGTACTTATTTGTTATTATTCACGGGAGATGTTCCAATGCATGGTGAATATGCATGTGAGGCGTCCATTTGTGAAGAGCAGATCCCGTTACGCTTGTGAGACCCCCTGTGTGAGGAACAGATCCGATTTCAATTGACGGTGCCAACTAGCTCCGTTGGTAACGTTTCTGGCGGGGATCAAATCCTGCCGTCGATTTGGTTGTTGATCGTTATTAGGGTTAAGTCTCCTACAATGACCGTTATCGCACATGTTAGCTTTCTCTGACTAGTCGAAGACTCGAAGTCCCAAAGGGACCAGGATTCCGGAGTCTGGACTCGGTTCTGACTCTTTCCCTTTCTTCGCGCTGCAACGTGGCAAAACGGTGCCAAACGGCAGGGTACCTATCCTCCGAAACTATAAATTGGAAAAAGAATTCCAATGCGAAGGAGCTCGACGTCCTCCCTTTCTTCGTGCTGCCAAAAGTAACAGCTAGGGTTACAAAAATCATGGAAACTGCTTCCATAGCTTCCCTTCTCAAATCATACTCACTACCTCTGCTTCTCTTCTCCCTTGCCCTATTCTATCAACTCTTTGTTATTCCTTCTGCTTTCCCTCCTTCTCATTACGACGGTGAGTTGCTTCTCTCTCTCTTTGAGCTGTAATTTTTACTGGTTGTAGGTCTTTTATTCGTTTTGGTTCTTGTTAACATTGTAAACCAATCTTGTGTTCATTCGTTCGGCAGTTCTCGGTATCGAGAGGTACAGCTCCATCGAAGAAGTCACCGAAGCATACGAAAGGCTTTCATCCAAATGGTAACCTTTTTTAAAATATTTTGCTCAAATTTCTCAGCTTATTGATTTCATCGACTTGGAACACTTATGAGCAATTTTTCATTCCTGAACTTACGCTATAAACTGAGTATGTGGTTGGTGTGAGTATAAAAAAAGTTCGTGTATGCTTGTCTTTGTATAACCTATGTTAAGGAAGGAGCTTCCTTTCAAGATTCAGTGTTTTCAGATCGTTAATTAGTATCTTCTTCAGCAATTGCTATTGCAGATCATTTGAACTGGAAATTGTATTTGAAAGCATCAATGTCTAATGTTGATTTACCTGTTATGGCCTTATGGGATAATGCGTTCAGATGCCAATTGTACTGCTTCATATTCAGCAGGCTCCATAATGGCCGGGCTTCTTCCATGATTTAGGGCTGCAAATGGATTGGATTTACTAAGTCAACTGGTTAAAGTTGGATTCCGACATATGTTCATAATTGGATCAAATTGGACCGGTCCATTTATTAATAAGATTGGACTGGGATATTGGCAGGAGACTGTGCATTGGGCTGCCCTTTTATAATTCTGCTTCTGCAGCTTCAGATATGGCAGTGACCATTTCTTTTGGTTCATCAATAGTTTGTTTTTGTTGCTAAACCAGACTCTGTAAAATTTCAGGAACTCCGGAGTTGAAGTCCCTGCTACATCTGATTTTATCAAGGTTAGCAAATTTTCTTTTCCCCTCACTTCATGTTCTTCATATGTAACTCAGTTCAACACAATGAGTCTTATCCAAGGTTTAAAACTTCACAACATATTGGTCCATATCGACCGATACGTTGCATTTCGTTGAAGATCTGATACACAGAACATAAAGAATCTGTATGTTCCGTGTATTTTCATTAGTATCGGTCCGTTTCGGGTCTGTATCAGCCGATACAATCCTGATACAGTCCGATACACTGTATGTATCAACCAACCGATACAACTTGAAATTCAATTCCGAATTTAATGATCTTAATTCAAATTTATTTTCCATCCTCTCTTAATATTAGTAACTTTTCAAATTCAAATTCAATGACTCTTAATTAATTATCACATATAATAACACGCTATTAAAGGCAAATTGAATAGAGCATTTAAGGCAATGTTCAAATTCGAATTTGAATTTGACATGCCACTAACTTGCCTATTAAAAATCACAAATAGAGGATAAAGGGATTTGAACCCTAGTCATTTGTTTGTAACGACTACAAGTCTACCACTATGCCATACCACAAGTGTTTGTCATATAAATTTGTATTTTAATTCTTAATTAAATTTGTTTGTTAGTAGATGACTACCAATAAAAGCTAAAATTCATCATTAAATGTTTAAAGAACCAGGCTGGACATCAAACCAAAAAAGGGAGAGGTTCATAGGTTAGAGGTTCAACCGAGGTCAAATTGTGATGACGTAATATATTATATATATCACATAATATATTATATAATATATATATCATATAATATATTATATTAATATATATTATTATACATATATACAATATTATAAATTATATATTGGATTCTAATATATTCAAATTATATAATTGCATTCTTTTATAATATATTTTATTTTAATTTCAATTTTTTTATAAGGCACCTATATTGAAAAGTTACCCAAAATAAAAACAAAGGTCACCACAATAGGACATCTCAGCAAAAAGTTATGGCCTTTAGAAGTTTGCATTTGTTATGATTCGGCCTACCTTGGAGTTCTGTTTGCCTGAGATCAGTCACGTAGAGAGAGGTAGAAAGGTGGAAGAAAGAGAGAGAGAGAGAAAAGAAGAAAATCTGGTTCGAACTGGAAGTCAAAGAACATAACTCCCATTCAGCTAGACATGTGCTTTTATTATTAAAATTAATGAAAAAGACATATGTGCCCTTATTTAAGTAAGGAGCACTGGTTCTAACACAATATTACAGATCAACAACCTTAATCTAAGTATAAAGACAGAAATACCCCTAAGCTAACACTCCCCCTCAAGATGGGAGTATACATATGTAGTCCACTCTTCCCCGACTCAAGCCTTTTATAAATAAGTCTACCCACTGGTTTCTTGTATTAACATATGCAGTGTCTAGCTCCCCATTCAACACCTTCTCCCTCACAAAGTGAACAATCAACCTCAATGTGCTTGGTTCTTTCATGAAACATCGAATTAGAAGAAATATGAACTGCACCCTGATTGTCACAATAGAGCTTCATTGGAGTATTGATGTTGTACCCTACTTCCTGTAGAAGGTTCCTTAGCCACACTAATTTACAAGCAGTATGCGCCATAGCCCTATATTCTGCTTCTGCACTACTTCTTGCCACGACTGTCTGCTTCTTACTTTTCCATGTCACCAGGTTACCTCCCAGGAAAGTGCAATAGCCTGTGGTAAACCGCCTATTAGACATAGAACCCGCCCAGTCAGCATCAGAATACCCTTTATTTCAAGTTTTCTGCCACTTTTGTATATCAAACCGTGACTTGGAGCCCCTTTTAAATACCTCACAATTCTCAGAACTGCATTCCAATGAGGAATCAGAGGTTTCTGCATGACTGACTCACCGCACTAACTGCAAATGAGATGTCTGGCCTAGTAATGGTTAGGTAGTTCAGTTTACCTACAAGTCATCGGTATTTGCCAGGGTCTTCAAACACTTCACCCATATCACTGCTTAGCCTAGTATTTGTGTCCATAGGTGTTTCAGTTAGTTTAGCACCCAACAAGCCTGTTTCTTCCAACAAATCAATCACATATTTCCTCTGGCACAGATTAATACCATACTTAGATCTTGCTATCTATATCCCCAAGAAATATTTCAGTTTACCAAGATCCTTTGTCTGAAAATGATCCTGTTGATAAGTCTTCAGCCTGTCAATACCCATGTTATCATTCTCGGTAATAACAATATCATCTAGATACACCACCAACATTATTTTTTCTCCCGGAGAGCTATGACTGAATACAAAATGATCAACTTGGCACTGTTTCATACCAAACTTCTTTACCACCTCACTGAACCTACCAAACCATGCTCGAGGAGACTGTTTAAGCCCATATATAGCCTTCCTTAGTCTGCACACCTTACCATCCTCCCCCTGAGCAACAAACCCTGGAGGTTGCTCCATTTAGACCTCTTCGAGTAAGTCACCATGCAAAAAGACATTCTTGATATCAAGCTGATATAGCGACCAATCATACATAGCTGCAAGAGAGATCACAACACGAACTGACCCTGTCTTAGCAACTAGTGAGAAGGTCTCTATGTAGTCAATACCATAGGTTTGGGAGTACCATTTTGCTACTAATCGCGCTTTCAAGCATTCAACACTACCATCAGGCAGATACTTAACTATATAAACCCATTTACAACCAACAGCTTGCTTCCTAGGAGGAAGAACGGTGAGGTCCTAAGTATGATTATGATGAAGGGCTGAAAGTTCTTCTTCTATCGCACAACACCACCCTGAAGAGTTAAGGGCTTCCTGGACATCCTTAGGGACAACAACTTATGATAACAAGGTGACAAACTGGCGATGGGAGGCAGAAATGTGAGTAAGTGAAACATAATTAGAAATATGATGAATGGTGCAAGTGCGTTTACCTTTCCGCAAGGCAATGGGGAGATCAAGCTCAGATGCTGGGTTCGGGTCTGGAGCCGAATTTGTCGATGGAGATGTAGCCAGAGGAGTAGTAGCTGGTACGCATGGGCAATGTGTATACACATGACGGATAGGTGGGCGTTCAACAGGTAGTGGCACCGGAGGCAAGGATTTGGTCACGACTGGAACAAGGGGAAGAGGGTCGGCAATGGGAAGTGGAAGAGGAGGTGATGAGGAGGAAGAAGCATCACCGGACCAAAAAAAAACGTAGACTCAAAGAAGGTGACATCAACACACACAAAGGGCCGTCGAGAACTAGGATGGTAACACATACCCTTTCTGGGTCCGAGAATAGCCAAGGAAGATGCACTTGAGAGAACGGGCGTCGAACTTGTCGTTCCTGGGACCCGGATTGTGGATGAAGCAGACACACCCAAATACCCTAGGCGTAAGAGGGAACGGAGACAAGGCGGGAAACAAGATCATAAACGGAGAATGATCATCAAGGATGAATGTGGGCATCCGATTAATCAGAAAGCAAGAGGTAAGCACCGCATCACTCCAAAAGGGTTTGGGAACATTCATGTGATGCATGAGGGATCGTGCTGTTTCCAAGGGATGRCGATTCTTTCTCTCAGCCACCCCGTTTTGTTGTGGGGTGTAGGTACATGAGGTCTGATGTATAATGTCGTGTTGGTTCAGGTATTCTTGAAATGATGAGGATAAATATCATGACCATTATCAGAACGGAAAACTTTAATGTGAATACCAAATTGATTACGAATCTCAGCATAAAATTTCTAAAAAATGGTAAACAATTCACTTATTTCTTTCAATAGATAGAGCCACGTCATCATTGAAAAGTCATCTACAAAAATGACAAAGTATCTATATCCATTATATGACATCACGGTTATCAACCCTAGAACTAAAGGGAACACGATGGTGTTTCCCAAACTGACATGACTCACAATCCAAAACAGAAAGTTGACTCAAAAATGGAACTAAAGATTTCAAGACTTTTAGCGACGGATGACCAAATCGGCAGTGCCACTGGAGAGGAGAAATGGATGATTGGAGAGCTGTTGAAGTTCTTCCACCACCGCCAAGATAATACAGTCCACTAGCTTCATGCCCTCCATTAATCTTCATCCCCGTCTTGARATCCTGAAAAACACACATAGAGGGATAAAAAGTAATGTAGCAGTTAAGTGATTTGGTCAGTTTACTAACAGACATAAAATTAAAAGGCAATTTAGGAACATACAAAACTGAGGAGAGAGATACAGGGTCTAGGTCAACATTACCAACACCACAAATTGAGGATGTGGAACCATTAGCAAGGGTGACAGATTGTGATGTTGAGCAATGAGATAGGGAAGAAAACACACCTGGAGTTACAATCATGTGATCGGAGGCTCCAGAGTCAATGATCTAGGGATTGGGTGTGGATGCCAAATAAGCCATACCTGAGTGAGCGAAAGTCGCCGTGTTCTGCTGTGATTAGATAAACCTCTCATATTCATCACGGGGAACACTCACCATTTCCTTCACAGGACTATCTGTGGATGTAGGAGTTATTTGATCAGATGAACGATTCTCCTGTCTAAAGCTGGAACTGGTGTCACTAGTCATGGCATGATTGGCCCAGGTTGAGGGTGGACCATGTAGATCATAACAATAGTTAATGGTAATCCATACGACAATGAGTGGACCTCCTCGGGCCTGAGCCACGTCCTCTACCACAGACTCCCTCTGAATCTCTGCTCCCAGTACGACCACCACCACGATTATAAGTAGCCCCGCCATTGCCACTTCGGCCATACACCGGACCACTACTACCACCATGGCTAGACTGAGCTCCCCAAGCTCCACCTCTAGCACCACGGCCTCTTGACACAACAAAGGCAGATCTATCTGAGATATTAGAGTTCTTAGTAGATCCGATAGAAGTCCTCCGGAGTCGAGCAAATACCTCTTCTAAAGAGGGGAGAGCTGATCCTCCTAGTATCTGAGCCTGTACTGGTTCATATTCAGATTTCAGTCCCACAAAAAATCTAGTCACATCAAGTTGTTCTCTCTATTGTTGCTGAATCTTGACATTAGAAGTGAGAGGGTGATAGACATTCAACTCATTACGTATGTTTCTCATACTGGCATAGTACTCATCAAGACTCTGATTGCCCTGTTGCAGATTAAAATACTCCTGATACAGCTGATACACTCTGGTTGTATTGTCTTGACCCGAATACAATTTCTTCGCATGGTCCCACACATCTTTGGCAGTGTCAAGAAACATGAAGTTTACACTAATCTTGGGTTCCATACTATTCCATAACCATGTGATGATCTGAGTATCCTCTTGGTCCTAGTCTTCATACTCGTGAGAGTTAGTGGAGGGTTTCTTCTCTCTTATATGTTTTACCTTCTTCTTTGCCTTCAGAAAGACTTYRACRGATTTAKCMCAAGGCACATAATTCTCTCCATTTAGTTTAATGGAGGTCATCTGAACATTCAGGTAGTTTGTAGGCACCATCACATTAGGTTTACAATCACTGTTATCTCCCATTCTGTTATCACCGATTCTGCACACTTGCTGAATTCTGCACACTGCACACGACTAGATCATACTCGTCACACTGATTTCAGCACTTGTTGTTGCTGAAAAGTGTACTCTTTACACCACAAACCCTACTCCTACGACTACCTGAAATGTCACCACTATATGATCACAATTCTTCCTTCGAGACACACAAAACAGCATAAACCCTAGCACATTATCTGAAACATACTTCCTATTTGATCCACAATAGAAATCATGCACAAAAATCTCTTACCTTATCACTGAAGGAACAACCACACGAGCAGAAAATTAGTCCACACAAGACAGCCACTGCACCACATAGGTCAACCCTCTTCTCTTCATCGATTAGGGGAGGGCGATCTTAGAAACCACAGCAACCGACCACACAAGACACAATTGGAGGCATAGAAACCTCCAGGGGGAGAGGGCGATCACTCCTTTTCATCCCTTTTCCTTATCTCCAGTTGAATGCAGGAAAATCAAGAGAAACCCTAGATAGGGTGCACAGAGAATAGAAATCTAGGCAGACAGAAATCTAGGTAGATTCGAGTGGTTCTGATACCTTGTTATGATTCGGCCTGCCTTGGAGTTCTGTTTGCTTGAGATTAGTCATGTAGAGAGAGGTAGAAAGGTGGAAGAAAGAGAGAGAGAGAAAAGAAGAAAATCTGGTTCGATCTGAAAGTCAAAGAACATAACTCCCATTCGGCCAGACATGTGCTTTTATTATTAAAATTAATGGAAAAGACGTATGTGCCCTTATTTAAGTAAGGAGCACTGGTTTTAACACAATATTACAGATTGGCAACCTTAATCTAAGTATAAAGACAGAAATACCCCTACGCTAATAGCATTAATGTGCTAAAACAATTTAAAAAATCAGTTGTCTTTCTAAAACTTGGACTGATTCACTAGTTTGCGAGTTTGACTAGTCGGGTTGGCAATTTTGGCAAATTTTTAACCCAATCTAGTCATGGTCCAACCGGTCCAATAGGCCAATCGGTCCTATTTTCTAAAAAATGTTAAATGTTAATACAAATTATATTGATTCTTTAAATACTATGGTATGTATGCATACACAAACATTTTAATTATTTCCTCATTTTTCAACGGTTTACAATTAGGTTTCAATATTTCACACTTTGTATAAATCCCTGAAATATGGATTTTTATGTTTAAATAGCTTATTTATGGTGATATAAAACTCATATTTATTGTAATTAGCATAGGTTTTTAGGATTTATATGAGTTTCTTAGTGTATCCATGCGTATCTTAAGCGTATCTCGATACGCCTCTTAAAATTGTCTCTCTGATACACATTGCGTTTCCGATACTTTAAACCTTGGTCTTATCCCAACAGGGTTGGGCTACAGAAATCTTGTTTTGTCGATTTCCTTTCTCAAGAGCCATAATTTTTGCCAAATTGTGACCTCTTGGATTCATTTTGCATTACCTCAACTCATGTCCTTTATCCCATCCCCCAACTCTTTTAGAATATGAACTTGCTTTTTTATTACTATGGATTTAATCGAAAGTAGCTTTTTTTTTTAAATATTTTCTAGGTTTATATTAGTTTCTTAGTGTATCCATGCGTATCTTAAGCGTATCTCGATACGCCTCTTAAAATTGTCTCTCCGATACACATTGCATTTCTGATACTTTAAACCTTGGTCTTATCCCAATAGGGTTGGGCTACAGAAATCTTGTTTTGTCGATTTCCTTTATCAAGGGCCATAATTTTTGCCAAATTGTGACCTCTTGGATTCATTTTGCACTACCTCAACTCATGTCCTTTATCCCATCCCCCAACTCTTTTAGAATATGAACTTGCTTTTTTATTACTACGGCTTTAATCGAAAGTAGCTTTTTTTTTAATATTTTCTAGTCAAAAAGAAATCATGAGCTAATATTTAATTACTTCTTGAAGAAATTGCTTTTTGCTTGATTATCGACAAGTAATCAAAATGCAAGAATCATATTAGGGTTGAGTTTTTGTTTGGGATTTTTCCCCTTTTTTGATGACACTACGGAAGGGACACCTACCAATACAAAAATATAAAAGGAAATCTTCATATTAGCCAATCTCAGACCTAGGCTTACCTAAAACTGTTGATTCTTCACTGAGAGAAAGAAAGAAAGAAAACATTCTACTTTTAATGGAGGTTCCTTTTAACTGTTAGGCAATGGATTTTTTTTGATAAATAAAGTGAATTTGGCAATGGGATATTTAGCCCCTATAGTTCACTTTGATTACAAAAGTATACCTTTTTCTCTCCTCGCAAAGTTTTTCGAAAGGTCAAAAGAAGCTACTGTAATTGGAAAACAGAAAAGAATTTATTAGAAGCTGGGTTATGTGATCTCTGGATATTTACAATCCAACTTTCATATTCATACAGAAGCAGTTTGAGCCTTATAAAGAGGAATTTGTTTAATAAAACTGGTTGGTTTTACTCTGAAAGATTTTCGAACATTATGTTGGTCTCCTGTGTTTATCTTTAGATTTTTTGTTATAATTATATGGAAATCCTTTGCAGATCCGCTATGCTTTTGAGCTACTGAGGAATCCCTTATGGAAGAGGGACTATGATCAATTTGGCATTGATGAGCAACTTGTGAGTTTTTAGCAGTCACAATTAAGCCTACTACATGTGGTTGGTTTAATTAATGCTTGACTCATTTAAAGCCACTTCCTTTGCTGTAGCATGTTATCGAAAAGGTTAAAGGACAATATATTGGAGAAAGCTTTGTAGAAGTAGACCTCCCACTTTTAAATTCTTCTGGTTAGTTATGAGGTTCCATCATATTGTTTGTTTTCATTGGTAAAATTTCAATTAGGTTACTTGTAAGTTGTAGCAGTATTAAGTGCTAATGCACAATACTTTTTTTCAGGTTCTACAGACAATGCTTTTAATGTTCTTACATCTGAGGATTTCCAAGCTACTATTGGGAACTCAGAGGCATGGTTAGTTCAGGTATGACAGATTATATTATAATTCTACTGTTGCTGTATTATGAAGTGTAGCATGGAATCTCCTAAATGGACACCATGTCTGAGTTGGACACATGTCAGAGTTTGACACTCAGATTTGTGAGGAGACTTCCATGCAATATTTCCGTTTTTATCTCCTCTAGCTTATTTGACATAAAATGGACAACCAACTTACAAGACAAGTTCCATTTTTCATACCAAATGTTTCTTGGTAATAAAGGTTACATTTTATACCCCGCTTTGCAGGTATATAATGTTAAAATTCAAAAAAAATATAAGCTATTTTAATATTATATATTTTTCCATTGATGTGTCCACAAGTCCATGTTTTTTCATCTTGTGGAGTCAGACTCTTGGAGACATGTGAGATTCTCACTACTATGTTTGTGTGCATGCAACACTAATTATGATAAAGGATCAATATATCAATCATTATCTAAGCCTTGCCCCAACTATATGGGGTTGGCTAAAGGATCAAATATCAATGTGATCCATTATTTAAAAGAATTTGAAATGTTAATGGATATTAGACCATATAATTAGATTGCAGAAATAGGAATACAGAGACTGGAGAAAGAAAGAACTGAAAAAGAAAAGAAGGCATTTTTTCCTTGTGGCCACAAAAGTTTATTGGATAAAGTATGTGTGAAATCCACAAGTTAAAATCTCCAAACAAAACACTCACCGGGCCAGGTGCCTCCAAACCAGTTCTCTAGTGATCACTTCCCTAGATGGTAAATCAACACTCTCATTTGCCAATCATGGAACCCATCTGAATGAGAAATTTGTTATGAATATAAAAGTTTAGCTTCTCTTTGCTGAAACCTAAGTGGCCAAGTCTCTCAAGGAGTTTAACCTCATCCTTTGTCTTGTTTAATACTTATTCTTTTATGTATGCTATGTGATTCTAGTTAGTACTTAAGTCTATTTTAGTATTTTGTATCGGCTGGGCATACCTGGGCCTTGACTTGCCAAGGGAGGATAACATGCCCAATTGCCAACCATCATGACTACACTTTTTTCAGCCCCAAAATTTACTCCTGGTGGAGGGTGGCCACCATAATTTTATTAATATAAAAAGTAGCCTAGGAAGAGGGAGCATAATTACCTTTGTATTAGGTACATGCCTAGGTGCACCAGCCGCATGCCATTTGAAAGTGCTGTGCTTGGGCCCTAGGCGAGAGACATACCTAGGCACACAATCAAGCATGTAAAACCCTCAATCTCTCTTTTTGTTGGGATTAAGAATTTAAAACCCTAACATGGACTTGTTTGGGCTTGCCTAAAGGGGCTTGGTACAACGACTCGTAGAATCAGGAATGTAAAATGCATCGCATTAGCTATTTGAAGTAATGCAATTTGGGGAAAAAGAGGTTGAGGGTTCTACATGCTTGAATATGTTTTATATGCTTGATTTTGTTTTTAAATTTTCATTTGAATAATGTTTTATATGTTATGCTTATGTATTTTAGTTTTAGATAATAGTATTATTAAAACATTTATTTTAAAATATAAGTTTATATTTTTAATTAATATTATGTTTATATCTTTAGTTTTTACCTTTTTGCACTTTTTGATTTTTTGTCATTTTTTGTATTTCTGCTCCATGCTTTGAAAAGGCCTGCGCCACGCCTTGCACCTATAAAAGTAGGTTTGAATGGTAGAGAAGAAAGGTAAAAGAGAACTGTATGGCTGTGTCTCAACAAACCACACACACCCAAAAATTGATATTTATATTAAAGACACAAAAGGACAATTCTATCCTCAGGATACAAGGAATGTATAAAAATTGTAAAATAGTCTAGTTGCAAGGAGTATAATGCAAATATGCTCCCAAGATACAAAAATAATAAAAGATGAAATTAACCCTCTATGTCTCTGCACTCCCCCTTAAACTGATGCTGAGGAATAAGCATCGGTTTGTCCATAAGAAAGGTATGCTGTGTTTTTGTTATTAGTTTTAGTAAGAAATCTACAAGCTGAAGCCCAAAAGAGACATTAGGTAGTGAAATATGGCCTACAAGATGGAGATCCCTAATAAAGTGACTGTCAACTTCAATATGCTTTGTACAGTCATGAAATACAGGATTGGAAGCAATCTTGATAGCACCAAGAATCTTTGGTTTCCTCCTTTGAATTCTTACAACATATGCATTTAAGTTAAATTTGGACTCCCACTCTTCTTATATTCTCATCAACTTGTATTTTGTTCAATAGTTCCTTCCAATAGAACTTTTGAGGTATAGAAGAGTTCCACACCTATTAAATGAAAAGTTTATATTAGAAGAGAATGGGCTCAATTGTGAGCCTACGGAATCCAGTAAATATAAAATTGTTTACAACCCAATTAAATGGGTTGGCTAGTGGACTAACTAAAGCCCATTTAGATTAAAAGAGGTGTCACATACTGGTGTTCCCTCTCTTTAAGTGGGAGACTGGATGTCATTCACCTACAGCGAGGGGAAGTTACATAACTACTTCAATCCCTATAGATGTAAATCAGTCCTCAAATATTAGGTGTAAATTTGAAGATTAGAGGGAAAAAAAGGAAGAAGAGAAGTAAGAGCAGCAGTACAAGAGAAGAAGATGGCGAAAAGAGAAGGAAGAAGAAGAAGATTCGAATTATCTTCCCTTTCTCCTCTAATCCTTTTTATTAAGAATTAATGTTAGAGTAATGACAAGTATGCCCTTAAGTGGGCGGCCAGCTAGGCAGTAACATAAAGAGATTAAACAAAAAGAAACAACAAGCCCATTAGCCAACAAGAAAAGAAAAGATATTACAAGAGAAGATACTAGGACCCATTCGGCCTAGTCTCTTTACATCTATTTTAAGTTCTTGGAGGGATGCTTCAAACCCCCTTCAAAGAAAAGATTTCTTAGATAGCCACACTCTTAGAGTCTTATGGAAGTCCATAGTGAAAGAGAAGAAAAGAAGTCTCATGGAGAAAAAGAAAGAAAAAAAAAGGGAAGAGAAGGGGAAAACACTACTCTCACAGGTTGGTGAAGGAAAATTTTCTGTGCAGGCATCTCCCAGAAATTCTATTTGATATTACGTATCCTTTTCCTTCTCTCTTTCATTCAATTTCCAAATCTTACTTGTAAGGGAAGTAGAGGAAAAGAAACCATCTACAATGAAGTGCTTCTACTTGGTTGATTATGGTTTCTCTACCAAAGCAAGTTAGGGATTAAGCCATCTCCAGCCTCATTCCCAAGGGTTGATTATTATTATTTTTTTGATCAATAATGATAAGCTTTATTAATGAATAAGTTTTGTGAAAATTTAATTACAAAGGGGGAGGTAAACTATCTTAACTCCCCAACAACAAAAAAACAAAGAAAGAAGCTAAAAATTAGCCCAAAACAGAGATTCCCTAAACGCCCCTTGCTTGGCTAATCCATCAGCAATTGAGTTAGCACTTCTCTTCACCCAGCTGTACTTCACCTCAATATCCCTACTCAGCCATTTAAATTTTTTCTTTTCATTGCTGTAGTTCCACAAATCACTGTTGTCTCCCTTCAGCCACCTAATCACCACCTTTGAGTCCCCTTCAAGGACCAAGCATCTGATGTTTAATTCTCTTGCTCTTTGGATTCCTTGCAGAACTGCAAGAATCTCAGTCCTAAGAGAGTCACCCTCTCTGATTGGGCCTGAGAACATGGCAGTAATAACCCCATCCTCATTCCTGAACGCTCCCCCAATCCCAAAAGGTCCTGGATTCCTTAAGCTACTACCATCAAAATTCAATTTTATGGATCCAGAGGGAGGAGGGGACCAAGAAGGCCTAGAAGTCCTCTTACATTGGGCAGAGGTAGTTATCTCTTTCCAATTTCTCAATAAGTCAACCGTGGAAAGTTCTGAGAATAACTCCATAGATTTCAGCCAGTGAACTACCCTTAAGTGTATCAGTTCTAATAAGTTTTCTGTGGTTCTTTCCTTGTCTGAAAAGATTCATGAGTTTCTCTCTTCCCATATGAACCAATACACTTCCACCCTAATGCTTCTCCACATAATCTTCTTTCCAAGGGTTGATTATGGCTTCCGTCAAATGCAGATCTGAAGATTGGAGAAAGGAGGGATAAAAATCATCTACAGTCTGATGTGTAATTTGACTATGGTTTCCTTGATCTCTTCCCACACACACAATCCAGAAGAATGATACCATCTATGATCTGATTTTTATTCGGTTGATTATGGCTTATTGTAAAGAAGGAAGGAGTGAAAAGGAAATATTTGTTTCGAAGATAGACTGAGAAAGAGAGAGAGTAAAATGATGTTGTAAAATTTCTTGATTTTATATTGTATTTCTCATTCATTTCTCTAAGTCAGAATCAAAAGGTATTCCTCTATTGCAGGGGGTGTAATCAAGGGAAACTATCCGTAAGATTCCCTGAATGGACCTTAACCAAAAAAAAAAAAGAATTCAATCATTTGATTTAGTGAATTATGTTGTATGAGAATTTCTTAAAACTTTCACACCAACAATTCCCATTTGAAACCATCTACCATGCTTCTTTTCTCTATAATTTTATTCCAGGTTGACTTCATTGTGTATCTTTTGCAGTTAGTGCCCCTTCTCCCCCATCCATGTCCATCCCTGATGTGTATCTTAAACCTGACTTATCAACTCTGAGGCTTTAATTCCTGGGTATTAAACTGGTTTCATTGAATAGGATTAACCACAAGTTGCTATTAGTGTTCTCTGTTCTGCATTTCTTGATACAATCCTTGATTTCACAAATTAACTCTTTTACATTGTCTAACTCTTGGAATTGGGATTCAGGTTTATTCATCTGGGAGCAACCGTTGTAATCTATTCTCTAATAACTGGAAGAGAATTGGTATGCTCTTTATTTTTCTAGTGGTTATAACTTAAATAGAGGTTAAGTATTCAAATGGTGTTTTAATTTGAATCATTTTTTACCTCTTATTGTTGGTGCTTTTAATCACCCCATTTAACTAATCAATATTTTAAGTTTCTATGATGTTGGACAACAATTATATTTACCTTTTCTGGTGGTTAATTATCAAATTTTCATAGGTTTGCAGCAAAGAAATAGGTTTATATTTTTAAGTGAAATTAAGCTGTCGGCCATAGGTAATGAAATGCATTGATGATTCAGTGCAAAATCCAATAAGTGCCACTCTCAAGTAGGGATGAGCAAGAAAAACCAAAAAACTGACTGAAACCGAACCGGTCGGTTTGGTTTTGGTTCGGTACTTTTAAAAAACCAAAGGTACCGATTCAGTTTTGGTTAACCAATATAAAAAGCTGACAGTTAACTGAACCGACCGGTATACATATATTTCTATATATTTTATATATTTATGTATATTATATATATTATATACATTTTATATTTTCTATACTATAAATTAATAAATATGCAATATATATATTTGTAATGTATAATATATTATTTATTATTTGAAATATAATAATTTATATTATATATTTCTATTTTTATTATATAATTATATGTTTTTTACAATATATATTATAAATATAAAAAACCAAAAAACTGATGAACTGAACCAACGATCAACCGAACCCCGTTCAACCGACCGGCTTCGGTTCGGTTTTGGTTACCGGTTTTCTAGAAACCGGTAGGACTGGTTTGGTTTCAAAAATAGGCCCACAGTTCGGTTAACCGAACTGTGAGCACCCCTACTCTCAAGTTGCACAAGTCAAGTCCTTATTTGCAGTTGAGGTAAATGTTTCTTATAAGTTAGTCTTTATTTTGACTCAGATTTAACTTTTGTATGTATCCAAGTTTAACCAATTATTGCATGCATCTTAAATTCTTGAACCAGCTAAAAAGATCCAAGTTAAAATAAATGTATTTATTTGGCAAGTTCACAGTTTCTGTCATATTTGAAAAAAGAACCGGTTTGTGATGATTTGGTGACTATCACCATTATCCACTGGATCATAAGGTGGGGGAATTTCAGGGTATTTTTTTAGCAAGTTTACCATTTCTGCAAATATATCTGAAAAAGAATCAGTTTGTGATGATTTGGTGACTATCATGGTTATCCACCAGATCTTAACTAGGCGGGGGACTTTCAGTGCATTTATTTAGAAAGTTAACTGTTGCTATCAAATGTATTTGAAAAATAATGTTTATGACGATTTGGTGGCTATCACCATTATCCACTGGTTCTTAACTAGGTGGGAGAATTTCAGGGTATTTCAGTTGATGATATTGTTGGAGGCTGGGTGGTGGTGGCTTCCTCTTCATTTCCAAATTGACTATTGATCATGATAATATACCTTCTCTTAGAAGAGCTATAAATTAAGTTATGATGGTGCTCAAATGGAAATGCACGCCAGTCAAGCTTTGGAGATGTCTTTAGTAGGCATGATGGAAGGTTGTATTCAGGCCTCAGTGGATATGGGAATCCTATTGGAACTTATCTATTCTTCCTTGTCCATGGATTGAGGTTAATGTGTGCCATGGGGTTTTATTGGATGGAGGTGGAAGGAGAACCAACATTGATTGACCGGATGTGTAGAATAGCTTGACGGTCTGTGGCTCCTTCAGCATCTTGTTACAGAAGCTGGGTCTATGGTTCTAAATTGAACACGTCTGGTGTAGGATGAAAAGGAGAATGGCCTATTTCGATGAATGTGGTGGGAGGAAGAGGGAAATTAAGGATCTGAATTATAAGAAAGATTCGGGTCTAAAATAGATAAAAAGAGAAAGATTGCACTTTTAGGAGAAAAGAGAGGAAAAAGAGAGAAGA
>NW_010729093.1:5503793-5538989 GCF_000365185.1 Nelumbo nucifera | reverse complement strand
GAGAAGATAACACTCTTATCCACAAGTAACTTCAAAAGAAACTTTTCATTCAACTCTTAAATTTCAAATATAAACCAAGCATAAATGCTCTGCTCTCCCTTTACATAGGCCAATTTCAGCAAGGCAACCCAGTAGGTAATGTATGAGGACACTGAAATAATGATTGATGATTCTAACTGCTAAAGTAACTCTGAATACCAATTACTAACCCTACTAAAACTAACTTATTGTAAAGACACCAGAAATTACTAAAAATGGCAAATGACAATTTTTCTATAAATAGTAATTACGAAAATTACTATAAACAGTAAACTTGAAAGTTATCATAGATAGTAGTTTTGATCTTACTAAGAATAGTTAATTTCTAGAAAAGTGAAACTTAACTCTACTCCTAAAACATCAACAAACTAAAAATCAATCTTCAAATAATTAAAATTACAAAGTTGTTAATGGTTCAAGAATATGAAGATTCTTGATTTCTTCTCCCAAGACCCCAGATACAGTCCTAACCTTTAACACACACACACACACACACACACACACAAAGTGGCCGCTCTCAGCCTTGAACCTGTGTTATCACACTTGACAGCCCAATATTTTACCAATACATCAACTAATGGCCCCTGTTTGTCTGCTTTGGTGCTTGTATCGATGTTGTGCTGGTGGTTTTTACAATTGGTTAATTCTTGCTCCATTCTGTTGGCTGTTTTGTTTCTTAGGCTCCGTTTGTTTGCGATACAAATGCCAAACCGGGGTATTTATGTACCCCGATTCGCGTTTGCGAGCGTTTGTTTGAAACGTAAAAAAGTAATGATTATCAGAGCAAAATTGTATTTTCTGACACTTTTGTACTCTAAGAAGAGAGCATTACTGTACCTATTTTTTGGATACATTTTTGTGTTCTTTTGATAATTAACTTTTTGACCAAAGTTAATGCACTGGAGCATAAGATAGTTGGGGCATTTAATGATGGGCCAACACTTTTTGCACCAATTTCAAACAAACAAGATGAATGCAAAAATGGTTTAAAATGTGAACCGTGTTTGCATTCAAGAACCGAAAAATGGGTAAATATGTAGTGTACATATTTGCATTTGCATTGCAACCAAACGTAGCCTTATGCTTCTATGCTCTCATTTAGAATTTAGTGGTAGAGGGGAGAGGAGGAAGGGTCTAAGATAAGGAGACTAAGGCTTCTTCGTGGGTGTTTTGCTATTTTTGTCTCGACGAAAATTATCAACTGGAATGTAAGAGGTCTAGGGAGTGCAAGAAAGAGAAGGGTGATCAAAGATCTACTCCAAAGGGAAAAAC
The DNA here is from genome assembly GCF_000365185.1 of Nelumbo nucifera. The sequence goes on along the minus strand of NW_010729093.1, from coordinate 5,537,678 downwards.
CCGACATTGTGCTTTTACAAGAATCCAAACTGATGGAATTAGATGGGAGATGGGTTAGGAGTTTCTGGAGGTCTAGAGGTGTAGGTTGGACTTCATCTCCTTCCTAGGGAGCCTCAGGGTGATTGTAACACTGTGGAGGGAGGATGTGGAAGAATTGATAGACAGATTCTCCGTTTCCATTAAGTTTAAGAATGTAGAAGATGGGTGTGTATGGGTTCTAACCAACGTTTATGGCCTTAACTCCTATATAGAGAGAAATGGGATGTGGGAGGAATTATATGAAATCAAGGGGTTATGGGATGGCCCTTGGTGCCTGGGTGGGGATTTTAATGTCATTAGATTCTCTGAATAAACCAATAATCCCCAACAGGTAATCACAAGAAGTAAGGAAATTTAATGGTTTTATTGAAGATTGTGAGTTGAAGGAAATACCATTGCTGCAAACCAGTTTTACTTGGTCCAACCTTCAGGAAACCCCTTTGTGTTCAAAGTCGGACAAATTTTTATTTAACCTAGCCTGGGAGAATAGTTGGGAAAACTTGGTTGCTAGAGCATTACCTAGGGTCACCTCTGATCATTGTCTTATCCAGATAGGCACCAAGACTTTTCCTACTGGACCCAAACCTTTTAGATTTGAAAATATGTGGCTTACCCATCAAGATTTTGTGAAAAAAGTGTAGGGGGTCAAGTTTCATAAGAAGTTAAAGAGGTTGAGAGCCAAAATAAAAGAGTGGAATAGAGATCAATTTGGCAGAATTGAGGAGCAAAAAATGAGCCTAATCTCTTGAATAGAAAACTTGGATGTAAAGGAATCCCAAAATGGTTTAACCGAGGATGACAAAGTGTTAAGGAGATAATTGAAAAAGGATTTGGAAGAAGTGTTACTGAGGGAAGAAATTAGCTGGAGACAAAAATCTAGACACAAGTGAATTAAGGAATGCGATGGGAACACTAGATTTTTCCATGATTTGGCCAATGGGAGACGAAGAAAGAATTTTGTGACCAAGCTAGAGATAGGATAGGAGGTGATTACCAACCAGGATGACATAGCCAGAAAATTTGTGGACCACTTCAAATCAATCTATAGAAGACCTTTGAGTGATAAAGCAATCGCGGGAGGGATGGAATGGCCAAGAATTGAGGACGGAATGGAAATGTGGTTGGAAAGGAATTTCGAGGAAGAAGAGATTAAGAAAGCTATCTTTCTAAGGGATAGATCCAAGGCTCTAGGTCCAGATGGTTTTACAATTGGCTTTTATCAAGATTGCTGGGAGGTGCTGAAAGAGGATTTAGTTGAAGTCTTTAAGGAATTTGCAGATAATCATATAATAATCCCTGGAATCAATGCCACTTTTTTTGCCTTGATTCCTAAGAATATTGATGCCAACCACCCAAAAGATTATAGGCTTATTAGTCTGGTGACAAGCATATATAAAATTCTGGATAAAGTGCTTTCTTTGAGGATCAAAACAGTTCTTCCTTCTATCATTAGTGAAACTCAGGGGACCTTCATTGAAGGGCGACAAATAACATATTAGATCCTAATTGCGAATGAGTGTGTGGAGGAAATGAAAAGGTCTAGGTAAAGTGGTTTTATTTGTAAATTGGATCTTGAAAAGGCCTATGACTTGGTGGACTGAGAGTTTTTATTAGAGGTGATGAGAAGCTATGGATTTGGGGACAAGTGGTGTAGTTGGATATCTGGGTGTATCAGTACCTATCACTACTCCATTCTAATAAATAGTGTGGTGAGGGACTTTTTTCCAGCTTGCAGGGATGTCAGGCAAGGGGGTCCACTCTCACCCTTCCTTTTTACATTAGTAGCCGATGTGATTAGTAGGACCATTACCAAGGCTGATAGTGAAGATGCCATTAGGGGTTGGAGAACAGGGAGACACCAAATCCCAGTCACCCACCTTCAGTTTGTAGCTGACCTAATGATCTTTTGTGAAGGAGGCTTTAGCGAGAAGGTAGCAAACCTAAAGGAGCTGATCAAAGGATTTGAAAGGATTTCTAATTTGAAAAAAAATCTGGAAAAGAGTTGCGTAGCAGGTATAAACTTGGAGGATGGGGAGATTGAGGTTATTGCGGAGTGTCTTGAGTGTTCCATCTCTGCTTGGCCTATGTTATACTTAGGGCTTCCATTAGGGGCAAACCCTAGGGAGAGTAGATTTTGGACCCCAGTGCTAGAAAAGTTTGAGAAGAGATTAGCCTCGTGGAAGAAGAAGTATATCTCTTTAGGAGGGAGAATTACCTTAATAAGAGCTACGTTGGCTAACTTACCTACTTACTTTTTGTCTGTCTTAGGATACCGGCTAGGGAAGCTAGGAAGTTGGAGAAGTTGATGAGAGACTTCTTGTGGGAGTCGGGACAAGAAAAAAAGGATCATTTGGTTAGTTGGGAAATTGTTTGCAGAAGTAAAGAAGAGGGGAGTTTGGGACTTGGGAGGGTGATTGAAAAAAATCAAGATCTGTTAGGTAAATGGAAATGGTTGTGGCAATGGCCATTGGAAAGTGAGAGGCTGTGGCATGAGGTGGTGGGAAGCATTCATGGAAGATCAGAGACTGGATGGGATGCAGGTGTATCAAGGCAAGCTAACCTGGCAGCACCTTGGAAGGCCATTCACAACACCCTTCCTCAATTTCTCAATTTTATCAGGTATGAAGTTTGTTCTGGCAACACTGTTCGCTTTTGGGAGGGTTTCTGGGTAGGAGACACCCCCCTAAAGGACACTTTCCCTTTGCTATTTTCTGTTTCTTTGTATAAAAAAGAGGTGGTCTCAAAATTTGTTTCACCATTGGGAACACCCTTGGCTCTTAATTGGGATTTTGGGTTTCATAGGGGACTAAGGGATGTTGAAATTGAATCTCTCTCTGACTTGTTATGTTGCCTTAATCAGATTTGCTTGGATCCCTCCAAGCCAGATAAAAGTGTGTGGACTCCTAGACCCAAAGGAACCTTTACTTGTGCTTCTTACTTCAAGTCTATCTCTCAGCATTCTTCTCAACAACCTTTTCTGTCAAAGGAAATTTGGTGTAGGCCCATTCCCCCAAAGATTATGGCATTTTGTTGGGAAGTATTCTATGGAAAAGTAAACACTCTAGATAACCTACAAAAGAGACGACCTTTCCTCTGTATTTCTCCCAATTGGTGTATCTTCTGTAGAGCTCACAAGGAGGATTGTTACCATCTACTAATATCTTGTCCTTTTTCTGCAGACCTTTGGGCTTGGCTACTTTCGTTGTTTGGGAGTAGTTGGAGTATACCTGCAGAAGTTCGCATGATCTTTAACCATTCTACTTTCTCTTTGCCTACAAAAAGAGGGAGAATTGTGGAGATGTGCTTGCACTGCCCTGATTTGGACTCTTTGGGATGAAAGGAATGCTAGAACCTTTCAAGAAAAGGAAAGGAGCAGGTAGGAATTGAAAGACTGTGTGTTTCATAGGGCAACACTTTGGCTGAAGACTTTGGAAATCTTTCATCAATTCTCTTTTAATGACTCTTGGAGAAACTGGTCAGCAATAGCAAGGTGTTCACCCTTAAAGGATAAGTCAATTACAAGTTGGTCTCCTCCATCTAAAGGCTCACTGAAGCTGAACTTTGATGGAAGTAGCATGGGTAATCCAGGATTATCCGGAATGAGGGGTGTCTTGAGAAATGAGAAGGGAGAGATTCTGTTGCTCTACTCGGGTCCTTTAGGAGTTGGGGACTCTATCAGGGCAGTTCTATTAGCTGCTGTACAAGGGGTACAATTTGCAAACCAGCTGGGGGTACAGCATAAGATTCAAGGAGGGGCTGCAGCTCACGCCTCTCCCTGGGATGTTGTATGAATTCACAACTCTAAATCAGCTTTTAAACTAATAAAATTACTATTATTCATCAAAAAAAGATAAGAGACCTGGGGTGTACATCACAAGTTTCTTGCATCTCTGCATACTTGTTTGAATTGTTGTTCTGATACTAGTTTTGTTTTTTCTTAAAATTTTGACATTACATCACTTACCAAAATAATTTGTGACATTACATCATGTTCTACTGATTGGCCAAACACTATTAATGTATACTAAATAGTTTTTGTGCATTCAGCTGCTTTATTGGTGGGAGTTGGTAGCACTGCTATGGTGGAACTTGGTGATATCCGGCTTTCAACGTATCTTGCTGAGAGGAAGTCCACTGGCCAACCTTTCTTTCGAAATGGTAATGTTCCCACTTTTGGTTCATCTGCCAGTTTTGGTTTCTTATGATTTCAAAGGTGATTGTAAAGTCCTATGATTGTTGAATTGATAATTTACAGCTATTTGTCTCATTAATATTGCTACCTCAAAGAGGAATAGGAGATTCCATTTAGGTTTAGACCTGTAGTACATATATTTGTCAAATAAGCTAAATTAATAACTGAAAAACTCTTGTCTAATTACTTATAAAAAACTGTTGTCTAATGTTTCATGCTCATATGGAGGGGGGAGGGGGGATAACCAAGGAAAATAATAAATATCAGAATTTCCTTGATAAGCAAAGCAATAAAATATTTAAGTATGAATTTACAAAAATATAGCCTGGGGTGAGAATCTACATGTAATGTTTAATACTTTAATTCCTTATGTAGTGGGGGTACAACACTGGGTGGTCTACAGTACTGATTTCCCAAGTTCTGAGTTTTGCAGAGGTCTTGGGTTGTGAGATTAGGAGCTGGCCTATTACTTACCTAGGCTTTCCTTTGGAGGGGGAACCCGAGGACAAGGATTTTGGAAGCCGGTGGTTGAGAGATTCTCAAAGAAACTAGCCTCTTGGAAGAGAACTTATTTATCCTTAGGGGGAAGAATCACTTTGATTAGGGCCACACTAGAAATCTACGCATTTACTTCCTCTCCACCTTTCGCATCTCGGCAAGGATAGCAAGACAATTAGAAAAGTTCATGAGGGATTTCTTATGGGAACTAGGGGAGGAAAAAGGTTCATTTAGTCAAGTGGGAACAAGCTAGTAAGCCAAAAGAGCAAGGGGTCTAGGGTTAGAAAACATTGCTCATAGAAATACTACTTTGTTGGGAAAATGGTTGTGGAGATTTCAAGTTGTGGCACAAAGTAATTGCAAGCATTCATGGTCTAGATTGTAATGGTCGGGATTCCAAATTGGCTCACCACTCAACCTCAACCTCTCCTTGGAAATCTATTCACGAAGTTTACCCTACGTTCATTACTTCCCTCCGGTATGGTGTGGGAAAAGGGGATAGAATCCACCTTTGGATAGGGTAGTCACAGCTGAAAGATCAATTCCTTGACCTTTATGCCATTTCTTCTGGGTGTGGTTTCCCATTCAGGTATCAATTGGAACCCTGGTTTCAAAAGAGGCCTTAGGGATAGAGAGTGCAATTTGTTGGTTGATCTTCTTGGAACCCTGCAGACAGTCTACTTAGACCCCAACTTGGAAGGTTCTAGGTTCTAGGTAATTTCCCCAGATGGGCTTTTCTCTTGCTCCTCTTTCTCCAAATACCTTGCATCTGCTAGACCCTAAGGGATGGTTATCCTGGTGAAAGAAATATGGAGCAAGCCTACCCCACCAAAAATTTAAGATTTCTCTTGGACTTTTTTCCTTGGTAAGATAGAATACATGTGACTTGCTGCAGAAAAGGAGGCCTACCACTTGCCTCTCTCTTCATATGTGTTTTCTTTGTAGGGATAGTGGAGAGTCCCTCTACCATTTATCGATTTCATGTTCCTTTGTGCTTCATATTTGGGAATTTTTCTGTTCTCTCTTTGACTGCAGGTGGGTCCCTCCCCAAGAGGTGACAAACATCTTCAATCCTAACTTCTTGAGGCAACAAAAGAAAAGATGGAGAATAATGTGGAGGGCTAATAAAGAAGCTATTTCTTAGGGAGTTTGGGAGGAAAGAAAGCTGGAAAAAGTATAACTTTAAAAGAGGTCATTGACAACATAAAAGTGAGATTGCATTGTGGATAAAAACCTTAGACAGTTTCCAACTTTTCTCAGTAATTGACATCCCAAGGGCATGGAAGGAAATAGCACAGTCCTCTAGAGAAAAGGAAATCCTAAGAGCTGAATGGAAACTGCCAGAGGTTAACAAAGTAAAACTGAATTTTGATGGAAGCTATATTGGCAACCCAGGAGTGGTAGGAGTAGGGGGAGCAATCAGGAATGTGGAATGTAAGATATTGGCTCTATATTCAGGGCCAATTGGCATTACAAATTCAACAAAGGCAGAGTTATTGGCATTACTACAGGGGCTCCGGTTGGCAAAGCAATTGTTTCAACAGATGGAAGTGGAAGTGGATTCAAAAGTTATTATATCTTGGGCAAGATGTAACAGACATGTCCCATGGACCCTCAAACGTATCTTCAGGGAAATGGAAAGATTAACAAAGGATTTAAATCTGATTTAATGTGGATTAGGAAGAGTGCAAATGGGTTAGTAGATAATTTAGCTAAACAAGGTGCCGCAAGGCAACATCTATATTGGGCTTCTTTGTAACTTTGGTTGTAGTTCTTGGGGATGACATTTGGGTCATCAACTTGTACTTAGTCTCATATATTTTAATTAATGAATCAACCTTCATTGCTGATAAAAACAAAAGAAGGAAGATTGCAAGGAGCTTTAATGGAGGCTGCAATAGAGGTTGAGGACATAGTGCAAAGAGGGTAATGTATTCAGAGGAGAACTTTAAGCCTCTTCTATTTTTTTTTGAAGAATAAAGAGAAAAATCAAAAAGAAGAAGAAATACAAAGAAAGGTGATTAGTGTTAGTGTTCGGTCTGCCTGTTAGATTGATAACAGTCAAGGAAGAGAGAAAGGAGAGAAGGAGAGAAAGAGAGAAAGGAGAAGAGCAGAAGAGAAACAAGGAGAAAAGATTCTGGTTCGAATAAGAGAAAAAGTTCACTCTCCCATTCGGCCAGATGTATTTTATATTACTAAAATAATGTGGAAAAGTCACATATGCCCCTACTTTAGGGACATTAAATCTAACATAAACTTACACATCAGCACCTAAACACAAGCACAAAGACAAAATTACCCCTACATACTCGACACTAACACTCCCCCTCAAGTTGGAGAGTATATATCATATAATCCCAGCTTGTTACATATGTAGTCCACTCTCCCCCGACTCAACCCTTTAGTAAACAAATCTGCCCACTGGTTCCCTGTGTTGACATATGTAGTGTCTATCACTCCACTCAGCACCTTCTCTCTAACAAAGTGACAGTCAACCTCTATGTGTTTGGTCCTCTCATGAAACACCAGATTAGAGGAAATGTGAACTGCAGCCTGATTGTCACAGTAGAGCTTTATTGGAGTATCAACAGTGTATCCCATCTCCCGTAGAAGGTTCCTTAGCCACACTAATTCACAAGTAGCATGTTCCATAGCTCTATATTCTGCCTCTGCACTGCTTCTTGCCACAACTGTCTGCTTCTTGCTTTTCTATGTCACCAGATTACCCCCAAGAAAAGTGCAATAGCCTGTGGTAGATCTCCTATCAGATATAGAACTGGCCCAATCAGCATTAGTATATCCTTCTATTTCAAGTTTTCCACCACTTCTGTATATCAAACCATGACTAGGAGCCCCCTTTAAATACCTCATAATCCTTATAACCACATCCCAATGTGGAACCAGAGGTTTCTGCATGAACTAACTTACCACACTAACTGCGAATGAAATGTCTAGCCGAGTGATGGTTAGGTAGTTCAGTTTACCCACCAGCCGCCGATATCTGCCAGGGTCTTCAAACACTGCACCCTTATCACTGCTCAACTTAGTGTTTGTTTCCATAGGAGTTTCAGGTGGTTTAGCACCTAACAAACTTGTTTCTTCAAGCAAATCAAGAGCATATTTCCTCTGACACAAGTTAATACCATGCTTGGACCTTGCTACTTCTATCCCCAAGAAATACTTCAATTTACCAAGGTCCTTTGTTTGAAAATGATCCTACAGAAAGATCTTCAACCTGTCAATGCCCATTTTATCATTTTAGGTAATGACATTATCATCTACATACACCACTAATAGGATCTTCCCTGCCTAAGAGTCATGACTGAAGACGGAATGGTCAACTTAGCACTGTTTCATACCAAACTTCTTTACTATCTCACTAAATCTGCCAAACCATGCTCGAGGAGACTGTTTAAGCCCATAAGTGGCCTTTAGTATCCGGCACACCTTACCATCCTCCCCTTGAGAAATAAACCTTGGTGGTTGCTCCATATAGACCTCCTCGAGCAGATCACCATGCAAGAGGGCATTCTTGATATCAAGCTGATAGAGGGGCCAATCATACATCACAACAAGAGAAATCACAACACGGACTGAACCCATCTTAGCAATCAGGGAGAAAGTCTCTATGTAATCAATACCATAGGTTTGTGAATACCCATTGGCAACCAATCTAGCTTTCAGCCGCTCTATACTACCATCAGGTAAGTACTTAACCGTATAAACCCACTTACAGCCAACAACCCGCTTACCAGGAGGAAGAGTGGTGAGTTCTCATGTATGATTATGAGCCAGAGCTGAGAGTTCTTCTTCCATTGCACGACACCATCCTGGAGAGGCAAGGGCTTCCTGGACATCCTTAGGTATACAAACATAGGATAATAAATAGATAAATTGGCGATGGGAAGTGGAAAGGTGAGTCAGTGAAACATAACTAGACATAGGATTAAGGGTACAACTGCACTTACCTTTTCGCAAGGCAATGGGAAGATCAAGATCAAATACTGGGGTTGGGGCTGGTGTGGTAACAGCTGCCGGATCTGTCGACAATGATGAAGCTGGAGGAGGTGCCGGTACATGTGGGCGATGTGTATACACGTGATGGATTGGTGGTCGATCAACAGGTGGTGGCACCGGAGGCAAAGACTTGGTCACTGCGGGAATAAGAGGAACAGAGTCCACAACTGGAAGAGGAAGGGGAGGAGGAAGAAACATCACCGGACCCCAAGAAGAATGGAGTAGACTCAAAGAAAGTAACATCAACACATACAAAGGAACGTCGAGAGCTAGGGTGATAACACTTGTACCCTTTCTGAGTTCGGGAATAGCCAAGGAAGATGCACTTAATACACTGTGCATCTAACTTGTCCATTCCTGGCCCAAGATTATGAACAAAACAAACACATCCAAAAACTCGAGGAGAGAGAGGAAACAGAGACAAGGTAGGAAACAATGTGGTGAATGGGGAATGACCATCAAGAATAGACGTGGGCATCCGGTTAACCAAGAAGTAGGAAGTAAGCACTGCATCACTCCAAAAGGATTTGGGAACATTCATGTGATGCATTAGGGATTGAGCTGTTTCCAAGAGGTGACGATTCTTTCTCTCAGCCACCCCGTTTTGTTGTGGGGTGTAGGTACATGAAGTCTGATGGATAATGCCATGTTGGTCTAGGTAGTCCTGAAATGATGAAGAGATATATTCACGACCATTATCAGAATGAAAAATTTTAATGTGAACACCAAATTGGTTGCGAATCTCAACATAAAACTTTTGGAAAATGGTAAACAATTCATTTCTTTCTTTCATTAAATAGAGCCACGTCATCCTTGAATAATCATCAACAAAAATGACAAAATATTTATATCCATTGTATGACATCACCTTATAAGGACCCCAAACATCTGAATGAACCAAAGAAAAAGGACTCAATACACGATTATCAACTCTAGGACTGAAGGGAACACAATGATGTTTCCCCAACTGACACGACTCACAATCCAAAACAGAAATATGACTCAATGAAGGAACCAAAGACTTCAAAACTTTTAGTGAAGGATGACAAAGTCAACAGTGCCACTGGAGAGGAGAGAGGGACGATTGGAGAGTTGTGGACGTACTTCCACCACCATCAAGATAATACAATCCACCAGCTTCATGCCCTCCACCAATCTTCATCCCCATCTTGAGATCCTGAAAAACACACGAAGAGGGGTAAAAGGTAATGGAGCAGTTAAGAGACTTGGTCTTACTAACAGACATAAGATTAAAAGGAAATTTAGGGACATACAAAACTGAGGATAGGGATACAGGGTCCAGGTCAACATTACCAACACCATAAATGGAGGATGTGGAACCATTAGCAAGGGTAACAAATTGTGATGTTGAGCAATGAGAGAGGGAAGAAAACACACCTGGAGTTCCAGTCATGTGATCGGAGGCTCCAGAATCAATAACCCAAGGATGGGGTGTGGATGATAGACAAGCCATACCTGAGTGTGCGAGAGTGGCCGTGTTCTGCTGAGATGTGGCCTGTACTAACCTCTCATATTCATCACGGGGAATACTCATCATCTCCTTCCCAGCAACATCTGTGGATGTAGGAGGTACCTGATCGGCTAAATGGCTCTCCTGTCTGAACCTACTGTCACTGGTCACGGCATGATTGGCCCAAGTTGAAGGTGGACCATGCAAGTCATAGCAATAATTGATGGTATGTCCATCCAGACCATAGTGTGTACACCTCCTTGGACACGAACTAGTCCTCTGCCACGGGCTCCTTCTGAATCTCAACCTCCAGTACGACCACCACCACGGTTATATGTAGGTCCACTACCACCACTCTGGCCATATGCCGGTCCACTACTACCACTACGGCCAGACTGAGCTCCCCGAGCTCCACCTCTAACACCACAACCTCTGGATACTGCTAGGGCTGATCTATCGGAAATATTAGGGTTCTCGGTAGATCCAATGGAAATCCTTCTGAGTCGAGCAAACACCTATTCTAAGGAAAGAGAGCTGACCCTCCTACTATCTTAGCCCGCACTGGTTCATATTCAGATTTCAGCCCCACCAAAAACCGAGTCACATCAAGTTGTTCTCTCTATTGTTGTTGAATTTTGACATCAGAAGTGGGGGGGGGGGGTGTAAACATTCAATTTATTACGAATGTTTCTCATACTAGCATAGTACTACTCAAGACTCTGATTACCCTGTTGTAGATTAATGTATTCCTGGTACAATTGATATACTCTGGTTGTGTTGTCTTGACCCGAATACAACTTCTTAGCATGGCCCCACACTTATTTGGCAGTATCAAGGAACATGAAATTTATACTAATCTTGGATTCTGTACTATTCCATAACCATGTGATGATCTGTGCATCTGCCTGCTCCCAATCATCTTACTCAGGAGAATCAGTGGAAGGTTTTTCATCCCTTATGTGCTTCACCTTCTTCTTTGCCTTAAGAATGACTTCTACAGATTTGGCCCAAGGTACATAATTTTCTCCATTCAGCTTAATGGAGGTCATTTGAACATTCAGGTACCATCACACTAGTCTTGTTATCACTGTTGTCTCCCATTGCCGAATTCTGATATTGCTGAATTTGGCAAACTGCACACTAGATCACACTACACCCTGATTTCAGCACTTACTACTGCTGCAAATTGCACTATTTACACCACAAACCCAACTCCACGGCTGCCTGAAACTTCCCAACACTGTTTGAGGAACACCCCCCCTTCGAATCACACTGAAGGGTGCACAAACCCTAGCACACTACAATCTGAAATCCCACCATACAGTCTGAAATAGACTTCTCATTTGATTCACACAAAAAAAAATGCATAAAACCTCTTACCTGGTCACTGAAAATCAGACCACACAAGACACCCACTGCACCACACGAATCAGCCCTCTTCTCTTCATCGATTAGGGGAGGACTTCTTAGAAACTGCAGCAACTGACCACAAACACCACAACTGGAGGCATAGAAACCTCCAAGGGAAGAGGGCGATCACTCCTTTTCAGCCCTGTCCCTTATCTCTAGCTGATGGCAAAGAAAATTAGAGAAAACCTAGGTGGGTGCGCAGATAACAGAATTCTGGGCAAACCCGATTTGCTCAGTTTAGCTCTGATACCATGTTAGTGTTCGGTCTGCCTGTTAGACTGATAACAGTCAAGGAAGAGAGAGAGAAGAAAGAAGGAGAGAAAGAGAGAAAGGAGAAGAGCAGAAGAGAAACAAGGAGAAAAGATTCTGGTTCAAATAAGAGAAAAAGTTCACTCTCCCATTCGGCCAGATGTATTTTATATTACTAAAATAATGTGGAAAAGTCACATATGCCCCTACTTAAGTTAGGGACATTAAATCTAACATAAACTTACATCAACACCTAAACACAAGCACAAAGACAAAATTACCCCTACATACTTGACACTAACAATAAGGAATCACCCGAAAAGAGACTAACAACCAGAGGACCCCAATTGGGACAACAACAAACCATAACAAAACCCAAAAACACACAAATGACAGACCTACAGACTCAACAAACCGAACTCAGCCAGAGAACAATAGAAACAACCAAGAAAGTAGTAAGAAACCCCTCAAAACTAAGGTGGCCGCCAACTAGACACCTAATCCAATGATCCTCGATCCTCAGCTTGTGAAACAGACAAGGTCTCAATCTTCGTCCACGAATGCATCTTCCTGCCCTGAATTATCCTTGTCCCAATCTTTGCCTCCTTTTGACTGAGCTTTTCTTTTCAATTTCTCACCCCTTTTCCTCCTCTCAAACTCGTCAAAGGCCCTTCTAGCAAACTCCTCATCACCCCCAAAAAATAAACCCCAACTCTTACTAATTGTGACCTTTCTATTCACTAATTTCTGGAGTGGCATACAGCGAGAAACACCATCCTTATCATTGCCAGTTTGTGACAACAAATTCTCTTCAGCATTAGGGCCGTCAACACCCACCTTGTCTTGTTGTTCCTTCCTCAATTGGGAACCCGAAGATTGAGCCTGCGTCATTGACCCCTTAAGATCAGATCAAGCAGACCCAATACCTTTTGCACATTTTCTTCCATTGACCCATTTATAATTCTTTGTTGCGTCTGTTCCGACCAGACCATGCTTCAACCTGGAAAAGATTTTCGTCACATGCACGACGTGATTTCTTATACTGTGTGATTTTTTGACAGTCACCTCGACAAGTGCCTCCTCCTTCTCCTAGGTGTTGCTTCTTCGGCCCAGATCTACACCCAACCTCCCGACCTTCACTTCCTTAAAGCAAAAATTGTCTTCCATATGAATCTCCTCCTCACCACCAACATTGCTGCTACCATCTGTAATCACCTCTTCTATTTATAGAGAAGTCCTTAACAAAATAGGAAATCACATAATATAAGAGGGAACTTCCCCAAAGTGGGAAAGTTTGTTATTTGGTTAGATCTAGGACAAAGAGTTCACGAGCGGGGTTTCACCACGTGTCGCTATGGAGATCCCAGGGTTTGGTGTCCTGCCCTTCTCCTTGGGGTCTGCATGTGAGCTGAAGTGTAGTTACCACCTTGCTTTTGGAAGATTCCCATGCCTTAGACATTTTTTTGCAACATTAAGGTGCTGGTTTATCATCACAGTTCTTTTGGTGTGTTATACTACTGTACTGTGGTGTTCAGGTAATATGTTGTTACAGACCTTTGTGGGCACGTTATGCTGCTGCGCTGTAGCGCTTTGGTGATATGTCATAGAAGCGCAGAGGATTATTGCATTGATGCATTGAATTGTGGGACGCTAATGTCTGCGGTAAGCTCGGTTGTGTTCTGCACTGTGACAATGGTTTACTATGTCTCATGGCGAGTATGCCTGTTGTGATTTAACCACTGAGTTGGATTGCACTATAAGTCACCAAACTTGGGTTTGTGATGCAACGTGAGTCACTGTGGTCACTTACTCAAGTGTCTACAGCACACTCTCCATAGGGTCTAAATCCATGTACTTGTACCTTTTTTCCATTAGATCAACTCTAAGATTTCAATTGTAATGACTCTACAAATGCCAAATCTGAAGAATAATGTATGGGGCTTAAGCCATCTACACTCCAACTATTTAAGCCAACTGACTATGGCTTCTTATGAAATGTAGTAATTGGGAGGACTACAGCCTTGTTATTTAACTTGGCTGATTTTAGGACTCCCGCAAGTTGAAGAAGGGCCTACAACCCATTACATAATTTGACTGATTTCCAATTTACAAATGAAATTCATTTATCAGATGAAACCAGAATTCTCACTAGAATTTGGCAATGTTGAATAAAAAAGGGTTATCTCTGCTTCTCACAGGGATGTAATCAAGGAGACCCATACACAAAATAATAAAAGCTTTAATTGAGTGAATTATGTTGTATGAAGATTCCCTAAAAATTCTTATGCCAACAGTGGGGCACATTTAGGTGGGATTAACCTCAGGATCACTAGTGGGACAGGACCAAGGGATATCAAACAGAGAACAAATAAGAACTTCCATTAATCTGAAGTTCCGTGGCAAGCCAAGAAACAGGGATGGTTATTCAATGGAATAAAATGACCAAAAAACACCTGAACCCTGATCTCCAGCTCGAACCTACGTGACATCTGCTGTCATACTTAATTAGTTTTGGTTAATGGAAATTGCAACATTGTTAGCCAAATGATAAAATGAGAACCTGCATGCTTTACAACGTAGAGTATTGATTGATATATTGAGAATTATTTGTCTTTCTTTCCTTGTGCTTTGATGGTTTTATGCTCTATGGGGCCCTAAGCAGCTAAGCTCTCCATAAAGTTTATGGACATGCCAGTTCTTTGTGTTAACACCATTCATTTGATAATGGTTGAAGTGGCTGAACTTAATGAGTTATGGCTTTGTCTTTTAGTGGATAAAATAATAAAGTAATAACCAACCCAACTTCATCTTCCACCATTAAGAATCTCACTACCTCTTGAATAACTTCTTAACTAAAAAGAAATCATAAGAAAAAAAATGCAAATCCAATGTAGGTTTAAAATCGCATTATCTATGTAGGAATCTGCATTAAAAATCTTTTGCAACTTTGTAAGTTGTATGTTTCCCATAGTGTTCTATGGTGATTTTTAGATCTTGATCTAAAGTTTGTTTTTATGGGTGCTTTTCCTTTTGTTTTGCTTTCACCTGGAAGTTCCTGACTTCTGATCATATGTACAGGCCTACCTATGCTTGTTGCATTTCCTCAAGATTGTAGAAGTTCAGATTGTCTTGTTAGGTGAGTTCCCAAAGGGTTTGTTAATTTCAAGATGAAAAATAGGTCTCCTGAGTAATTTACTTTTCCATTTGAAGGTGCCAGCTAGCTTGCTGGTAAAGCCTCCGGCTGATCGTGGTTGAAACCTGGGAATGAATCCTGCCTTCACCAGGGTCGGGGCAGGTTGGGGGAGGGCTACTGCAGTACCACCATTGTGTAACCCATTCCCCTAGTGCCAAAAAAAAAGTTGACATTTGAGGTTGATGGCGGAATAGCCCATTTTTCTGTATGCTCAATGCATTTAGAATTGTAAATTCCTCCAATCCACTCAGAAAAAGAAAGAAAAAAAAACATAAAAGAAAATTGATGCTCTTATGAAAGGGATGCTAATGAACTTCATGAATAGGTATCAAGGAGATCTATCAGTAGATGCAGTTTCTGACTGGTTTGCAACAACAATTCTTGGTTTACCTCGTATCTTGTACTACTCAAAGGAGTCACTGGTAATTCTTGAATATCTTTTTCTTGTCAAGTTTATTACTAGTAGCCTTGAACTTGATCTGTCTTACATAGTAAAGCTGCATATGTCAAGTGAAAGTGGGCCTTATTGACAGTAACATCTCAGGATGGTGACTCTTAGGATACAATCTATAGTTGATTTTGGTGCAGAATGCCTTACAGGGATGTCAATGGGTCAGGTTCAGCATGGGCATGGTTCAACCTGAAACCCATCCAATATTACTAAACAAGGACGGGATACTGTGAAAGTTGTGACATACCCAATCCAACTTGTCCCACATAAATTAAATTTATGCTCAACCAAGGCTGTATATACAAATATTTGAATACTGCAATGCCAATGGCCCGGGTTTAGCATGGGTCAGCATCAATCCGAATCTGACCCTAAACCTGATTAAGGCTGATCCAACCCTAACCTGATAGAGTTGGGTCAATATGAGTTTACCATTTAAATTGTCCCACTGACATCCTTGTATTCTTGATGCTTTAATAACAAGAATACTTGGATAGATTATTAGCTTCTTACTGGAATGTCTGATTGTAGTGGTGGCCCAACTATGTTCTTGTTGGTTAGCTAAGAGTAGAATTGAGAGAAAGTTATTTATTTTGTAATTTTGTCTTGTATTCGTCTCTTTGGCCTTCATTCTGCAGTCCTTGCCTTTTCTTTGGTGTTCTGTTGAATTTGGTAATGATGCATCAGTTGAAATGGTTGACTTTTGACTATTTTACTAGTTTGATTTTATCACCCACATTAATTATAAGATGATAGCAGTTCACCTTATAAGTCAGTGACCATGCTGATTTAGCACATCATATTTATGGCCCACTGGAAATGATGTGTAAATATATCTTTATCCCAGGGACAAGATTTCATTGCAAAGAGTGGTCATCATAAGGTACAGGTTCATCCACTCAGTTCCAATATTTCAATCGTATGTATTTATTTTCTTGTATAAGTCCTTGATTATTGGTTGTCAGTATATGTTGGAATCTGGAAGTGTTATTGTCATATTCTGCCCTTGTGAATTATGCTGATTATGAAGTTCTCTTTATATCAGCATACCAACATTAAAGGTTTTAATTAATCCGAGCATAATTAATTCAATATGGATAACTCTTGACTCTTTCTGGTAGTAGGTGATGACATTGTGGGACGGCTGACTCTAACTGATTTAGGACAGGCTACATGAAGATCAATTAACTGTAGCTGATCTTACTCAGTAAACTCTTTACCCTGGGCTGGCTCAACCCTGTTATATCATATATAATCATAACCATAGTATAATCATATAAATATACAACTAAGCCTGTATATATACATTGTGTATATATCATTTTCTGTAGTCAATATTTTTTGACATTGCATTAATAAGCATGGAAATTTATAATCTAGTAATGCAGGCCTGCTTATCTGTCCAGCACTTGGTAATCGGTTGGCTGGACTCATATTTGAAGCCTGGTGGTTAGGACTACAGTACCCCCAATGTTTCTTATATCATGCACTTAACCTACATAAAGTTGAAATTAATTCACTTGTTCTACAAGTAAAGTGGAATTGTAAATGCAGTTGATTGCTGTGAACCATGATCTGGATCATGAACAATTCCTTGTGCTTCACTTCACAAAATGTGGTAGGTTTAAAATGTCAGTGTTGGTGGAAATGCTGATCATCCAAATATAGGAAACATGTTGGAAATGTCAGAAATATTGTGTAAGTTGTAGACATGGTAGAAACATTGTGAAATATGCAAAAATATTGAATGATATTTTATGAAATGGTAGAAGTGCAGACACACCTTTTTAAATTATTATCTTATTCCAAACCATTAAACAAAGCTAAGAAGCCAATTTTGTAGATAAAATAATATGTTGTGAATTTGTACTGTAAACCTTAAGGCTGTGTTTGGTTTGAAAGAAAAGGTGGGGAAAGGTAGGGAAACATATACAAACCTGAATAGGTTTCCCTGCCTTTCCTCTTGTTTTCTTTCAAACAAAACACAGCCTCTGAGTCAAAAGTACATGATAGAATGAGGTCGAGCAAAATTTAAACTCATAGAAAATGTAAATGATTCTAATAGATCAATCAAATAATCTATTACACAAACAAAAACTGTGATTAACTTCATGTTGGAAAAGAATATTGAGCTGGCTCAAAGTTGTAATTATGTCCATTAGGTGGGCAATAACATTGCTACTCCATGTATCTTCAATATTATCATCAACTTACATTATAATACTATCTCTTGTGCTCCACTTAGTGCTGATAGTGTTCATTGAGGAATATGGTGTCAGTATTATTCAATCTAGTTTTGTAATTAAATTTGAAAATTCTTGGTTTTCCTTTACAAAACTTTAACTGTTTTACCTGATGCCAATTGTGTTTGATCATTTTTGCTTAGTCTACAATATTACTTTTTAGTCTAAGTGGGCCATATATTGTTTGTTTGTTATATAAACTGCCTAAGACAAATGTAAGTAGTTCTTTCATTATGGTATAGCTGTAGATCTGTGCATGATATATTTGACATAACCCATGAGCCTGCATGAAGGACCTTGAAAATAGAAAAAAGTAAGATTTTAAGTAAAAAACTAATATAGCAAGACAACAAGGGAATATGTATATAATTTTCTTCAGGTCTTTGATGAATCCTGCTACCTGATGACCAGAAGATCCCCTTAACATTTTCAGTCTAAAGCCAAGGCATAGGTACCCTATTGTTTGCTTGAGATTCAAGTGTATTAGTGTTTTGTTTGGTTTAAACTAAAGTCAAGCTTGAGAAACAACTGATGGTCTTGTGGTTATTAATCAGTCTCCATACTATTGGAGCCCCAGATCTTTCTATGTCTGTCTGTCTGTCTGTCTCCCCCCCCTCTCTCTCTCTCTCTCAATTTACCACAGGTCCATTTGATGGACACATGACCACCTGGTTCTAAATTGCATAGTTCTAGGGCATTTAAATGCACATATATTCATCTACATGGAATCAATTATGAAATGACAACGAAAGGCCATAGTTAGGTTATTCTGTTATACACTGATCCTTGAAGTTCAGAAACACCACTGTTTTAATTGGCTTAATATGCCGGTGCCCACAACAGAATAAAGTGCTTGCATTTATTTCTAAATGTACACTTTGCATAGTAATCCATGTACTAAAGGAATTATAAACCAATTTCACATAGGCTACAATTCCATCACTTAACGAGACTGTTTTTATAATGTAATTTTTCCATTCAATTTGTAGGAATATAACCCACTTGTTGGTTGTCTCCATAAATTTTCCATGGAAACAATGCCACATAACTTAGATTTTATTACTTAATTATTGTTTCAGGCATTTCCATGTAATAACATCCTAGTTGTTTGCTATTTCCGATTTATAGATAAAGGTTATTTGCTTCTCAAAAACTGGGGAGCGTGCTGCACCATTCCTGCGTCAAGCTGCTAGGGACTATTGGGCTTATGCCTCCTTTGCATTTGTCTTATGGAGAGAAGAGGAATCTTCCTTCTGGTGGAACATGTATGTTAATAGGCTGCATAAATAATGGTTATGCTCTTTGTTTTAGCATAATCTATCTGATTGGTTTTTATTCCATAAAGGGTTTTTTTTTTTATATAGAAAGTTGATTCCATTATCTGCCAAGCAATAGGATTTGATATAATATTGAGGGCTTTAGAAAAGGAGTACCAAGAAGGTATGTGGACCTAATTTAGGACATATATGAGGGTGAACAACTATGTTAGAAGGAACAGCTATTGGAGAGACATCAAACTTTCAAGTTATAATGGGACTTCACCAAGGTTAAAAAAAGGTTCAGCATTCAGCCCTTATTTGTTCACACCATTCCTTTTTTAATTCTTTATTTTGTGCTTGTGTGTGTGATAGGCACACAGCTAGGCCTATTACCACTAATCAGCCCAGCAGCATGATACCCATACAGTCTTATCCGAAGACCTATGTGAGGGGACCACGCCAGCTAGTTAGTTACAACTGAGAGCATACCCCCATGTGATGTAATAAGGGGCTCTAAGTAACAGAATAGCAATAAAGGAAATAGTAGAAAGCTTGCTGAATTAAAAAATATGAAATAAAAGGAGTTTCTTGAAGAAGGAAGGAAGAGAGAAGGAGAAGAAGAGAAGTTGAAAAGAAAGGAGAGCAATAATCTGGCCGCCCCCTTCACTTATTATTTATACTAAAAATAATAAAGCAGTACAAAGACAACTATGCCCTTATAGGGCGGCAAGACATAAAACAGCATATATAAGACACTAAAACATAATAAAATTTGGACTCACATAACTACTGTGGTCTCGACCTCCTATCTAACAACTAACATAAAACATCTACTCATAAAAAACATCATAAAACTGATTAATCTTCAACAGAAATCACCTTTTGAGCACCAAAATCATCTTCTCTTCTCTTTTCTTTTGTAGGAGGCCTAAGCTCCCTCGAAGAAGCTCCTGAGGTAGGCAGAACCCTACCAAGTGGTATCAGACACCACTGAGACCAAGGCGGCTCTCTTAGCGGTCTTGGCCAAGCTGGAGAAGGCGACAATCAGCGAGAACACTAAAGGCGAGGGAGAAGGAAGCAGCCAACCCAACAACCGATCTGGAGGAAATGGAGTGTTGTGACAGACCAAGATCACCTTCCCAAACTTTTTAGGTGAGGAACCTATACTGTGGATTTGTCGGGCTGAGAGGTACTTTGAGTACCATGAAATACTAGGGAATCAGAGGGTTTTAATCGCTGCTATCCATCTGGAAGGAGAAGCAGTTCTCTGGTTCCAATGGTTTCGCTGATCACATCCCCAAGTGACTTGGGCGGATTTCGTCGATGCTCTATGTGTGCAATTTGGACCCACTAGATTCAAAAACTATGATGAACAACTTGCTAAATTGAGACAGATTGGTTCAGTGAGAGAATATCAGGTGGAATTTGAGCGTTTATCCTCTAGGGTACAGGGGTGACTGGAAAATGCTCTGTTAGGCAGCTTTATTGGAGGATTGAGGGAGGATATTCGGGTGGAGGTGAAATCCATGCAACCTCCGACAGTCATGGCTGCGGTAGGACGGGCCAGGCTTTACGAGGAAAAATTCGGTAGACTCAGAAGAACACTGAGTTGTCCTCAGGGACCCCTTTTGAAGACTCCTATAATGGGACGCAACCCGAAAGACAGAACCGACCCAAACCCAACCATTATGGGACCCACTAAACTAGAAACCCAAGGCTTCAAGCCCAATGTCCCATACAAAAGGCTAACATGGGCTTGAGATGCAAGCTCGTAGGGGAAAGGGCCTATGTTACAACTGTGATGAACGATTCGGCCCAAGTCACTGATGCAAGGCCCAACAAGCTTTCTTGCTACAAACAGATGGGTCGGAAGAGGAAGAGCATGCGGTGGAGGGTCTTGAAGAAAATAACCCAAGTAGCCTTGATATGATATTCGGGCTTGGCCTGCCCAAGATTTCCTTACAGGCCCTCACTGGCCTCACGTCACTCCAAACCATGCGTGTTATGGGTCGGTTGAAGGGTCGGGAGGTATCTGTTTTGGTGGATAGCGGGAGTACGATGAACTTCAGTTCTAATGACTTGGACATCCAGATGGGGGTAACCATTAGACCCACCTCTAAATTCAATGTTCAAGTTGCCAACGGTAATCAGATACCATGTTAAGGGGTCTGTAAAGACAAGGAGCTAATCATCCAAGGGGAGGTTTTTGCGCTGATCTATACACATTGGCTTTCAGTGGGGCCGACATCATACTTGGGGTATAGTGGTTGCAACAATTGGGATGGGTGGTTTGTGATTGGTCCAAACTGACCATGGAATTTCAAAGAGGAGACCGACCCATAACTCTAAGCGGGTCCAAGTTGCTGATCCCACAACCAGCTATCCTCAGCTCCATAATCAAAACCAGTTGGGACCTAAACCGGCCCACATCTGAAGCCCACGCTCAACGGTGGTGCCATGTGTAGCCTAGATCCACTGCTACAAGAAGTATTGGCCAAGTATCCTGAAGTCTTCCAAGAACAACTTGGGCTTCCTCCAGAGAGAGCTCATGACCATTGGATACCCATTGTACCGGGTGCAGCACAGCAAATGTCCGGCCCTACTGGTACCCATACTATCAGTGCCAAGAAATTGAGTGCTTAGTGGAAGACCTCCTACAAAAGGGCTTCATACAACCCAGCAACAACCCATATTCTTCCCCAGTTATACTAGTGAAAAAGGACGGTTCTTGGCGGTTTTGCGTGGATTAGGGCATTGAATTTCATTACAGTTAAGGACCGGTTCCCCATTCCCTTGATCGATGAGCTGCTAGATGAATTACGAAAGGCCCAGGTTTTCTCAAATCTGGATCTTAGGTCAGGGTATCATCAGATTCGAGTCCACAGTGGTGATGTGCATAAAACGACTTTTAGGACTCACAATGGCCATTACGAGTTCTTAGTCATGCCACTCGGTTTGTCCAATGCACCGTCAACCTTCCAATCACTCGAGAATGACATTTTCAGGCCCTATCTTCGTAAGTTCATTTTAGTATTTTTTTTTTATGACATTCTTATCTATAGATCTAATTGGTAGCAACATCTCCTACATTTGAAACTAACCCTGGATGTGCTAAGGCAAAATCAGCTTTCGGCCAAGCTCTCCAAATGCGTCTTTGGGCAGGGTAGAGTACATTATCTTGGTCACGTGGTGGAGGAAGGGGAGGTGAAGCCCGATCCTGAGAAGGTTCATCAGAAACTATGGGCTGATGGCAGCACCACTGACCCAACTCCTCCGGAAGGAAGCCTTCTACTAGACAGCGGAGGCCCAACAAGCCTTCAACTCCTTGAAGACAGCAGTTTCCACTCCGCCCACATAGCAAAGTTCTCTCCCCTTGCGCCAAGGCCCAATCCACCTATGTTAAGGAGCTAATGGCTGTCGTCCTATCAGTCCTTAAATGGTGCCACTACCTTCTTGGACGACGCTTTGTCACCAGAACTGATAAACAGAGCCTCAAATATCTGCTGGAGCAGCATCTCCTTACGGAAGAACAACAAAAATGGGTGTCTAAGTTGTTGGGGTTTGATTATTTGATAGAATACAAGACTGGAGCTTCTAATCGGGTAGCAGATGCCCTGTCAAGGCAAAATGAGTTACAATTGATGGCAGAATCTAGACCCGTGTACCTGCTACTGGAGGTTCTTAAGCAGAAGATATTGAACAGCGAAGAGCTGGGGGCTATCAAAAGAAGGTGGGCCGAGGATCCAACCAAAACGTCGGGCTACATCTTAAGGGACTCCCTCTTGTACTATAAGGGAAGACTGGTTCTACCTTCATCATCTCCACACATTGCGGAACTTCTACAGCTGTTCCATTCCTCCGTTGAAGGCGGTCATTCAGGGGTACTAAGGACTTGTCGTCGCATTGCGACACACTACTATTGGAGGGGAATTAGGAGGCATGTGCAGACCTTTGTGGCCAGCTGCCCAACCTGTCAGCAGCAGAAATATGATACTCAACAACCAGCTGGGCTCCTTCAACCCCTCAAGATACCAAACCAGGTTTGGGATGATGTCACCATGGATTTCATCACTGGTTTACCACCCTCTCAAGGCAAGACAGTGATCGTGGTGGTAGTGGACAGACTTAGCAAATATGCCCACTTCTCAGCCTTGTCACACCCATTCACAGCAGCACAGGTAGCAGATCTGTTCGTGAGAGACATCACAAAACTGCATGGAACACCAGCCTCCATTGTCTCTGACCGGGATCCTCTATTTATGGGAAGATTTTGGCAGGAGTACTTTAAAATCCAAGGGACACACCTGACTCACTCCACTAGCTATCATCTCCAATCCAATGGGCAGACAGAGGTAGTTAATAGTTGCATCGAGACCTACTTGAGGTGCTTCGTGGGGCAGAGACCAAAATAGTGGTTGAAATGGTTATCCTGGGCAAAACTATGGTACAACTCCACCTTCCATGTGACTACCGGGATGACACCTTTCAAGGCCTTGTATGGGAGAGACCCCCCTGCCATTCTCCCCTACGAGGCAGGCTCCACAACAGTAGCTGCAGTAGATGAGTACCTCACCAGCCGAGACTTAATCTTGCTAGAGATTAAGAACAATCTGCAACAGGCTCAGCAGGTAATGAAGGATACATATGACCGCAAGCACCACCCCTTGGAATTTCAGCCTGATGACATGGTTTACTTGAAGCTTCAACCCTACCGGCAGACCTCAGTAGCCAAGCGAGCTTGGCAGAAATTGGCTCCCAAATTTTATGGACCCTTCAAAATCCTTGAAAGGGTCGGGTCAGTCGCCTACAAGATAGAACTACCACCATCCTCCAAACTCCACCCCGTCTTTCATGTTTCCCTACTCAAGAAACAAGTGGGTCAAGAGCACAAAACTCAGGCAACCCTTCCAGCTCTCACTGAGGAAGGAGTCGTGATCATGGAGCCCCACAAGCTGATAGACTTCCGTTGGGTACGCAAAGGAAGGTACTACATAGAAGAGGCCCTGGTAGTGTGGAGCAACCTGCCGGAAGAATAAGCCACCTGGGAGGAATACTCTCGATTGCAGCATGAATTTCCCCACGTCAACCTTGAGGACAAGGTCTATCTCAAGGTTGGGGGAGTTGATAGGAACACAGCTAGGCCTAATACCACTAATCGGCCCAGCAGCATGATACCCATACAGCCTTATCTGAAGACCTATGTGAGGGGACCACGTCAGCTAGTTAGTTACAACTGAGAGCATACCCCATGTGATGTAAGGGGCTATAAGTAACAGAATAGCAATAAAGGAGATCACCTTTTGAGCACCAAAATCATCTTCTCTTCTCTTTTCTTCTGTAGGCCTGAGCTCCCTCAAAGAAGCTCCTGAGGTAGGCAGAACCCTACCAGTGTGTGTGTGTGTGTGTGTGTGTTTTGATAAGTTGCTTGTACTAGTCATGGATGAATTGACTAGACATATTCAGGAAGAGGCACCATGGTGTACAGTGTTTGCTAAGGAAATAGTATTAAGTGATGAAACTTGAGAGGGATTAAAAGAAAATTTCAATTTATGGACAAATTCCTTAGAAAAAAAAAGAGGTTCTAAAATAAGGAGAGGCCTTTTTTAGGAGTGGAAATCAGGCTATAGTTAGGATTGAAGACCAAGAGATATCTCAGTGTGACTCATTCTATTATCTTGGTTCAATAATCCATAATGAGGGAAGAGATTGAGGAGGATGTCACCCATAGAAGTAAAGCCGGATGGGCAAAATGGAGGGTGCATTCAGAGTCCTATTTGATAGGAGAATACCATTTAGGCTTAAAAGGGAAAATTTTACAGTGTAATTATAAGGCCAACAATGTTGTATGGAGCTGAGTGTTTGACAGCCAAGAAATATGTCCAGAAGTGAGTGTAGCAAAAATGTGAATCTTAGATGGATGAATAGGAAAACTAGGTAGGGTAGGAACAGAAATGAAATTATTTGAAGGAACCTAGAGTAACTCTAAATAGGTGATAAAATGAGGGAAAGCGCAATGGGAAGTGATCTGTTACGAGTTGAAACTCGAAAGATCTAGAAGAGCAAGATGCAGACCAAAAAGGATATTGGTTGAAGTACTGAGATGATTTAAGGGCTCATAACAGTGGATTTGGCATTGAACAGAGTGGAATGATGTTAACAGGATTATATAGCTGATGCCATATATTGACAAGGCTTAGTTGAGTTGAACAGGATATGGCACCCTGCTATGATTTAAAAATGCTCATAATAGCATTCCTCGGAAAAAAAAATGGGCAAATATGGTAAGTCACTACTCACTATCTTTCAAAAGGTGCTTAGAGTATACCAGGATATGCCTTAATATATGC
The DNA here is from genome assembly GCF_000365185.1 of Nelumbo nucifera. The sequence goes on along the minus strand of NW_010729093.1, from coordinate 5,512,309 downwards.
TTCTACTTTTCTTTCACAACTGTCATATGATAGAAAATAGAACTCTCCAAGTATTGAACATGGTGATGGTCAATTATCAATTAATTAATCATTGTTGATGATTTAATAAATTGAAATACTCAAACTCATCAAAGCCTTATCCCAACTTATGGGGCCGTTACATGACCCTGTTCCACCATTCCCACTCTATTTAGTGCCATATCCATTAATATAAAATTGTAATGCAACATATATATCATCCTTTTTTTGAAGATAAATTAAGAAGAAAATTTATTGAACAATAAAAAGGCACACAAGGCTTAGGTAACAAGGTATCACCAACCAACATATAAAAAAGAAACTACAAGGATCAAAACACACTAAACCTATAATACATCAATTAAACATTCAAAGTACCCCAGAAATCTGAACCAAAGTCTTCTTTTTTGAGGAGATGTGAATCAGTCCTCCAAAACTGATACAAACTTGGTTAAAATTAGAGAGAAAAGAAGAAGAAAAGTAGAGAACAGCAGTACAAAGGAAGAAGATGGAGAAAAGAAGAGGAAGAAGAAGAAGAGTTCGAATATCTCTTCCCTCCCTTCTCTAATCCTTTTGTTATCATTCTTAAGGCTAATTACAAGTATGCCCTTAAGTGGACGGCCAGCTAAGCAGTAACATAAAGAGAACTTACAAAAAGAAATAACAGGCCCATAAAGATAGGCCCATTAACAAACAAATAAATAAATAGCACACTACAAGAAAAGATACTAGGGCCCATTCGGCCCAGTCTTTCTACATGAGGCCTTCAAATTCTGGGAGAACTAAAACCCAATCTAAGAGCTTTCAACTGATTATTGCCCCTAACTTTTATTTGCTTTTCTTTTTCCCTTCAAAAAATTCTTCTATTTCTTTCCTTCACACCTCCCAGCAAACAGCAAAATGAATGCAGTTCGAAAGGATTTTGGCTTTGATGTTCCCGGATACTCTTCGCCAAAATTCAAAGATCTCGGAAGACTTATTAGGAGACCATTGATCCATTCTGAAAAGCTTGAAGAAATAAACCCAAATTCCTTTCATATAACTGCAGATAACCAACAAATGAAGAATGTTCTCTTCCTCTGACAGACATAAAATATATCTGTTTGGCAAATGAAATCCTCTCTTCTTCAACTTGTCTTGAGTGAGAATTCTGTCCATTGATCCCAACCTAACAAAAGCCTCCACTCTTGGAGGAACTGGTTCTCCCCAGATTCCTTTGATTGAGGAGACTTCCACTTGATTCCTAACCAAAGCCATTGCAGAGAGATTTGACTGTAAACCTCCTGTTCTTACACTCCTTCCACTATTTGCATCTGAGTCTCTGGAGCAATCACATCCTAACATATAATATCTTCTTTAAATGTCAGTGTGCTTTTATCACATATTGACAAACCATTTGATACCATAAATGCATTGATTTCTATCTCTATCTTTCCGGTATCACCTTTCATCTATCTCAACATCCTCATCTCTATGATGCTAATCTATGTAGACATTTTTCTTCTGAATTTCTAGTTCTATTACTCTGTTTTATAAAAGACTTTTGTCTTTTAGATGTCTTATAAACTTTTTTTTTATCAATAACAGAACCATTTCATTTGAATTAAGCAATGAGAAACCAGTACAGGTATAGGGAGAGGTAAACTCTCTTAACTCTCCCCACAAGGAACAACAGAATTACAAGATAGCCCAAAACATTTGATTCCTTCCCACCCATTGTTTGCCAAGTGTGTCTGCAAAGGATTTAGCACTTTTTTGAGAGGATGGAACAGGAACTTCTGTTGTTTTAAATCAATTGTGTCTGCAAAGGATCTGATGCCCTCTAAATCTATTCTTTCCGACTTCTCCCCTGAGGAAACCTCATATTTTTGAGAGGATGGAGCAGAAACTTGCATCATGTTAGCCGGGTCTAACTCCGTAGGAGAAACCTTGTCTGTCTTTTGAAGAGGACTGTCTAACCTTCATTTTCACTCCTTTTCTTTTATAGATTCTTTTGAATATGCCACCGGGGCTGTCCCCTACAAGCCCTTCCTTAAGCCTATGAAAAACCTTGGTCACATGAACCAGCTGCCTGTTTTTGGACCCTTTGGATTTCCTGAGCTCCCCCGTCTTAAGCGTGTCATTAACAGGAATCTCTGAGGTTCCTCCATTCCTTCTCCTGCCCAGATCCACCCCTAATTTACCCACTACCACCGATTTTCTTCCACCTTCCTCCTCATACATCTTATCCAATTCCGCTACAATTGTTGCTCTCCCGGACATTTGATCAAACTCCCCACTGTCAAACGTTCTTGGGCTTAGATTGCTCTTCGACACACTGTCTAGATCATTTGCACCATCCCCTTCAAATCCTGCAAGATCTAAGGTCTTAACTCATCGAGTCCCTGTGATCCTCCCCTGTTTCGAGACCATGCTTTACAGAACTTTTTGGTAGATCCAAAGAGGCACTTGGGACTCACCCGAACATTTGTCTGATCCTAATTCTAACTTTGATCTTATCGTACATATTGGCAAACTCGTCTCATCAGAACGGACAAACCTTGTAGTCACCCACTCCCAAACCTCTTTCTTTGTCTTTCCAACATTCCAAGGAAGCTTTGAAGCTTGACTTTTAAAGCTTGCTGAATTCTCTGCCTACAATCATTTGAACTTACTAGCCCTTCCCCAACTTCTTTTACCCGATTTAGCTCCAGCCATATTTCTTCTTTGTCTTGGGTGAATTGGGAAAGGAGCTTGTTTAAAACTTACCAGGGATGAAGATAGACGCAAGTTTCTGTCCATAATTTCCCTATTCTTTATCAACACGTGACTGAGAGGTCCATTAGGTAAACAGGCCAACTTGGGCCCAGTTCCTTTTGAGTTGTCTTGCCCATCCAGCCCTAACTGTCTCTTTTGGTTACTGAGCCCATCTGGCCCATTTTTATCACCAAAAGAAGACACCTGTTTAATTTATCCCTTTTTTAACTTTGTCCCTCGAAAATACTTTGTTGTCCCTAGAAGAAGCGCCCCATTGTTTGCCTCTTTAAAAACCAACAAACTGCTTTCCAATTCCGATGAGCTCTTTTCTCGACCCAAGGTAAAAGGTTATTCATCTTCCGAGACAGACGCTTCCTTTCCGCTTCTTTTTCCTCCCATTCTCTTTCTGCCACCTGTAAACCCCTTAACCAGCTCATCATCTTCAACCTTGAAATAGCCGTTCCACAGTGCCGCTTCGCCTTCCGCAACAACCCAAACCTTCCTCCGTTGATCTTCAATCTACAGGTCACAGGAGCAAGGGATACACTCCAATTTCACTCTGGTCAATATGATCTTCACTGCATACAAATCGTCGAAGCAGTAATCCTTCAGCGATCCACCTATCGCATTCGCAAATTTCTTAATCAAATCCCCTTTCCATAGGTTAAACGGCAGTCCTACTCAGTTTAATAGTAACACAATCCTCTGTAAAATCTTTCTCGTTGCAGGACGCCTTCCATTTTTCAATCAACACCAACCCTGCAACAGTTCTAACTGATGAAACTTCCAATACTTCATTTCCTGCGTCAACAATAGCCTTATTATAGCTAAAAGGTAAACAAACAACACTATTCTTAATCTTCAGTTCTTCCATCCACGATTTCAAGACTGGGTTCCAATCTCTCACTCCCTCCTTTGTCCAAATAACATACTTCTTCTCCCATTTGCCTTTTTCCACCTCCATCGACAATTTAGGCACATTAACCAAGCTAACAATTAAAAAGAGTCCCTACAAGTTCTGTTGATCATCGTCTGTACTCTCTGCATTCCTATTAAATTCTAAAAACTCCACTGTTTCAGCCAGTTGGTCATCTTCTGCACACTTTTCCAATAACTTCTCTCTCCGAGAATCTGGAACGGTGAAAAAGAGAAACTTCTGCAATTCTTCAGAGATCATCTTCCAACCCCTACTTTCTTTTCGTTCCGGCAGACAGACTATCTGCCAGCAACCTCCTTCAAGGAATTCAATTACTGTTACATACCATCCTTTCCTATTCCATTGCAATACTGCCTCAAACCGTCTATTTACTGATTTCAGGGAGCTTCTCCAACTTTCTAATTTATTTTTCCTTTCCTGAGATACATTCTTGGTAATGGTCAGTGGATAAAGTTTCGGATAGACCTCTGGCTGGTCCCAGACCCCTTGCTATTACCTACCCTAACCTCTTCCAGTTGACCTTGGACAAGGGTACTTGGTCTCTTCAGTAATCCTTAGAGGAGATCAGGGTTTCTCTTACAACATTAGTTTCAAATGAGCTCTGAAAATCCCTTGATGCCTCCTCTTTGCTAAACTCCCTTTCCATGGTCTTCTTGATCCATTCTTTTCCTGACAAGCACATCTGGTCTCCATCTACCTCTGGCACTTTTTCTGTTAAATCCTACTTCCTAAAGTTAGTGGAGGGCTCCTCTATCTCCTCTTTCCCTGACATAAGGATTTGGCATTCGATGGTTTGCCCTAGAGTATCCTTTTTGAGGCAGCCTGTGAAGGATTAAATACATATGATAGAATCCTTGGAAAGAGAAAAGGGCAGTTTTATACCCCTTGTTTGGCCAATGAATCAGCCAAATTATTTGCAACCCTTGGAACCCAATATTGTCATACAGTCATATCCCTTGTTAACCATTTAATCCTCTTTATTACACTTCTATTCATTACAAGCAATTGCAAGTTACGCTTTAGGGGCAGTCTATACTTGAAGGTGGTCGCTCGCTGTCATGTGGTGTATCTAGGAGGAACCCAACAAAAGAAAGCAGTATTTGTTGATATATCTTAGCATATTGTTTTTGTTCCGAGTAGGTGGACTTAGCCTATTCCCAATTCTTGCAAGAAGTATCTGTTGGTAACCCTGGCCCCTCTAGAATTGGGGGTATTTTTAGTGATGTGGGAGGAATAATGTTGGCCATTTTTTCCAGCCCAATAGGGTTGGGTGACTCGCTTAGAGCAGAAGTGCTGGCTCTCCTCCAGTGGCTCAGATTGGCTAAGCATTTGGGCTTTCAACAGTTATAAGTGGAGAGAGACTCAAAATTATTAGTAGGCTGGATGAAACAAATAGTTTGGGAACATGGTCCCTTAGACAACCTGTAAGGGAATTATTGAACCTCACCCAATTGGGTTGGGTGACTCGTTTAGAGCAGAAGTGCTGGCCCTCCTCCAGCAGCTCAGATTGGCTAAGCAATGGACTAGGAGGCCAGTAAATGCTTTAGTTGATACTCTAGCAAAGCAAGGAGTTAATCGAGAGTCTTTGTTTTGGGCTGTTTTGATCACCTTATGTCTCTGTAGATGACAGTTGTATTTATTCTCATAGTAAATTAATGAAAGTTATCATTTCCTATCAAATAAATAAATAAATAAAATCTCACAAGCAGTATCAGCCCACATAAAGTTCTTCCTCACATGGGGTAACATAGAACCCAGAAGCCAAGATATCACCATACTATTTTCCTGATCCCACCTATCATGTTCCACTGAACCTGATTTAGGGTCTATAATCTTCCCATTCATGTAACCAGCCTTTCCCCTAACCGTGACATACAATTTAATACCCTTGGACCACTCCAAGTAGTTTAGCCCATCCAAGGGAGTTATAGTCATGGAAAAACTTAGACTGTCCATTCCTCCACTGAGGTTTCCTTGAGAGGAAGTAACACTAGATGATGCCAAGTCTTCAGTAGCCATCAAACAACCACTCACATTGTTGATTTCTTAAGAGAAAACAAGGTTCTACACACCTCACACCACAGCTACCAAGCTGTAATAGATCAGTCTGACACAAAAGGCTATAACAGCACATCCAAACAGTAAACTCAACAATAATAGAGGTCTGGAAACCCTAGACGGACAGATACCTTGCCCTTATACTTCATAAAAAAGAGACACAGTCCCCCAAAACTACACGCTTTGACATTCACAGCTCACTGCACATTTCAGTTTGAATGAAACAGTACATACCTGGAGTAAAAGAAAGGATCCCATGATCTACAGTACAAAAAAGGAAGCTTCACACCTCAAAAAAGCTGTTCACTGCATTCAGCTGTCACCACAAGTATCACAAGTACCTCTTCTTGGTACAACATCCAAGAGAGAGGAAAAAAGGAGAAAAAAGTGTCCAGATCAGTCCAATTTAAGCATTCTCCTTTCCCAGTCAAAAAAGGTAAGTTCTAGCTGAGAAAACATGATCTGAATATTTTTAGAGCCCAGATCCCTGCTCCCATACCATGAAATCCAAGAAGAAAATAAGAAAGAGAGGAAGACTAGAGCACCTAAAGAATGAGCTGGCAGCGCTACTATTGCTATATATACTTGGGGCAACAGCTTTACAATAAAGAAGAATAAGAGAAAGACTAAAACACCGCTGCAGCACACTCTAACAGAATTACAACAGTTTTCACCCAATGGGCAACCCTTACTAATATGTTATCAATCAATGCTTCTCTGGTATGATATTCATCTTTGAAGCTTCAGGCATTTCTTCCCACATTGTCCATATAACTGCAGCCTCAGTATGTCTCCACATGCTCTCCTTTTTTGGTGGGAGAAAAGAAAGAATCTAAAAATAAATTCCTCACTTTCTCAGGACAACGTGCATTGAAATAGAGAAAAGGAAACTCCTACATGCTGGAGATGCAAGTGTAGGAAATTAGTAAATGGTTCATAGTCTCACAACTTGCCTTACAAAAAAGGCACATATGGAGTGATAGACACCAGTTAGGTGGACTACCTCTTAACAAAGTCTCCAATTGTGAGAGAAACCAGGCCTTTCCAGACTGCTTTCATCAGAAAGTTATCTAAGGAACAGAAGAATCAATGGCAGAAAAGGAGGCACAAGAGGAAGATCCATTATGGTAGTCCAAACTCTACAATCATAAGATAAACTATCAAGAAAGACTCCTTGCAAGTATTCAATAAGCTCCACCAGTTCCCGTGTTTCAGAGGATGCTCAATGTGCATATCTTCTCTAATTTCACAAACCTTTTTTTTGGCTCATTTTCTGTTTTCTTCATATCTGGTGATTAGAATATCCAGAAGCTTTATTATTTGGGGATATTTGGGTACGAGGCTATATGAGTGTCGGTTACTTCAAGGTTGTGTTTTCAAGGCTTCAAGTTGAACTTTCCCACCAAAAGATTGGAGAAGGGGCTCTTGATGCATACCTGTTGGACAAAAAAAACTGATGCTTTTCAAAACCAGTACCACCGTAATGGTAAATGAAAATCCCTTTGTATTTGTTGTAGCCTAAAAGGTTTTACTTTAATAATCATAATAGAAATCACTGATTGTGGATTTAGTTGAATTTCTTGTGAAAGGAAAAGGGAAGGAAGATAAAGATTTCAGTAGTAGAGAAGAAAAGAGTAGCAAGTCAACCAGGATTCTTGAATTAACCCTAGCCGCCAACCCCTCATTATATTTATACTTAACTTAAAGGATGAGATATTACAAGGATGCCCTTAGTAGGGCGACTACTAATGTAGCTAAACAGTCACAACTTAAAAACATAAACTAATGGGCTTAAAGCCCAACAACTTCCTAACTAAATAGCTTAAAATAAGAATAAAAAAACTAGGCCCAACTCAACACTCCCCCTCAAGTTGGGAGTAAATGTCACACATTCCCAAGTTGCGTAGATCATGCTCCAGCTTGTTCTTTGCAACACCTTTTGTGAGAACATCCGCGAGCTGCATATCATAAGCAATGTATGGAAGACAAACTTCTCCAGAAGTTACTCTTTCTCTGATAAAATGTTTATCCACTTCAATGTGCTTAGTTCGGTCATGCTGGACTGGGTTATGATTAATGTTAATTGCTGCCTGGTATCACAGTATAACATCATAGGTTCTTCTRCCTGTACACCAATTTCTTCTAATAGGAAACGGATCCAGAGAAGTTCTGAAACTCCATGTGCCATGGCCCTGTATTCAGCTTTAGCAGTTGATCTTGCCACTACTGTTTGTTTCTTACTCTTCCATGAGACAAGGTTACCCACAACAAGGGTGCACACTCCTGAAGTTGATCTCCTGTCATCAAGGCATCCTGCCCAATCTGCGTCTGTATAAGCCTCTTGTTTCAATTGTCCATGATCAGTAAACAATATGCCTCTGCCCGGGTGTCCCTTTAGATAAGCAAGAATCCTGACAACTACCTCCCAATGCTGGACTCGTGGAGCATGCATGTATTGACTTACCACACTTATTGCATAGGAAATGCCTGGTCTTGTCATACACAAGTATAGCAGCCGACCCACAAGTCTCTGATATCTCCCAATGTCTTTTACTGGTTCACCTTCTGATGCATTGATGCTATGGTTCTGATCAATAGGGGTACTGRTTGCCTTCGTTCCAAGCTTCTCTGTCTCTTGAAGAAGATCCAAGACATACTTCCTTTGAGAGATAAAAATTCCATGTTTTGATCTTGCAACTTCAATGCCTAGGAAGTATCTCAGTTCTCCAAGATCCTTAATTTCAAATTCTTTATGTAGATTCCTTTT
>NW_010729093.1:5485249-5500446 GCF_000365185.1 Nelumbo nucifera | reverse complement strand
CAACCCCATCCCATATTTCCTTAGCTGTATTTGCCCATAAAAAATTTTTACCTATATGGGGCAACATGGAATTACACAACCAAGTCATCACCATATAATTTTCTTGTACCCACCGGGAGTTGTTAGTTTCGGGTTTCACTTCCTCACCAGTGATATACCCTAATTTCCCACGAACACCAATGGCCATCTTTGCATATTGTGACCATTCTAAGTAATTTGCACCATCCAACCTAACTGTAGTAATGGTCCCAGTCCCGAAAAGGTCTCCAACACATCCTCCCACTGGTGGGCTTATTTTCAACTCCGTGACCCTTCATGCTTCTAAAAAAATGTAAATAAAATAACTGAAATATGTAACAAGATCAAACGAAACACTTCTGGAACCAACAACACCTTTCTAGTGTCCTAGACTGTCTTCTCACAAAAGATTCTTTTTTCTGTGGGACGGGAGAAGAGAGAGAAGAGGCAGCCGCTCTCTCTAGAAGCCTCCAAATCAGGCAGGACTTGAACCGCCCCTTACAGAAAACTCCAAGGAACCCTAAAAAATTAGGGTGCCACTTCCTAGGTCAAAATTGAAGACTCCAATAGAAACACGACTCTTCCCCTTTCTCCAGTTTTTCTTGATTTTTATGAGAAACCCTAGACCAGCTACAGGGCACACAGATCTACCAAAAAATCCAAAAATTGGGCTTACCTGAGAACTTCGATCAGCCTCTTAAATCACCATGTAGTCGGCCGATCTAGGGCTGCATGAGGAAACAACTCAAGGAACCTTCGGCCTGCTCTGGTACCAAGTAGAAATCACTGATTGTGGATTTAGTTGAATTTCTTGTGAAAGGAAAAGGGGAGGAAGATAAAGATTTCAGTAGTAGAGAAGAAAAGAGGGAGAAAAGAGTAGGAAGATAAAGATTTCAGTAGTAGGGCGGCTACTAATGTAGTTGAACAGTCACAACTTAAAAACATAAACTAATGGGCCTAAAGCCCAACAACTTCCTAACTAAATAGCTTAAAATAAGAATAAAAAAAACAACTAGGCCCAACTCAACAATCATCTACCTGATGTTCATTTGTATTGTTTTTGTTTATTTATTTTATCATTGATGTTTGTAGAGAGACTGGGCCGAATGGGCCCTAGCCCATTAGTGTCTTTCTTATTAGTTCATTCATGTTATGTTTTCTTATTGGGCCTTTTCTTTATGGGCCTTTAGTTTTTTTTATGTTTGTTTAAGTTTAGTGTTGATGTGGATTCCTACTTAAGGGCCTCCTTGTAATTTATGTTACTTAAGCATGTTTTATAAAAGATAAGAGTAGGGGAAAGAGGAGACATTCGAGCTCCTCCTTTCTTTCTCCTTTCTTCTCCAATCTTCCTCCTTGCCGTCTCCTTTTTTGTCTCTGATTTCTTTTACTTTATTCTGAAATATTCTACTGATTTTATTAGTTTTGAATCACATCTATGTTGTTAGAATCGACTAAAGAGGGGAAGTTTAGTCTTTTCCCCCAAGTAAGGTCTTCACTGTATGTCTCCTCATATACAGGGGCATTTCAGTCTTTGTACTTTTATTTTGTTATGTTTAAGCATATGGTCGACTGGGTTAGACGAACAGTCTTCTCAGTTCGGCTGAACAGCAGTAACATGGCATCAGAGCGCCATTGATAACAGTCGATTACAGCTTTCTCAACTAACATTTCTCAGTTCGTCTTCTTTTTTTTTTCCATTTTTTTCTGGTGCGAGAAATCTGGGGTAGAAAACTGCAGCAAAACCCAGATTCCTGTGGCAACCTTTAGGGTTTCGGTGGCTTGACTTCTGGTGACAAGGGAAGAGTACAGCAGTCAAGTGAACAGAAAAAAAAAAATCTCATGTGGACTTCTGTCACCATGCGTGACAGCTGTGGTGGTCGAGTAGGTGCAGTTGTGGTGGTCTGAACTCTCTAATGAGCAGTTTCAAGAGGGATCTTTGTGGTTTTAAATCTGCTTGTTCACAGTATAGTGGTGTTTGAAGTGGCCGAATGTATGCTAGGTCTAGTACATGGTGATTGCAAGTGTGCTGGTGTGGTAGTTGCTGAACGGTAGTGCAGTGGTTGGAACTGTTTTTTTGTGTGTGACGGGCAGAACTGACTTTGTCGACTGAAATGGCATCGATGGGTGATGCGAGTGGTGACCAGAAATCTAGTGTAATGATCTCCTCTAGTTTTTTAAATGTCCAAATGACCTCCATCAAACTCAATGGTGAAAACTATATTCCGTGGACCAAGCCAGTGGAGGTGTTTCTGAAGGCTAAGAAGAAAGTGAAACATGTACGGGAGGAGAAACCTAGTGCTGAATCCCCGGGTTTTAGTGATTGGGAGCAAGAGGATGCTCAAATTATGACGTGGTTGTTGGAACAGTATGGAGCCTAGAATCAGTGTTAATTTCATGTTTTTAGATACAGCAAGGGATATATGGGAACATGCCAAGAAACTCTATTCTGGACAAGACAACACCACAAGGGTTTATCAGCTTAATCAAGAATACTTTAGTTTGCAGTAGGGAAATCAGACTCTTGAAGAATATTACGCCAGTATGAGAAATCTTTGGAATGAACTTAATGTCTATCATCCCTTGACTCTGGATGTCAAAATTCAGTAGCAACAAAGGGAACAACTAGATGTTACACGGTTCTTGGTGGGACTGAAAGCAAAGTATGAACCTGTCAGAGCACAGATATTGGGAGGATCTGCTCTCCCTACTCTAGAAGAAGTGTTTGCCCGTCTCTGTAGGATATCTCTTACCCCCACAGAGTGTAACATACCATCTGACAGATCAGCACTTGTTAGCACTCGAGGTGATTCTTATGGGCACAAAGGAGGTGGTCGTACAGTTAAGGGAGACCGTGGTAACCCTATGGGTGGTCGTGGTAGTGGAGGAGGTCGTGATTCAGGGGGAGACCGTGGCAGAGGAAGGGGGAGCACTACTAGAAAATACACACATTGTGGGAGAGAAGGACACAGTTAACTTCTGCTATGATTTGCATGGCCCACCATCAACTTGGGCTAATCATGCAGTTGTTGGTGGTAGTGAAGTCAGTGATATTCAACCAATTGATCCAGCATCTTCTACAGTCACAACTACTTCTAGGAAGGAGATGATGAGTATTCCAAGAGAGGAGTATGAGAGATTTCTTAAGGCCACCTCACATCAGAATATTGCCACCCTTGCTCATTCATTTATAGCTTGCCTAGCATCCAAACCTTCACTCTGGAGCCTCCGATCACATGACCGGGACTCCAGGCGTGGTTTCCTCTCTTTCTCCAACCTTTACATCAAATAATGTTACCCTTGCCAATGGATCTACTTCTCCCATCTATGGTGTTGGTAATGTTAACACAACATCTCTTTCTTTGACTTCTGTTTTTTACGTTCCCAAGTTTCCTTCTAATCTTATGTTTGTTAGTAAACTAACCAAATCCCTCAATTGTTCTATCACATTTTACCCTTCCTCTTGTGTTTTTTAGGATCTAACGACGGGGAAGAAGATTGATGGAGGGCATGAAGCTGGCGGATTGTATTATCTTGACGGTGGTGGATCTACATTGCACTTCAAAACTCTTTGACTCCTCTTCAGTGGCATTGTAGACTTGGCCATCCATCTCTTAAAGCTCTCAAGCTTCTTGTTCCATCATTGAGTCGTCTATCGTCTTTGCAGTGTGAGTCGTGTTAGTATGGGAAATACCATTGGGTTTCCTTCAGTCCTAGAGTCGATAGTCGCATGTTGAGTCCTTTTGATTTAGTTCATTCAAATGGTTAGGGTCCAATCGGAATTGAGTCTTATAATGGTTACAAATATTTTGTCATCTTTGTTGATGATTGTTCGAGAATGATATGGCTTTATTTAATGAAAGAAAGAAGTGAATTATTTTCCATTTTCCAAAAGTTTCATGTTGAAGTGTACACACAATTTGGTGTTTCACTTAAAATTCTTCGTCCCAACACCCCTTAGCAAAATGGGGTGGTTGAGAGGAAGAACCGACATCTACTTGAAACAGTTCAGTCTCTTCTTCATCATATGAATGTTCCTAAACATTTCTGGAGTGATGCAGTCCTAACTGCTTGTTTTCTCATTAATTGCATGCTCTCGTTCATTCTTGATGGTCGTTCTCCATTCTCCATCTTATTTCCCACTTTGTCTCCATATCCTCTGACTTCCAAGATCTTCGTGTGTGTGTGTGTGTGCTTTGTTCAGAATCTTGGTCTTGGGCTAGACAAGTTGGATACTTGTTCCATTAAATGTATCTTCCTTGGCTACTCTAGGAAGCAGAAAGGGTATAAATGCTACAACCCTATTACTCGAAAATCCTTTGTGTCCTGATGTTAACATTTTTCGAGTTGATGCCATACTTCTCTACTTTTGATATCTCTTCTCTTCTTACAGAGGTTCCTCTTCCTCTTCTGGTTGATAATTCTATCTCGGTGGTTCCCATTATGCCTGAACCTAATCCTACCCAATGTAGGAGTGTACTGAAAGACCACCAATTCGTAAAGTGTATACTCATCGACAAAGGCCAGCACCCCCACCACCTTCTACTCTAATGGCTGATCCAGCTCTTTACCCAACCGAATTGCCTTCTGATCATGACCTTCCTATTGCATTGCGAAAAGGTAAACGTAGTTGCACGCTACATCCTATATCCAATTATGTTTTTGTATCTCACCTTTCTGCTTCCCATCGTGAGTTTATTACCCCGTTGTCCTCTGTATCTACACCCAAGGATGTTCAGGAGGCTCTTACCTCACCAAGGTAGCGAAAAGCTATGGAAGAGGAACTCTCTACTCTTCATCACAACCATACATGGGAACTCACCAATCTTCCCCCAGGTAAACATGTTGGTTGTAAGTGGGTGTATATTGTTAAGTATCTACCAGATGGGAGAGTGGAATGCCTGAAAACCTGTTTAGTTGCAAAAGGATACTCTCAACTTTATGGTGTAGACTATGTCGAAACCTTTTCTCTAGTTGCAAAGATTGGCTCAATACGTGTGTTGATTTCCTCAGTTGTCTTGCATGATTGGCCTCTCTTTCAACTTGATATTAAAAATGCCTTTCTCCATGGTGATCTTCTAGAGGAAGTGTACATGGAGCAACCACCAAGGTTTGTTGCTCAGGGGGAGGATGGTAAGGTGTGTAAGCTCAAGAAGGCGATCTATGGGCTCAAATAGTCTCCCCGTGCTTGTTTTGGAAAATTCAGTGAAGTGGTTAAGGAGTTTGGAATGAGGCAATGTCAAGTTGTCCATTCAGTATTTAGCCATGACTCTGTGGCCGGGAAGATCTTGCTAGTAGTGTATGTGGATGACATAGTCATAATTGACAGTGATAGAGTTGGGATTGATAGATTGAAGACATTCCTATAAAATCACTTTCTGACAAAAGGTCTTGGGAAGTTGAAGTATTTTCTAGGTATAAATGTTGCCAGATCAAAGGTGTTGCCAGATCAAAGGGAAGGCATCAACCTCTGTCAGCGGAATATGTTTTTGACCTGTTGGAAGAAACAATGTTATAAGGTGCTAAACCAGCTAAAACTCCCATGGAACTGAATGTGAAGTTGGGAAGTGACACAGGTGAATTGTTTGATAATCTTGGAAGGTATAGAAGGCTAGTGGGAAAACTGAATTATCTAACTATCACTAGGCCTGGCATCTCTTTTGTTGTCAATGTGGTAAGCCAGTTTATGCAGAATCCTTAGGTGCCTCACTGGGATGCAGTTCTTAGAATTGTGCAGTATTTGAAGGGGGCCCTAGGTCGTGGGTTACTATACAAGCCAGGAGGTGATCTTGAAATAGTTGGATACACTGACGTAGATTGGGCTGGCTCTATATCAGACAGGAGATCCACTACAGGTTATTGCACCTTCCTAGGAGGAAATCTAGTGACATGGAAGAGCAAGAAGCAGACTGTTGTAGCAAGGAGTAGTGCAGAAGCAAAATATAGGGCCATGGCACATACTACATGTGAACTAGTATGGTTGAAGAATCTATTGCAGGAAATCGGGTTTTCAATAAGCAAACCCATGAAATTATACTGTGACAACCAGGCTGCAATTCACATCTCATCCAACCCAATTTTTCATGAGAGAACTAAAGACATAGAGGAAGATTGCCACTTTGTAAGGGAAAAGGTCATCAATGGTGAGATAATTACTGAGCATGTGAGAACAAGTGATCAATGGGCAGATCTGTTCACTAAAAGGTTGAGTTCGGGAAGAGTGAGCTATATATGTAACAAGCTGGGATTATATGATATATACTCTCCAGCTTGAGGGGGTGTTAGAGTCGACTAAAGAGGGGTAGTTTAGTCTTTTCCCCTAAGTAAGGTGTTAGCTGTAGATCTCATATGCAGGGGCATTTCGGTCTTTGTACTTTTATTTTGTTATGTTTAAGCATATGGTCGACTGGGTTAGACGAACAGTCTTCTCAGTTCAACACTATTCATTCTCTTCTTCTTCTTCTTCTCTCTTTTCTCTCTCTTTCCTCAGTTCGGCTGAACAGCAGTAACAGATGTAATTGGTGGTAAAAAAACTCTATGTTTAGTCTCCCACCATCTTCTGTATGGTGCTTTATAATTTCAGTAAATGGATGCATTATGACTGGCATTTCCATTGTAATTGACAACAGGCTCGAGGTGGAGTCAGCTCCTGCTATTGTGTTTCTGAAAGATCCAGGGGTTAAACCTATGGTGTATCATGGTAAGCTAACTATGAGTGTCAGTTACTCCTTTTCGCATTTTTCCTTTTGTCCCTTATGTTGCTGTTTCTAAAAGCTGTAGTTAATGTTGCCAGCTTCAACAAGCTAACTATTTTTGTTCTACATTGCAGGATCCATCAACAATTCAGAGTTCTTAAATATTGTGGAAAAAAATAAACAGCACGGTAATAGCACTATTCTTTTGAATCTCTGCTGGCATTAGGTAACTTGTTTTAAATTTAATTGCTCACATCCTTTTGCTTCATGGAAAACTTTACCCTCTTTTGTGAAGGAACACTTTCGGTGAGTACCTTCCCCCACCGGATGGTGTGGTAAAATTGAGTTTTGATGGAAGTTGCCAAGGCAATCCCGGACCATCGGGAATTGGTGGGATTCTGAGAGACAAAGACAGCAATATGTTGTCTCTATTTTCAGGACCAGTGGGTGAAGGTGATTCAAAAGGGCAGAGCTACTAGCAGCGGTACAAGGTATACAGATGGCTAGTCAAAGTGGTGTGACAAATCTGCTAGTAGAAGGGGATTCCAAGGTGGTAGTAGGCTGGCTAATTAGGCCAGAAACAGTTTGTTGGGGCTACAGGGATCTGTTAAAGAAAGTTAAATGGATGACAAGGAGTATGACTGTCAGGTTTCAGTGGGTTAGAAGATCAGCAAATGCAATGGCTGATTCTCTGGCCAAGCAGGGGGTGTCAAGGGGAGATCTATTTTGGGCTACTTTGTAATTGTGTCTCAGGCTTGGGCAGTTTTGGTGTATATGGTTCAGTCCTAGGGGGGTAACATCTCGTGCCTCCTCCTAGGCTGATTGTATTTTTGTTATTTAATTTAATAAAATTGCTCTCACTTATCAAAAAAAAATAAAAAATTAAGCTCTGGAAGTTGCTATAGTGGTTGACTCAGAAATGGTGTTCTGAACTAGATATCAGATAAAAAAAAAGTTGAAAAATGTATCTCATTGTTTCTGTTCTCCAGTGTTAAACCTTCTTTGTTTTCTTTTCCACTTTAATGATAAGAGTTCGTCAAAAAAAATAAGGATTATGCTAAGGAAAAAAGAGAAGAAAAGAACACCTGGATGTGGGCATAGATTGAACGACTTATGACCAGCTTATTGATGCTGAATAACTCTAAGACTCTAGTTTTGAGTTATTTGAGATTTGAATGAGTTTTCATGCTTTAAATTTATTTTCTAGGAATTGATTTTTGGTTAGGTTTTATTCTTAATTTGGGTTTAGGAGTTGCAAGTTGTAACTTCATTATTTGCATTGTATTTGATCTAGTTATGGTATCAATAGAGGTTTGGGGTTGGAAAAATCAAGATGAAAAGTATATAGAAACAAATATTAGATCCATGGTTAATGATTTTCTGGTTAATGCCAATGGAGAAAAAGCAGGAAATTAGGAATGTCTAAGTAGTGAGGCAAATTGATTGGGTGATTGTTTATGATGGCTTCTAGTAATCAGTTGGCAAATTCCATTTCTGGAAAGTGCAATCTTTCTGTCATATCTTGCCTCTGGAAATGGAGAACTGATGTAGGATGCTTAGGAGCCACAATTTCTGATGCTTCTAGCTGGAACATAGCAAATATTACTAATTTCTGTTTATGACAACCCTATAACTGAGTGATTATGCATTTCTTGATTTTGGAAGTCTGGAATGGTTGCAATTGCATCTCTCAGAAAGGAAGATTTTTTTTTTTTCTGAGAAGAATGAGGCTTGGAATGATTGGAGTTGCTCTTTGATATTATTATCATTCTTTTGATAGTATGGGCATATGACTAGGTTTTTAAGTCTCAGGCTTTTTCCTTGCATTGCTGGTTCCAATCCCAAATGGAGGGCAGTTGCATCAGTTGGCAGCCAGAAAAACCTTCTGCTATACAATTTCATGAATCCTAAAATCAATGAATGGCAAGAAGGAATTGATTTGGTCAACCCTAGATAGTTGGTGTGGGGCTTAGATAATGTTGACAATAAATGATGGTGTACTTTGCAGCTTAAACAATTCAGTTTCCAGATTAAGGGCTGTTCCTTATTATTATTATTTTTTCTTTCTTCTTTCCAGAACTTCCACAATTGAGGAGCATAACATCAATGGAGTTGGGTTGTGATGCACGGGGCTATTCCCGTGCAGGATATGATACCACAACTTGGTACTGTGTGGTTCTTGCCGGAAGGCCAAGCCTGGAACTTAATAAAATGCGTGAAGTAAGTTCTGTTCTCTAATGTGTTCCTTTTTTTCAATCTTGTTCTTAAGATTCTTAGGCAGCTATATGGCAGCATTGATAACTTAATGCAATCTTTAGGCATCACTACTAGATACCATCATTACTTGTCTCATGTTTGCATTCATTGTTTGTCATTAATTTGTCTATATTATCTAATGGCCATTAATAACAGAAATATATTTTACACTCTCATAGACCATGCGCAGGGTCCAAGTTATATTATCAAATGATGATAAACCCAATGCAGCTGATAGTGTTCATTTCTTGGATTTAAGGCCTGCAACTGATGCATTGAAGGAGAAACGTTTAACATTTACATGGCTTGATGGAGAAACCCAAAAGGTGAGTCTTTACCAACATGATTGATTTAAAAAAAATGTGAAGCAACCAAATACAAAGTTTGAGTATGATTTCAGTCATGTGATTTCTGGAGTGGTAGTTATTTTCAAGGAACAGTTCAACTTAAAAGTTTAAGCTGTTAGGTTAGATCCCTGTATAGGTTTTATTCTCCAACATGCCCACTCACATGAATGCCTGTTGGGCTTGAAGTGAATAAGTAAAGGTCCACCAAATCACCAATACCTTGTGCTGAAATTTAATTAATTATAAGGGGGGAGATGAGGATCAAGCACTAGACCACTTGGTCAAACAGGCTTTGGTACCATGTCAAGGAACCGTTCAACCTAAAAGCTTAAGCTGTTAGATGAGGTCCCAGAATAGGTTTTTATTCTCTAACAGTTATAAACTCTTTGGAGATTATAGCATAGAATCATGGGAATTGGGATGTTTAATGAAGCCTTAAAAGCAAGGTTGCATGCAGCTCTAAGGTAGCATCTATGGATGTATGTTGCACTCAAATATAGAGAGAGAGAACTTTTTGTGAAGTTGCTGTAGCCTTTTCACTTACAGCAGTAGTATAAATACTGCCAAAATGATACCCTTAAGGTTGGGTTGATTTTTATCAAGTTTTGATCCATAGAGTTGCTGCTCTATTTGAAGTCAGAGTGGGGCTGTCAACAGATCAAGATTCATGATCCAAATCAAGTCCAACTAAGCAATTTTGCACTTGGCAGATCCATTTATAATATTATCAAATTTGGGTTTGTCCTGATCCTATCTGAATAGTGTATTTGTATGTATACAAGTATACATGCATATTGCTGACATATATTTATTATTAAGTTGGTTGGGGCATTCAGTTATCAAGTGAAGGGTAAGGGTTATAGAGTCTCATCTTTTTGCTAATTCTGTAAAGTTGATAATATATCAAAGTCTGATTTAGTTTGATTGTTTAGAGTTATGATATTATAAATATATAGTTGGAACCAAATCTAATCTGTTGAAGGCCCTAGGTTGTCTATTACAGAGAGAGAGGAGGCTACATTATAATTAACATTTTACAAACAAGAAAAAGGCTGATCTAATTTAAAAAGAAAACATTCTTGAGAAAGGGTAACAAAATTTTGAATAATATATGTAGAAAACGCCATTTTGTATTCAGTTCTTTTGCATAATTATAATTTCCACATAGTTAAAGCTATCATTGTACAAAAGCCTAGGTAGATAAAAAGCTATGTGGCAAATTATATATAAAAGCTATTGAAATGATTTTTGGAAATTATATCCGCCTAGTTTTTCATGTACATAATTTCCCAAGCTATCACTATACAACAACTAGCTTTACATCTACCTAGTTATTCATGTCAATTGGCCTTGGCAATTACAATTTTCTCATTTCCTATAAAAAAAATACAATTTTTTATATATCCTTATGGACATGATTTTCAACAAGACAATGGTGAGGATCCATAGCTAAGAGTTGTAATGAAGATACTTTCTGTCCTAAAGGCTCAGCTGGAAAGAGTACAAATGCAAATATGTATAACTTAAATACATACAAAATATAAGGTTTTGCACTCTACATATTTGCATTTGTACTCCTTCCAAACTCAGCCTAAAGGAGTAGGAGCAAATGTGAGGAGACAAACTTGCAATGTGTGAATGTGAATTGTGATATCTTTGCCTATTACATCTTATTGTTTTAAGTGGATAACGAGATTGGTCTTCTTTCTTATGTGGGTTATATTAACATGTAGTACTTTCTATAGTATTTTATTTATGAGGGTGGACCTTGACTCAATGATTGGGTTGCTGCTCTGGAACCTGGATGACCAGGGTTTAAATCTTGGAAACAGCCTCCCTATATATGCAGGGGGTAAGGTTCGTACATCTGTCCCTCCCCAGACCCCACATTGGAAGGAGCCTTGTGTACTGGGCAGCCCTTTTTCTACTCTATTTAGTTTAAGATGAAACATAGTCATATATTACGTTAGCTTAAAATGATTTTGTATTCAGTTCTTTTGAATATCTTGATACATATATGAAATCCACAAACCAAGTACATTGTCCTCCACAAATTTGTTTTTTTTTTTTTGAAGAAAAAGTTAACTTTATTCGAAGAAAAGAAAGGTACATGAGGAGATGTACACAGCAATTAAGCACTCAGAAAGTTACATAGGCAAAAAACTATCACTAAAAAGGGAATCCCTGTGAGCACCGGATTTAGCTAGACTGTCGGCTTTAGAATTTAGTTCCCTCGGAATCCAGACTACATGAGCATTTAGAGAAGAGAGGATGTCTCTCGCTTCAGCCAGGTAATGGGCTAAAGCCCAAGGCCCACTGTCAGGGTTAGAAAGTCAGTTAATGGTGTTGGCTGAATCTCCTTTAATGGTAAGGTTTAGTAAGCCCATGTCTTTTGCAATCCTGATGCCAGTTAGAGCTGCCATGACGTCGGCCTTTGTTGAGGAGGCTATCCCAATTGGCCCACTAAAAGCCCATCTGATATTGCCATTTCTGTTTTGAATTACCCCTCCAATACCTGCAGCACCTGGGTTTCCAAAAGCACTCCCGTCAAAGTACAAGATCGTCTACCCTTCCACTTCAGATCTGAAACTGCGGGAAGTGATGAGCTGTTTATGATTAGAGTGAAGAAAATTTATGGTGTTTCTTTGAAGGTCATCAAAAGTAACTCCTCTGAAGTAAATTGAGTTGGAGGTCCACAAGAAACMTCTATAACAGATTATAGAAATCAGCTCYTCAAAGTTTTTTGTTCTGTTGGTAAASACCCGGTTGTTTCTCTCTTCCCAAATGCTCCAGAAGATAGCATGAGCAGCAGACAGCCATAAAGTTTTTCCTCTTTTGCTTAAACCTCTTCCGGACCATTGCCCTAAGCAATCAACCACATTTTCTGGGAATGCCCAGCTGTATTCAAAGAGTGATAGAAAGAAATTCCAAAATTTTCTAGTTTCCTCACAGTGMATCAGGATGTGGTTGATAGATTCCCCAGCTTTAAGGCAGAAACAGCACACATGGGGAGAAAGATAATACCTTCCATGGTTCTTTTTCTGAAGGAGGTCGTAAGTATTGATTTTCTTTAAGCTGGCTTCCCACACAAAAAAGCATACCCTGAAAGGGATATGAGCACACCAAATTCTCTTGTAGGGGTACTGATCAGTAGATTGATCTTCCCTAACTAAAGCCTTGAAGCAAGACTTGGTTGAAAACTTACCTGATGGGTTCAGGGTCCAAACACGGAGATCTGGGGAAATTTGGGAGAGGTATACCTCTCTCAGGGTATGCAAGAAGCTAGTGATTTCACTAAATTCCAGGTCCCTTGGAGGTCTCCTGAGATTTAGATTCCAATTGAAGTAAGGGGGGGAGGGGGGTAAAACCTGGGATATGGAAGCTTCTTGGTTTATGGTAAGGCTGAATAGGCGAGGGAAGGAGTTGGCTAGGGTAGAATTACCCCACCATAGATCAGTCCAAAACTTAATTCTATTGCCCTTTCCCACCTTATATCTGATAAAGGATATGAAAAAAGTGTAGTTTGAGATTATACCTTTCCAAGGGTGGGTGTCTTTGACCCGATTCAAGTGGAGCTTGCTATCCCAACCGTTGGCGTGCTTTCCGTATTTGCTAGTAATTACAGCAGTCCAAAGYGCATTTGGTTCAAGAGGGAATCAYCACAACCATTTACTGAGAAGAGCTGAGTTTCTTTCTTTCAAGTGGCCTACTCCCAATCCACCTCCCTCCTTTGGTTTGCTAACCTGAGACCACTTCACAAGGTGAGAGCCCCTTTCCCCGCCTCCTTCCTAAATGATGTTTCTCTGAAGTTTTTCTACCTGAACTGCTATCTTGTTGGGCATGCGGAAGATGGAGAGGTAGAATGTGGGAAGGTTTGCCAATGCTGCTCTAACTAGATTGAGCCTCCCCCCTTTTGATAAGTAGTTCCTTTTCCATGTGGCTAACTTCTTCTCACATTTTTCTAGAATTGGTTCCCAAAAGTTTTGATTTCTCGGGTTTCCTCCAAGGGGCATCCCCAGATAGAGGAAGGGGAGGTTTTCTGCCTTACAGCCCAAGATCTCTGTGAAAGTGTCCAAGGAGTGAGCACCAGATAGATTTAGGCCAGCAATACTGCTCTTTGCGAAGTTTACTTGCAGTCYARAAATCCATTCAAAACAGGTGATGACCCATTTYAGATTTGATACAAATTCTTCATCAGCCTCTAGGAAAAGGATGGTATCATAGGCAAACTGGAGATGAGATATCTGGGTGGCTTCCCGTCCGACTTCAAAACCTCTCAAAAGACCGAGAGATAGCCTTATTCACCAGTTGGCTAAAGATTTATGTGACTAGAGTAAAGAGCAATGGGGAGAGGGGGCAGCCTTGTCTTAATCCTCTGCTAGCATTAAAATATCCTTTTGGTTGCCCGTTTATTAGAACTGAGAACCAGGTGGAGCTTATACATCCCTCAACCCACTGAATCCACTTGTWTCCAAATCCTATTAATCTCATTATTTCTGTGAGACACTCCCAATCTACTTTGTCGTATTCTTTTTCCAAATCGAGTTTCACAATCACCCCTGGTTTGCCATTCATCTTCCTCTCTTCAACGCATTCGTTTGCTATTAGGATGCTGTCAATGATTTGTCGTCCTTTGACCAAAGGAAACTGATTTGGGGAAATGATTCCCCCTAGGACTTTTAGTCTTTCGGCTAGAACCTTTGCTAAAGTTTTGTATACATTCCCAGTCAAGCTGATAGGTCTGAAATCTTTTGCTTCTAAAGTACCCTTTCTCTTGGGAATCAAGCATATGAAATTAGAATTGTTTCCTTTGTGACAATGGCTGAATGATAGAAATCATTAAACACCTGCATCAAATCTGAACTAATTATGCTCCAACAAATCTGATAAAATAGAATTGGGAAACCATCAGGGCCTGGGGCTCTATCTCCATCCATGCTAAAGACAGCATCCTTCACTTCTTGATCTTGAAACTCTCTTTCTAACCACAGACTATTCTCCTCCGACAGTTTAAACCCTTCCCAAAAGGTTATGGAGAGTTTTCTGTTTTCTTTCTTTGGGTAAAGATCTTTAAAGAAGTATAGGAAAGCTTCAGAAATTTCCTCGGGGTCCTCCACTTCTCATTGCCCAATTTTTAATTTTGTTATAAGATTTCTTTTCCGCCTCTCAAATGCATATATGTGTCAGAACCTGGAGTTATTGTCTGAAGGGATGAGAGATCCATCATATGGACGCCCAAATCTTGCGGAATGAAGGGGCGAATTTCAAAAATTTTTCTCTCCCTTTCAATTGGGAATCGCATTCCCTATTTAGAAAATCATATTTTCAAGGATCAATCTTGAACCATAAACTGAACCAAGTCTGAACCAAAAGGAGTAGGAGAGGATTATACCTGATACGGAGAAAAAGTATCTCCCAACGAAGGTGTTCACGCTCAAGGAAGGATCCAAAGACTGCTCCCACTGAAGATGGCGCAGTGCAGGATGGAGCAGAATCAGCAGTATTCTTCTCCAAGAATTCTGTCCTTTGCAAGAAACAGCAAGATGGCACGTGAGCACAGCTTCCTATCAATTCTTTCTCAAAGAACTGATGTCAAGATCAAATCTTGACTTCTCCCACAACTAGAGATCGAACTGGATGTCTGGCGGCTATAGGAAGGAGGCGTCAAGAAAGATCTTTTGCAGGGATTGCAGAAATCTTTCTTCACTGATTTCAGCTCTAAAGAGGATCTGATTATGTGATTCTTCTAGAGGCTGCCACCCCCTCCTTTTGTAATCCTAAAAGGTCAGCTCCTAATCCAATTAGGAGCTGCTGATCCAAATCATATTTGGATCAGACATCCTTTTAGATGATAAGGATAAACCCTTATCTTATCTGCAGATTA
>NW_010729093.1:5420517-5469554 GCF_000365185.1 Nelumbo nucifera | reverse complement strand
CAATACAAATAGCCTTTTGCTAATTCGTGTGCCATCTTGTTGCCTTTGTGTGTRTGTTTKCTTTGTTTYGTAGGYTTACTCGCCCATTTCGAGTGCCGCACGGGGCCCCAACGATTACCCCCGTGACACTAGTGCAAATGTGCAATGCCAGAAACAATAGGCTGTTGCCTGCCAAAATCACTCATAAGTCCATCGGAAAACTCATCAGCTCAGCATTGATTAAAAAACAATTAGCCATTGGGTGTAAGTTGTTTTATTCTCTAGTAAATCAAAACAAAAGAACAATTACAAGGCTCTGAATCAAATCAAAATCTCCCAATGCTTCTGAACCTAAAAGTCTAAAACCTTTTTTACCCTCAAAAAGAATACAACTCACCAAACAGCGCATGAGAAATTGATGGAAAGAGGAACAGACATGCCAGTAACAGAAACAAACAATGAAAACCAATAACCTAATTTCTAACATGCATAAACAGTTTTACTACTCAACTACTGATTCAAAAGATATCAGTACTAATGTTGCACTTATGAAAGCATTGAATATCAATAAGACTACAAAAGACCAATAACCTAAGTTCTGGTTAAGCTCTAACCAATGAATTTTAAATCTCTTAGCTGTTCAACCTCCTACCAGCTACATCTCAGATATTTCAAGATTTCCAAAATGCTAATACCTTATTCGGGTATTCTTTTTTTGAAGTGATGACTTGGTAGTCAATGATAAGGAAGGATAAATTTGCAAGACAAATAAATCTAGATGATTCATTTCAAAAATCTTCCACTTGGCAGCTTAGGCTGACCAAATTTCTTTGCATTTCATATACGAAAATGCTTCACATTTTGGGCCATGCTACATGTCAAATTATAAAGAAAGCCCTTTTCTCAGAACCTAGCATAAATTGGAAAAGTTCACAGACATGGCAAGCTGTAAGGTTGATCCACATGACAAATTCAGATTGTTCCTTATTTGATGGGCAGTCTAGACAGGCTACATCTTATCGTGACAGTGTTGAAATAAGAGGTGTCTATTAGAATTAAAAACTCAAGTGATCTGTGAGAATACCTTTCTACTCTTCAAGAAGACCTTTTGGCTCCTTCATTGAGGATTTCTGACTAAAAAAGTTCAATAACCAAACTTTCTTTGATCATATGGGTGGTTTGTTTGGTTAAACTTGCCACGTGCAGAGGGTGATGCACTGAGCTACAAAATGAGATTTGTATTTTTTTTCTTTTGATAATAAAGAGAAATCAATTTTGACATCTTGATCCATTCCTGAGAAGGAGAGAAGATTTTAGAGATGAATAAAAGTCATGCTGCCATTTGCACATTGTCTGTATGTCAAGGGGCCAGGTTGCACAATCAATAGTGTCTTTCTTTTTTATCTCCATATGTGAATAGCCCCCACCTGATTGTAAAAAAGTCTTTTTGGCAATGTGGGTTCAGTCCTCATTCCGTTTAGCTGCAGGTGAAGTTTGGTTTTGGGGGATTGTGTGTATTGAATTTCAAGCTGATCATCATCACTATCAGAATAATCGTTGTTATGGTTTTTTTTTCTTTATCGTCACAGGTTTATCTAGTGGGATGAAAGTGAAATTCATAAGGGAAAAGATTGGTTTTCTATTTTCGTCTTCATGATTATGCTGGTCCATATCTACTTCTAGGATCCTACTGAAAAGTATGTGGTGTCGGGGCCAATAACTACATTTGTAATGGGCAATCACAGGTTGAATGACGCCAACTTTTCCAGACACCTTGACCTTGCCGTAAAGGATTTTGTAATTGCTTTATTCCTGGGGTTTAGGTTGTTGCTCTCTTGGTAGATGTCTATATGCATGGTTATCATTCCTATGTTGTTTGGACAATAGATGATGGTGCCACTTTTTGCTTTCTCTAGCTTCCATAATTGCAGGTGGCACAGAGTTCTGGCTAAGTTTCCTATACAAAAGTGATTGTGTTTTTTGCCCTTGAGTGTGCCATGAGTTTGGCATAGCCTTCTTGTGATGCACCCCACTAGGGTTGCAATAATGTGGTGGTCTTCCCTCAGGTTAGAAATATGTAGGGTATATTTTGAAACTTTAAAAGAGAATGAAGTGTAAAAGGGTTACAAGGTATATTTAAGTCTTTCTGAAAAACTTAGGGTACATTTAAGTCAATTTATGAAAACTCGGGGTATGTTTAAGTCTTTTACCCTTAAGATTATCATTAGACTAGTCATGATCCATGAAACAAAAAAAAAATCCAATAACTAAGAAGAAAATATTGGTGAAGATAAGAATGGCCAAGCTGAGATTGTTGAGGACAAATACTATATATGAAGGCTAAGAAATGGTTTGGTGAAGTGTATTAAAAGCCAATAATTTCCTGATGTCACAGAACTATCTGATGCAGTTTGAAGGGCTTAAAGGAGCAGGGATAGAGAAAAAAAGGGCATTGGTTGAAGTAGGAACAAAGATGTGAGGACTTGAGACTTACCTGTAGCCTAGATACAGTAAAGTGGGTGAACAGAGCTTAATATAAGAACAACATTTGACACATGTAAAAGCTGTTCTTCATATATTTGTTAAATAATCATTGAGATGGTTATATTTATCTATATTTCTTTTATTAACCCTTGGTAATTTCTGCAATATGTGTATCTACTATAAAGCTCTTGTCTCTGTTCTTCAACACTCAAAAACAAAATGGGAACAATTTTAACAGCTAATTACTTGTTTTTTCCACATAATATGCTCATTCAGATTCCTTTGAAATAAAAGTAGCTACTGACTGTCCCATTTCACAATAGTTAAGCCTGGATTCAACTTTCAAAAACTGAGTTTGGTGCCCATCTCAGCTTTCCTCATGCTAGGTCAGGCAAGCATTGGTTCAGCGAGTCAAGTTGCATCCCAGTGCACAACTCTATTTCCTCAAACAAGGTAAAAAAAAAATACCAATTTCAATACTAGTAAAAATGAAAAAACCTAATTCGTTTCCATTTCTTTAGAGAATCTTCGGTGGCAGCTAAAAACAATAACATATAACTTTGGAAGCATTTCAAATACAAGTGATGCAGAAGAAATATAATGAATGCAATATATAACAGAAATACATATTGCTACTTCTATTGAACAAAAACAATACCTGATAGCATCTTCATGTTTAGAATCTGGGTACTTCTTAAAGAACTTCTTTATATATACATCCTCAGGAAGACTAATCTTCTCAATTTTTCCATCAGTGCGAGGAAAAGTCACAGGTGGAGCCCTGTTTTATGCGATCAAGCGTAAGAATGAGCAGAATAATCCAATTCTTTTCAAGACAAGATGCTAAGAAATCTATCACAATCATGAAATCGAAAAACAGAAAACAAAATGAAGAAAGTGGATAACAAACTCTTCCATGGCCTTGAGCCATATGGGTTTGGCCTTGGCGAGACCCTTTACGAGTTTCCTAGTCCTCGTTAGAAGATCTCCTCTCATGAACGACATGGTTCCCTATCTGCTACCGATACAACGGTAGAGCAGCTTCCGAAGCTTACTATTATTCACCCAATACCTTGTAACGTCGAGCTTTGATGTTTTTAGAGAAATCTCTCAAAGGCTCCCCAAAGGTCCAAAAGTACTTTACACCTAAAAGCAAGAAAGCAAAAAAGCAAAAGAAAAAGGTTCAATGTAAAAAAAGGTTCCCAATAGGGTTGTGAACGTCGGAAAAATACCTCCCCGGCAGTTCACTTCATGGCCAAACAGACGGAGTCGCCACCCATAAGAAATCAATAATGGGGAGTGATGGGTCTCCCGGAATTAAAATCACTCCATACTGCCCGGTCGAGACAAGGCTATTCCGGGTAAGTTGAGAGAGAAAGGAAAGGGGTTAGGCACCCCTCTCTCTGGTCAGTGTGAATACTGGATTTCCCTTCTCTGCTTACAATTACAATGGATCTAAGAATCGGGTTCTCTAGCAACTCGAAGGAATATAGTGTTTCTTTCTTCTCTTCCAGACCAGTCCCCTTTTAGACGCAGGGGACTGAGCAAAAGGATGAGGAATCCCTCACCCCCTTTCTATCAGAACCCCACCTTCGGACTCAGTAAACCTGTCTGAAGAGTGAATAAACACGCCAGCCTCTCGGTTACAAGAGAACACTCCGAACCAATCAAGAAGCAACCACCAAAGCAAGCAAGTAGATAAACATTATATGAACGGCAAAAAGATGAAGACTAAACTACCTTCGAATTGCTAAAAACACCTCAAGCAAGAGGATGAGGTAATGAGTTTTACCTCTTGTGGCCTTTACAAGTATCAACGATGCTGGTATTCGCAGATGGGTTTGAAGAACTCGAATGGACGATATGGAATTCTTAGGTCGGCAGTTCGATAGTAGCAGTGGAAGCAGATCGACGGCAGAAAAGTGATAAGTTGAGGTTTTAACGGGAAATCAACTGGAGGCCGAAACTCGTCCAACGAAGGATGGTAGCGCCGGTGGGGAGATGGAGATCGCGGGTTTTGTTCTGAATTGCCGCTCCTCTCTCTCTCTCTCAGATTTTCTCTATTCTCCTAGAACTCTTTCTCTCAAATTTTCTCTGCCCTCTACCCGAGCTCTCTCTCTCCCGTCGTCTCTACCTTCTTATCTCCGTTTTCTCTCTTTCTCAGTTCGAACACCCCTCTCCTCTTCTCAAACTCTCTCGGTCTCTCGCCCTTTCTGTTGTTTTTCTCAAAAACCTCTCTCACATTCTGGCTCTTCTCTAACCTCGAAACTCTCTCTCTCGTTTTCTCTCTCGAGTGCTCGGGTTTTTCGAAATTCCTCAAAAAATCAAAATGAATGAGGGGTCTGGTAGGTAAGTTAGGATTTGTTGGGGCATCCTCTCATGTCAGTGTTTCAAGGGTCAAAAAGGGTAATTTGGGGAAGGAAGGGAAAATTGGTAACTTGGGGTCCCAAAGGGATAGGCTTAGAGGGGGTATTTAGGAAATTTGAGGTATGAAGGGCATTTTGGTATTTTTGGGAACTTGGGGGAATTTGGGAATTTTGTACGAGGGGTAGTTTAGGAATTTAGAAAGGGGTATTTTGATAATTTTGGGTAAGAGGATTTTGGTAACTTTTGGAGGAAGAGTAATTTGGGATTTGATCCAAGGGGTAATTTGGGTAATCTAGTCAAGGGTATTTTGGTAATTTGGAAAGAGGATAATTTGGGGATTGTTTCAAGGGTATTTTGGTAATTTGTCCTAGGGCATTTTGGGAATTGGGAATTTAGGGTATGATGGGAATATTGATGGTAGTTTGGGAATCCATCAAAAGGGGTAATTCAGGTAATTTTGGTCAAGGGTATTTTGGTAATTTTGGAAGAAGGGATATTTTGGTGATTTTAGGAGGGGTATTAAGTCAAGGGGTATTCTGGGGATCAGTCAAAGAGGTTTTTGACGTTCTAGGTCGACTAGTGGGATCAGATTGGCTCAATTGGGCCTAGATGGGGCAGATCTAGAAAATGTTTGTTACGACTAATCTAGAGCCTCAAAACGGAATCTAAGTGTGATCAAGGGGTAGACAAAGGTGTTTTAGGATGAAATTTCATGGGTAGGTGCTTTGGGAGGTCCTAGGTCTAATGGTTGAGGTGTAAGTGGGGATTGATTGGGGCCATCAGATAGGCATCGGGCAGTTTTAATGGTGGATCTGATGGATCTTGGGATGAAAGTTGGTTTTTTGGTTTTTTCAATGTTTTGAAAGGATCGGAAGGGTTTGATCGGGTGTTTGAAGTAAATTGGAGGTTTAGACAGCGGACCGAGCAAAAATCAGGTGCTGACAAGGGTCAAATAGATTATTAGGGAGATTTCCTACCAGAACCCACCTATTCTGCCACGTTAAGGGAACCTACAAATGACCTCAACCGTTCATCGGATAAAAACCTGTGGGGTTGAGGTTGACTCATTCAAGCATTTTCGGGCTTCGGGCTCAAACCATAGATAGAAAAGACATTCTAACACCCTCCCAACATGATTTGGGACCACATATCTCCTACATATCATAGACAGAAAACATCAAATAAAATCCAACTCACAAAGAGTCTGCATCACCTGCCAACAAAAGACATTCCAACACCCTCACAGCATGAACTGGCACTGCATATCTCATACATGGTGGGTCCCACTTTTATAATGGGCTCCAATTTCATGGTGAGATATGCGGTGTTGGATTATGTCGGGAGAGTGTTGGAAGGTCTTCTATTTATAGGTGATCCCAACTCACAAATAAAAACTCATAATCCCAAATTATGATAATCTAAATTTTTAATTCATCAAGATCCCATTTGGCATCAATTGTAAAAACTCTATTCTGAAAATTCTCATCTTTCATAATTTACATTTAATTCATATTTCTTGTAATCAGAATTAGGTTTGGTAAGGCTGCAACTTGGGCCGGGTTGGTCCGAACCCAAACCAAAAAAATCAGGTTGGGTTGGGTTGGGTTGGGTTGATGTTCGGGTTAGGATTAGGTTGAAATTTATGAACCCGACTTTACTTCGGATTGGGTAAGGGTTGACCCCTCGGGAAACCCAAAAACAACTCTATAGTTCATATCATATATAACCATATGTTATATATATAATATATATCCCATAGCTTGTTGCCTATAAAAGATCTATTATAAGTCATAACTTATAATAAACTATAGTCATTTCAAAAACATTTTTTTCTGAATTTTGTACTTAGAACCAATAAAAATATCAAGAAACAAATACTAATAAAACATAGGATTAATATATGTAGTGAAAGTTGAGTTAAGATCTTAGATTAAGAAGTTCTACAATATTTTAAGGGATGGGAAGAAGGTCGGGTTGGGCCCAACCCGAGCCCAACCCAACCCGAAGTCGAAATTGACTTCAAGACTTCGGGTTGGGTTGGATTGGGTTAGGATTGGAGGTATTTAGTTAGGGTTAGGATTAGGGGGAAGGTCGGGTTGAAAATTGGGTTGGGTTAGGGTTAGGGTTGGAAGTTTAGAACTTAGGGTTGGACTAGGTTGGCCTCAACCCAACCTAACCCGGCCCGACTTGCAGCCCTAAGGTTTGGTGTCATCTCATTTGCTCAGACCAAATATTCAAATGAAAAAATACAAAAGAAAGCATGTCAAACTCTTAAAATAACTCCACTTCAAACTACTTTGTTGTACTGATTCTTAATTTGTTGTTCACTTGTTTATTAGATGTAATTAATATTCTCCACAGAAAAATAAACAAGACCATCCACCTATTATGGCTTACTTCACATGAAACCTTAAACTTATTAAAAGAAGCTGAGGGTTTCACACTAAGACAAGTGTAGGAGTCGTGGCTTTTTAATTTTCCTCTATTCAGCACAAACAAGAGAAGAAGAAAAATAGAAGAACAATAGAAAAGAACTTTACCACCGCCAATCAAAATTGGCTTTTAAGGATGCTCCTTAGAATTTCTACCTTAAGCCCAATGTCTCCCCAACAAGTGTAACAAAGAAGATGAAGAGAAATTTCTTTAAATCCTAAAGTCTACCGTTATTTCTTCCAGTCTTTTATTTTCTATTGCTAGCATACGTATCACATGTTGCTAATTGCCATGTAATCAATTTTTTCAAAGCAAAGTTTGAATCCTGTGTATATAACTTGAGACTTCAAAGGAAGATGCTCGAGTTTGAACTGGATAGCCCAAGCAAATGGAGGCAATTCCCCACTTTAAAGCAAAATTTGAATCTTGGAACACACTCATCCGGTACTCTTGGTTCATATGATTCTTTGAGCTAGACAAGCCAAGCAAACATAGGCAATTCCCAATTTAACCATCAATCTCATCCACAAATTCCTCTTATTCCTTATCTACGTTTTTCATGCCAATGCTTTAGTGTTTCAAGCTATTCCCACTAAAACTGAGTAGCTTCCAACAAATCTAACCAGAGGTAGAGGTGTAAAGTGGGTCGTGGAGGTAGTGTATTTGATACAGATACATTATGATAGAGTTAGCAAGGAAGGATTATTCAGCCACAAAGAGATCACTGTCCTATTTGTTCCATATATGTCCCAGTGTCTTCCTACGGTGGAAGCATGGAGAGACCAATGGCATGCATACAAGAAAGCCATAGCTGAGAGAGAGCATCAACTTTCTTTAAAAAAGGTCTGCTATTCTTATTTTGTTTAGATTCCTTTCCCCTGGTTATTGTTTTTCATTCTATATGTATTAACCACCAATTTTGTTCCATTTGTTTCTTTCAGAAATCTAGTGAGAAGAAAGAAGGGGAGAAAGGTGAGTAGTTGGATGTATTTCCATCTAGTGCTGGTTCCTAGTTGTCACAAAGGGTTTCTAACCTTACTATTAGAATAATGATTTTATTAGCTTATTCTCAGGGGATCGGAGTCATACAAAATCAAATAAGGGCATGGGTTCCCCAAAAACTGATAAAGCTGAAGGCAATGTAGCAAAGGATGAAAAGAAGGGGCCACATGGTACACCCTCTGGACAGGCTATCGATGTCAAGAAAAAGGAGAATGGTAATGGAAATGATGTCAAAGGAAAAATAGCTCAGAGAGAGGGGGATGCAAATGAGAAGAAGAATGAGAAAAAAGATAGAGAAGCAAGTGGAACGGGCAAGCATGTTGAAAAAGTGAAGCAGGATGACTCTTCCATTGCCCAGACAACTGAGTAGAAGCCTGGGAAAAAGAGAGTTGTGAAAAAAGTTACAAAAAATAAGGTTTCTAATAGTAAAATAAATGACTCAAAAGAAACAGTTGACAAACAAAATGAGACATTGGATGAGAAAAATGTAGAGGAAAAGAAAGTTAAGCCAGAAACCACTATAAAGCAGGATGAAACTCCTGTGGATACTTCTGGTGTCAAACCTTAAGAAAGAAAATTGTAAAAAAGGTCCCTGTGGGATAATCTTCTAAAAAAGGTGGTAAAAGTGTAAGCTCTGACGAAATGCAAACTGGGAAAGAAGAGGAAAATCCAAAAGATAAGACAGATCTCAATGGTTCTTCTGTTGTGCCAGAATCTATTGTCAAAACAACTACTAAGAAGAAAATCATTAAGAAGATACCCAAAAAGAAGGCCAACAATGTGGAAGAAAAGAGTGGAAATGCTAAGAGCAAGGATGTTGAGAAAGATGAAAATAAGACAATTGAAGGAAGTGAAGTAGAAAACGTGAAAGAATCAACTGCAGTTGCAGATAAGCAGGTTGCTGAGGCAAACAAATTGGAGAATAAGAAAAACCCTAAAACAGAGTCGAAAGCAGTGGACACTGAGAAGCAAGAAGATGGCAAGGAGACTACAAAGGAAGAGAAGGGTGCTGATATTAAAAAGGACTCTGGGTCTAAAGTGGACTCTGAGGCTTCCAAGGAAAAAGTTTCCAATAAGGATAGCCGTGAGGCCAAAAGGGAAATAACCAAAGATGAGAAAGAGAAGAAAGACAAAGAAGGGAAAGATGAATCTAGAGGCAAATCAAGTAAAGAGGTAAAGAAAAAGGAAAGTCAGATGAGCCTCCTCAGGATCCTGGCTTGTTACTACAAACAAAGTGGACCAAGGATTCTGAAGTAGGTCAAAATTGCATGCCTTAACGTAATTGTTATTTAAATTGTATCTATGTTAACTTTCATACCGTGCTGTCTGATCCTAATTGTTGTGTACAGATCCGATCATTGACACTTTCACTGGATTCACTATTGGATTATAATGACAAGGATATTGAAGAAACAACCTTTGGGGTTTTCTTTTCAACTTAACTAAAAATAGTCAATGCTTGTAGTTAGTCTATTAACATTGACCATTTTATTTTTTATGTTCAACCCTTAATCTTATCCTAGAATTATCATAATATCAAGTGATGTGGGCCTGAGTTTAAGGTCTGAATTTTCTTTTTAGGAGTAGATTAATTTGGAGAAGATAGAGTTTAAGGTCTAACAAGATACCACTTCACGACTAACAAAAATCATGGTCTATCATGTAATTTGTATTTACTTATTTGATGGCCAATGTGTATGCAAATAGAAGGGGTTGACTTAATCCTTACCCAAACTAATAAGGTATTGACCATTGTATTTGGGTCGATCTATTTTATAATATACCTAGAACACTAGGGTCCAAATAAATGTGTTGTCCACCTAGGTCCAAACTACTATTTTTGTACTGGTTCATAAACTAGCTGTGCAGTACACAGGGGATACCTTATTTGTCAATAACTGACCTAGACCAAACTACTATTTCATGGGTCAATCTATTTGGTGTACAGTTATAAGGATTACATGAATTTTCTATGGACTAACGAAATCATGGTCTTTGTAGGGGCAAATAAGTTATTGGTTCTATTTTCTTAACTCAGTCAGTATGACCAATCACCTTATTTTTGTTTTGATCACCTTAGGGTTCAAACATATTTTTAAACTCCATTAGTGCCTTACAGAGACACTATTGTAAGACAAACATAACATCTAAATATTGGTCTATTGGATCCCATACTAATTAGTGGAAAAGAGCTTGCGGCGGTGGAGAAGAGCTTCAACAGTACCATTGTAGGGTAAAGAGAAATGTGTGATGTATCTTATCAATGAGTGGAAGAGACAAATTGTCAAAACACTAGGGACCGAACTCAGCCACAAGATAAATGAGAGGATGAGATTTTAGGCTTTGGATGGGGCCGATCCACTATATATTGTGGACCAGTACCATCTACAGAAAACCAAACATCGGCTATCTTGTGGTGTGGACCAAAACAGGCCATCCATGAGATGACCGCAGTAGCAAACACCAACATAATTAAATCTATGAAAGGAAGTAACAACAGAATTTAGGTCATGTCTGTTTGCCAATATTTAGCGGGGTGGTAAGTTTGTCACTGGTAATTGACCATGATCCCCACGTTCTACCGATATATTAGGTCTCACAAGAAGAGAAGTTTCTTGGAGGATGGGTAAACAATTTATCATGTGCCAATAATGCACAAGAACACTCAAATTGAACTTATTTGAGCAAATTTTATCTAATAAACACTTGTCTGGATAAACTCACTTGCCCATGTAAATAAAAATAAGTAGAGCTTTAACAAAAACAATGGGTGTGGACCCACCAAAAGTTTAGAAGTTTGAGTTTCAAACAAATTGATCAAGTTACCAATTAGGGGTGGAGCCGAGAATTTTTTATGAGGGGGCCAAAACCTAAAGTGGGTTGGGGGCAGGGGGAAGAGTGTAAATATTGATGGGCCATTGGGGGATCAACCAGATGGGGAATTAGGGAGAGGGAAAATATACATATTGGGGATTCCTGGGCCATAGAGGGGGGGGGGCATGGCTCTGCTGAGTCCCCCCGGCTCCACACCTATTACCCAACAACCTACCCATGAGAGACATAGCTTGTCTTGAAAAGCTAAATTATATTATTGTTTTCCCATGTTTCCTACCCATGAGAGAGGAAGAGAGATGCGGACCAATGTTCAAAAGATTGAGTTTGACTTCAAATGTGGAAGGCCACCATGGGAGATCTGATTCTGTTTTTGTTAAAACATCAAGACTGAAACGACAGATAGAGGGTTAGGTACATAGGTAGCTTATGTTTGGACCATTCCCATTAACATTCATTGAATCATATTCTTGACTAAATTACCCTTATTTTTTAATTTGGTCCCTCTCTAATTGTGAGGGCATAAAATGTAATTTGAATGGCTGCATTTCTCCTTATTCACTTCCTTCTCATTAAGTCTTATATTTAGGGTTAAAAAGCCATTAAGGCACTGACAAAAAATGCTTAGCCTCGGTAGCCTTTCTCTCCATTCCCAAGGCTTAGGTCTTGAGTTGTTAGAGGCCTATGCTTTTAAGCCTTTAGCCTTGTGACGTGCAAGGCCTGAGGCTTAAATTATGACTTTTTTTTAGAGTATTCCTAATGGGAGTTAGTAGAGCATCGAAAAACAACTCACTTGGGTTGGAAAATGGAGTCGCCACCCATCAGATTAGGAAATGGAGGTGATGAGACCTCCAAGAATGATTTTTAAAATGCTTTGTTTTAATAGTAACTCCAAAACCCAAGGCATTGGCTAAACCAATCCGAGAAAGACTCGGATGGGAGAGCGAAGGGGTTAGGCACCCCTCTCCCAAGACTAATAGGTGAGACCCACATGGTATCTCAAGCAAACAATCATAAATGAACAATTATGACAATAAAAACAAAGCATCAAAACAAGCTAGTACAAAAGGGAATCTACTATAACAATTTTTATTATTTTTTTATTTCCTTCTTACTTTTTATTTTATTTTTATTTTGTTATTTTCTTCTTTTTTATTTTATTAATTATTTATTTTCTTGTAGTTTTTCTTACAGAACCCTATTTGATTTTATCTATTTTATGGAATTCTTTTCTTATTTTTGATCTTTTATGTTTTTATATTTCATTTTCATTTTTTTTGATTTTTTATATATTTTTTACTTTTTTATTACTGATAACTCTGTATTTTGATGCCTTAAGGGCATCATTTAGGGGTATTTTAGACCTTAGACTAGCTAATTGGAATCCTTTTTCCGGTTAAATTCAATATTGTGACCTTTGAGGAACCATGTGCAAATTTTGGGTAAAAACTAGGAAAATTATAGAGTTTCCTCTAGATTTTGGGAAGCTGGTGAAAATTCCAGCTGAGAGAGGGGGTGTTTTTGTGAAAAACTGAGCACATGAGGGCGTCTCCTATCTGCTAAACCTCCCCCTTATCTCTTTATCTCTTAGCCGCCCCCAGCTCTACAAATCCCCACCTTTCATTGCAACCTCTCTCTAATCTCAACCATCCAAGCCTTAGCAGCCCCTCATACCCTTAGATATCTCCCTAGACAACATCCTAGCCTTACACCTCACTCCTTAAACCTCATTCAATCACCTTAGGGTGCCACATCACACCAACTAATCACATTTCTCTAGCTCTAGGCGCCCAAATCTGCTCCCTCCATTCTGGGTGCCCAAATCTCAGCGCTACATAATATTGGACGCCCTCTCCTTCTCTTCTCAACCTTAGGATCACCTTAGAACAATCCTAACCCTCCATTCTCAATCCTAGGGTGCCCATATTTATGCAAAAACCCAGTTGCTGCCCCTCTCTTTCTCTCTAATCCCAAACCTATCATTCCTTCTCTATAAAAAGGACGTAAAGGGTCTTGAGAAGGGGTTGGATTCTGACCCAGGTAAGACGAAAGGCTGTTTTTGAGAAGTTCAAGGGTAGARAAAGAGGAGAACACCCAGGCAAGAGGAGGGGTTCTTGCTTGCAGTTCGCATAGACACTACTACCACCTCTGGATCCGAATCCCAACCAGTTTCCCATAGTTTTAGATTTACTTTTTATGTGAGTTTTTATTTTCCGTTCTTTAATTTCTAGTTTTTATTTTATTTCTGCAATTTATTTTTACCAAATTTAATTTTTGTCTTCCTTTTTGCAGATCTGAAATTCAGCCAAGTAAGACGGAAGGCCCAACTCGAGGCGTTTGAGGGTCAAAGGATAGATTCGGAGGCTGCTACCTCTGACCGAGTTGCAAATTTTTTATTTATGTTATTTATTTATTTTTCTGCAATTTTTACTTTCAGCATTTTTAGAATTTTATTTTAATGGATTCTAGTCCAGTTAATTAAATTTTGTGTTTTTGCAATCTCAAATCTTGTTATTTTGTTTGGATTGAAGTACGTAACAGTTTTTTCCTCGCTTCCCTGTGGATATAGCCCCTTTCTCACCACTAACTGTATTTTGTAGTTATTTTCAGAATCAAAAAATTTATAAATATTGAAACTGGTGTTCCGAAGTGGTTAACAACAAGCTTCCGAACACACCAAGTTTTTGGCATCGTTGCCGAGGAAGCAACGGAGAAATTTTTTTTTTTTGCTTTGTTCGGATCTGTTTCATTATTTTTTATTTTCGTTTGATTACTTGATCTATAATCTCATTTTAATTCTTGTTTTTCTTTGATTTTGCGGGACATAATATCAAAAGGTGAGGTACCGGAGCGTTGTCGAACTGCTAAAGAAAAGAGAAGAGAAAAGAAATTGGGATTGCGATTCTGGTGTAGTTGTCCTAACTTATTTCTGATTTTTCTTTTTATTTTTGAATTTATCTTGCTAGATTAGTGTTTTTGAATCTTTGGTTATTTATTTATATTTTTATTTCTTAATAGATTCGGCAATATTTTTTTTAGGATTGTTTATTTTCTTTTGTTTTGTCTTTAGATATAGTTAGTTATCTGTTTATTTTGAATTTAAGTTTAAATTTCAAAATTAGAATTTGAATTTAAATTTCAAAAATATATATAAATAAATTAATTATTTAATATTTTAAAAGCTTTTGCATTTGCATTCCAACATTTAGGGTTTGATATGTTCTAGAGCATGGATTATTTATTTTCTTTTGTTTTGTCTTTAGATATAGTTAGTTATCTGTTTATTTTGAATTTAAGTTTAAATTTCAAAATTTGAATTTAAATTTTAAAAATATATATAAATTAATTAATTAATTAATTTTTTAAAAGTTTTTGCATTTGCATTCCAACATTTAGGGTTTGATATGTTCTAGAGCATGCATCATATAGGATTATTTAATTGTTGAAATTATCTTGTTAGTTGTTAATGTGTTAGGGTTTTCATTTTTAATTGCTCCCTTTGATGAATTAGTTTGTTTTTTATTTTAAGTTAAATTGTTGAATTGCATATTAGAGATAATTGTTCATGCATTGTAATTAGTTGCATTTATTGTGTTTTTCCGTTAATCCATTTAAGGGCAATCCAATTTAAATAAGATAAGGTGTGGATTTCATCACCCTTCCTTAGCCCAAAAACCACCACCCTTTCACGTGCAGTTCACCCTAAACCTTAATTTAAAATTTATATAGCAAGATCCTTTAGGGGGGCCCCACACAGTTGGTTCAAAAGTGTGTTGAATTTTAGGGAAGCTTGTGATTACTTTCCATAACCGGTGGTTGGTGTCTAAAGAAAGAGATTAACCGGCTAAGCCTAAGCGGGTTTTGTGGTTACTTGAATAGGTCCTTGCGAGAGCAAGGGGAGCCTCCCACATCCCCACCTCTTACCTAGCTAACCAAAAGAAGTGGTGTAATTCCAAATGAACCTAAGAGGATTCACATTAGTTGAACCACTATTTTAGGAAACCTTAGTTTAGCCCCTAGGTTGTATGTTTTACTTGTTTGTGCTTAATAAAAAAAATTAAAACAAAATAAAATGAATTCAATGGCTAGAGTTTGTGGAATGGAAAACTACTTCTAACCTAAGCCACGAATAGATTGGAACCATGTGTCTCAATAATTGGATAAGATTAATGGGATGGCCCAAAGACTTGATCAAGTCCTTGCATTTCATCAACAAATTGGCCCATACCCAACCTTGTCATCCTACCTAACATGTTCCATTTGTGCCAGCCCGACCCACCAAGTTGATGATTGTCCAACGGCGGCCCAGTTTTCGTTGTTTATCCAAGAACAGGTTCAGGTAGCCCAGAGTTTCTTGAGGGCTGATAATGACCCATTTTCAAATACTTACAACCCTAGGTTGAGAAATCACCCTAACTTTTCTTGGAGGACACATCAACCTAACACACAGTCCCAGCAATACCATCTATCTAACTCCATGGCCCAGCAATTTTAGAGGTCACAAATGTAGAGCCAATTCTAACAGACTTACCCTAGGAACCAACCGGTCCAACCTTATCTGGTTTACCCACAACCTCCTCAGACCAGTATAGTTGATAACAAATTCATGCAGCTTTAGCAGCTGATTTTAACTCAACAACAGTTCATTGCTATATTAGAGAGACAAATAAGACAGCTAATTGATGCCAATGCGAGGAGAGAAGTAGGACAACTACCGAGTCAACCGGTTATGAATCTTAGAAATCAGCCACCGGGTTTTCCTCCACAGCAGATTCAACTACCTCCTAAGAACCCTCAGTTTGAAAATGCCAAGGCTATTACGATCTTAAGGAGTGGAAGGATTTTAGAGAACCCATATGAGAAAAAGAAATTTGAAAACATCAATGAAGAAAAAAAGGAGCAAGAAGACCATAAGTTAGGGGGGAAGAAAAATGAAAGGAAAATTTAGAAGAAGAACCTATAGTGAACCGACCTGTAGTTTCCTTTTCAACCGCACTCACAACCGGGCCGTTGCGAAAGACGAAAGAGACTCGCAACGAGGAGATCAGGGAGTTATTCAAGCAAGTCCATATTAACATCCCTCTCCTCGACGCAATCCAACATGTCCCAGCCTACGCCAAGTTCTTGAAAGAGCTGTGTAATCAAAAGAGGGATCCACGATTGGCCCCACAAAAAGTGATGCTCTCGGTAGATGTTAGTGTGGTTCTCATAAACCAACTCCCCCAAAAAATGAAAGACCTCGGTGCTCCTCTAATAAGTTGTGTCATCTTTGGAATCACTTTCAATCGGGCCCTATTGGACCTTGGGGCCAGTGTAAATCTACTCCCCTTTATTATTTATGAAAGGTTCAGGATCAATGAGTTAAAACCTATCTCGGTAATCCTGCAACTCACTGATCGGTCAGTAAAGACTTCTCGAGGTGTTATTGAGGACGTCATTATCAGAGTAGAGGATTGTTACTTCCTAATGGATTTTATCGTCCTAGACATGACCCCAATCGAGGAACTGTCAATGCAAACCTTAACTGTAAATCGGGAGAAATGGACATTTTATTTAGGGAGTAGAAAGTCGGATTAAATGTATTTAGTGCCACTAAGTATCCAAACCTAGGGGAAGATGAATTCAAGGTAGATGTAGTGGATGACCTTGTAGATGTCTGTCTACCCTTTGGTTAGCCCAATCTGAGCCTTGTCTATGTAAAGAAGAAAGCGATTCTGAAAGTGTAGATGCGAGAAGTGAGTGAATGCATCTGGCTGAAGACGTTAAACTTAGTGCTGGTTGGGAGGATGCCCAACGAAGTTTTATTTTAGTTGTCTTGTTAGAGTTTGTCTTTTCTTTTGAATAAGTTTTAGAATTCAATTGGCAAATCCTGAACCCCTGTTGAATCCTTATCTCTTGATTGTTCCCTTTGGCCCAAGTCCCTTTTGCATCATTCTAGTCATGCCATTAGGGATAATGGCATTTAAGTTGGGGGTGAGGAAAGAGAGAGAAAAATTGAAAAAAAAAATAATAATAAGAGTTAAACCTTTAGAAATGTAGAACTAAAAATTTTACTGAGAAATTTTTAAGTTTTTCCATTAAAAGAGATTCCCAAACAGAAAAAAGTTGAGGAAACTGATAGTAGAATATTGAATTTTGTAGAAATTGGTAGTAAGTGATAGGAGTCAAAATTGGTCTTATTTGAATATTGTTGAAACCGTTTAAAAATTGGAAAATACCTTTAAGTTTTCCCTTGGAAAGATAGGAAGAGAAAGATTGAGAAATTAAACAAAAATTCTTCAAGTCATTAGAGACAGTAGACTACCCTGAATAGTGTTTCCAAAAAAGAATAAAAGAATAAAAGGTCAATGAACACTTTGGGCTTAATAACCGGGTCTCTTCACCTAAGGCAAGTGTCGAGATTCGCGTCAAATGGTGGAAGGTAGCAATAAAAATAAGTGTGCGTCTCAAAGTTCAAGGGTAGAAATCCATTGTCAGAAATGGTAAGAAGAATACTTATTCGATTTTGAAATCAATCTCATATTTTCTTGACAAACTGCAAATGGAAGAGTATACAAGATTTTCAAGCTAAGTTTATGAAATATTCAAAACAAGGCAATTTTACCCCTTAAGCCCAATACTGATATATACAAAGTTTGAGAATTCTGGAATCAGGACACTTGGCTAATTTTGTCAAGGATGATCTTACTTTGAGAATGACTTCTATTTATACTCAGTAGGATTTTAAGGCTGCATTGCTAAGGGACTAGCAATGATCAAGTTGGGGGTGTGATAACTCTGTATTTTGATGCCTTAAAGGCATCACTTCAGGGGTATTTTAGACCTTAGACTAGCTAATCTATACACTTTTTTTCGGTTAAACTCAATGTTGTGACCTCTGAGGGTCGTTGTGCAAATTCTGAGTAAAAACTAGGAAAATTATAGAGTTTCTTGCAGTTTTTGGAAAACTGGTGCGAATTCCAGCTAAGAGAGGGGGTGTTTCTATGAAAAACTGAGAACAGGAGGGCGCCTCCTATCTGCTAAACCCAGATAAGTGCCTTTCCTATGAAATAACTCTCTCTTTGAAGCACTAGTGCCTCCCCCTCATCTCTTTATCTCTTAGCTGCCCCCAACTCTGCAAATCCCCACCTTTCATTGCAACCTCTCTCTAATCTCAACCATCCAAGCCTTAGCAGCCCCTCATACCCTTAGATCTCTCCCTAGACAACATCCTAGCTTTACACCTCATTCCTTAAACCTCAACCAATCACCTTAGGGCGCTACATCACACAAACCAATCACATTTCTCCAGCTCTAGGCGCCCAAATCTGCTCTCTCCATTTTGGGCGCCCAAGTATCAGCCCTACATAATATTGGGCGCCCTCTCATTCTCTTCTCAGCCTTAGGATCACCTTAGAACAATCCTAACCCTCGATTCTCAACCCTAGGGCACCCATATTTCTACAAAAACCTAGCTGCCGCCCCTCTCTTTCTCTCTAATCCCAAACCTATCATTCCTTCTCTATAAAAAGGACCCAAGGAGTCCTGAGAAGGGGTTGAATTTTGCCCCCAAGTAAGACGAAAGGCTATTCTTGAGAAGTTCAAGGGTAGAGGAAGTGGAGAATGCCTAGGCAAGAGGAGGGGTTCTTCCTACTCACAGTTTGCCTAGCCACTACTGCCACCTCTGGATCTGAATCCCAACCAGTTTCCCATAGTTTTAAATTTACTTTTTACGCGAATTTTTATTTTTTGTTCTTTAATTTCCAGTTTTTATTTTATTTCTACAATTTATTTTTATCAAATTTAATTTTCGTCTTCCTTTTTTGCAGATCTGAAATTTGGCCAGGTAAGACAGAAGGCCCAGCTCAAGGAGTTCGAGGGTCAAAGGATAGATCCGGAGACTGCTACCTCTGACCGAGTTACAGATATTTTATTTTGTTTTTTTTTATTTATGTTATTTATTTATTTTTCTGCAATTTTTACTTTCAGCATTGTTAGAATTTTATTTTAATGGACTCCAGTTTAGTTAATTAAATTTTGTGTTTCTGAAATCTCAAATCTTGTTATTTTGTTCGGATTGAAGTATGTATCAATTTTTCCCTTGCTTCCTTGTAGATACGACCCCTTTCTCACCACTAACTGCATTTTGTAGTTATTTTGAGAATTGAAAAATTTATAAATATTGAAACTGGTGTTCCAAAATGATTAACGACACGCTTCCGAACACACCAAATTATTGTTTCCCTTTTAGTAGCTCATTTTCCCCTATCATCTATCCAATGAATGCTTCCTAACTTTCGGGCTAACCATTCAGACTTGTCAAACTTGAAATCACATTTTCCCCTATCATTTCCTCTTCTCTGCCCATCAAGCAATCATTTACCCCTACAGATTGAATGAACTGATTTAAACTGATAGAACAAATAACAAATTAAAAATGAATAAATCTAACTAATTTAATGAAACGAAATGGGCAATTACCTAATTTGTACTCAGATAACGAAAAAACGAAGACAGTGTAATATAGGCTAATCAACAATTAACAAAGCAGACAAAATGACAAATTGATGTTGGCCATCTAGATTCACATAATAATTAAAACTTCAGGGAATAATAATTATTGTTGTATTGGATTTGCGACGATGGTTTTGCCGGAACTGGTTCAACAAAAACTCCATCACCGGAGAGGCTTACTACCCCATTTGGATCCCGCTATTCCGCGACAAAACACAGGAGAGGCAAAACGGGAAAAACAGAAAGAAAAAGAAAGATAAAAGAACAGAGGAGAAATAATGACAAAGTACTTGATTGGGATTTTGGCCTAGACACAATCGGCAAAACAGAGGAACTTTGATTGGGATTCCTGTCTGAAATCTAACGTTGCAACTAGGAGTGTGCGTCTAGGTTGCTGATTTCGCTGGAAAAATAGAAGAGGACGACTTCCGTATGATAACTGTTAATGCTGTTTTGCCTGGGTTGAGGAAAGGAATCCAATGAGGCTATTGTTGATCCCGTCCGATCAAAAGGAAGATGAGGACAGGGGTGCGTCGAATGATTGGCAAGTTTGAAGATGATAATGGATAGGAGAATGGTGATGAGAAACTAGGGATAAGGTAATAGTTCCGGCGACTACAAATGAAAAACGGGAGGACTGCTGCTACTAATTCTCTGTTCTCATCGAGAAGATGATGAATAGTGGAAAAGTTGGAAGGGGAAGAAGAAGAAGAAGAAGAAGAAGAAGGAAGAGGAGAAAGAGGAGAAGAAGAGAAAAGAGTAAGAAGGAAAAACAGAGAATGAGAGAAAGATCGATGAAGGGATCTGCCGCCATCTCCTTTCTTCTTCATTTGAATAGGGAAGAAGAGTAACAATGCCTTTTTTTGAATTCTTTGTATTAGGGCGAATGAAGAGCTTAGGTTGAATTTATATGGGAGGCAGGGGTAATTTTGTAAATGTAAGGAACATTGGGGTAT
This sequence comes from Nelumbo nucifera, assembly GCF_000365185.1. The sequence continues at coordinate 5,449,008 of NW_010729093.1, read as the reverse complement.
TTTGGTATTTTTTGATAAACTTGGTCAAACGGGGTCCAATGTGTTGAATCGGGGTTCTGGTCCAATGGTGGGTGGTTTTGGGTTAAAAAATGGAAGGTTGAGATGGGTTTAACTACCGAGAAGGGTTTTGTGTGAATGGGCTAGCAAGATTGACCGAAATGGAATCTTTTTATATGAAAGATAAATGAGGGTATTTTTAGCTGAAATTTCAAAAGGTAGGGTTGGATTGGCCTAATTGGGCCCGGATTGGGCAAATATGGAAAGGGCTTGACTCGGTCAATCTAGAGCCTTGGAACGGAATCTATGTGTGATTGAGGGGAAAACAAAGGTAGTTTTGGGAAAATTTCACATGAATGGGTTTTCTGGCATTTTGGGGTGATTGGCAAGGTTTAATTGGTTTATATGTGTTTAGATTAAGGGAATATGGGTTGTGGGTGCGATATGGATCGAAATGGAATTTGATTTGATGGATAGGTGAACGGGGGATTCTTGAGTTTAAATTTCATGGGTAGGTGTTTTGAGAGGTCTTGTGTCTAATGATGGTTTCTGATCTAATGGTTGTAGTGTAAGTAGGGGTCAATCAAGGCCATCGAATAGGTATCGTGCAGGTTTAACGGTGGATCTGAGGGCTGATAGGGAGAAATTCGGGTTTTTTTGGGAGTTTTGGATGTTTCAAAAGGACTAGAAGGGTCTGATCGGGTGTTTGAGGTGAATTGAAGATTTAGGCAGCAGACCGAGCAAAAATTGGGTGTTGACAGCTGCCCCAATTTGTTGTGAGGTAGGAAACTAGAGAAACAAGAAAGACCAAAAGAAGCACACAGATTTTTGCGAAGGGTAGGCTTGGAAGAGGGGCAAGACGAGGAAGGAGGATTATGGTGAAAAAGGAGTTCCCGTGCAACATCGTTTTATCATGTTTAGGCCATTTTACTCTTAATAAAGTGACCTCTCCTAGGTGTCAAGAACCTTTGGAATCAAGGTACATTTGGCATAAAAGAAAACAATAAGATCAACTAATAATATGAAAACTATTCACTTTGGAAAAATGACCCTTTCTAGGTATCAGAAACCTTACGGAATCAGGGTACATTTGCTGTAGAGGAAGGCATTAAAAGCTTATCAAAACAGAATACTTAAGTTTATCGCAAAGCACAATCACAACACAAACACATATATTATTTAGAAAGCATTTTAAAACATTTCGAAAACTTGATAGAGGTCCTATGGAGAATATAGCATAACTTCTCTTTTGATAGGCAAGAGACATCCTTTCATGTAAGAGCAGTCTACGCTTGAAAACTTCAATGAAACACCCGATAAATCCAACAAGAATGCAGTGTTGTGCTTTCAAGTGTGTGACAGATGCCAATGCCTAATTAATATGATTCATTTAGTTACTATTCTCATCTATGCTCATTAGGGGATGACGGGAAACTTCAACACAGTGGTGAGATCTTCAAAGGTTATGAGATTTCTAGAGATGCTGCCATATCCTTGGGAAAGAAGGAGGACCTGCCATCAAGATTTTTGGTGCCAAAGTTTTTTTTTTTTTTTTTTTGATATGCTATGTTGACAAAACTATGTGTTATGCTACAACTTAAAAAGTAATTTGCTGAAAATCGGGAATACAACAAGATTTATGTTATGCAATGACATGAAACAATGTTAAATTCTTTGCCACAAGGGGCTTTGATGTCGCAAGGGGCTTTGATGCCACGAGGGAATTTAGTGCCGTGAGGGATTTTAATGCCATGAAGGGCTTTGATGTCGTAACGGACTTTAATGCAAAAAGGGACTTTGACGCCACGAGAGACTTTGATATTGATATAATTCAAATGAGATTTAGATAACTTTTATGTGTGTTAAGCTACGAAATATTGATACTCTGCCGTGAAGGACTTTAATGCCATGAAGAAGGGCTTTGATGGCATAACGGACTTTAATGCCGCAAAGGACTTTGACACCACAAAATACTTTGATACTAATATAATTCAAATGAGATTTTCATGATTTAAACAAATAACTTCTATGTGCATTAAGCCGTAAAACATTGATACTCTGCCGCGATGGGTTTTGATGTCGTAATGGACTTTAATGCTGCAAGGGGCTTTGACGCCGTGAGAGACTTTAATACTGATATAATTCAAATGAGATTTTAATGATTTGAACAAATAACTTCCATGTGCATTAATCCACAAAATATTGATACTGTACCGCACTAGACTTTGGTGCCATGAAAGGCTTTAATGCCACAAGGGACTTTGATACCACAATGGACTTTGATAGTGATATAATTAAAATGAAATTTTAATGATTTAAACAGATAACTTCTATGTTCATTAAGCCACGAAACATTGATACTCTATCGCAAGGGACTTTAGTGCCATGAAGGGCTTTGATGTCGTAACGGACTTTAATGCCACAATGGACTTTAATGCTGCGGGGGACTTTGATATTGATATAATTCAAATGAGATTTTTGACTGAAACTTGACGAGATAATGATCTTTAGTTGAAACAGTAATGGTTTCCATATCTAGGATTCGCTATGCCGTGATGCAAATCAACAAAACAATGATATTGTGTTGCAAGGGATTTTGGTGCCATGAAGGGATTTACTGCCATAACAAACTTTAATGCCACAAGGGACTTTGACGCCATGATGAAGCTTTGATACTGATATAATTCAAATGAGTTCATGATTCAAATAGATGATTTCCATGTCTAATATGCGTTAAGCCGCATGACATTGATATTTTGCTGCGAGGGGCTTTGGTGCCATGGAGGGCTTTGATGTTGTAACGGACTTTAATGTCACAAGGGACTTTGATGCCGTGATGGGGCTTTGATACTAATATAATTCAAATGAATTCATGATTCAAACAGATGATTTCTGTGTCTAATATGCATTAATCCGCGAAACATTAATATTCTGCCACGAGTGACTTTAGTGCCATAAAGGGCTTTGATGCCGTAACAGACTTTAATGCCACAAGGGACTTTGATGCTGTGAGGGTCTTTGATATTGATATAGTTCAAATGAAAAGTTCATGATTCAAACGGATGATTTTCATGTCTAATGTGTGTTAAGCTGTGAAACATATTGATATTCTGCCGCGAGGGGCTTTGGTGCCATGAAGGGCTTTGATATCGTAACGGACTTTAATGCCACAAGTGACTTTGACGCCATGAAGGGCTTTGATAGTGATATAATTCAAATGAGTTCATGATTTAAACAGATGATTTCCATGTCTAATATGCGTTAAAGCCACGAAACATTGATATTTCGTCACGAGGGACTTTGGTGCCATGAAGGGCTTTGATGTCGTAACGAACTTTAATGCTACAAGGGAATTTGAAGCAAATATGATTATCATGATCAAACACTGATTTTCGTGCCATAGGGCGAGAAATGATATGACTATCTAGAAGCTGGATGATTTAAAAAAGCATGATATGTTTAAATGGAAAACACAATTCATCATGTAATGAATGACTTTCAAATGGAAATTTTAACTGATCAATCAATTGAGAAAGCACAATATATTTTTCTTGGCAAACAAAATGGGGTATGATTAAAAACCCAATGCAATAGAGATAATATGCAAAATGCCAAATTCAGATGATTCAAAGCAATAGATTATCAAAGATAGTTGAATTGAGGAATTTCCCAGACTTGAAAAAGATACAAAAGTAACCACCTCCACCTCGGAACGGAATGATCAACACATTTCAAATCTTAAAGACATAAACATTGGGTATGCAATGATTGCTGATCAAAGATTCATATCAAAAAATACCCATCAGAAAGGGGGGGTTGCCCCGGCCTGGATTGATTAAGAAGGGTAATTTACAAAGGAGATTATTGTTCAATTTTGCACAAAGAAGATTATGATTCGTCAGAATGAGTGCCGATTGTTGGTTTCAAAAGAGGGATGAAACTAAATTTGCTCAAACTGGGTTGATTGGTACTCTTATTGCATTTTGAATGATTGATCACTTCACCTTCTTTGGTATCCAACTTTTGATGAAGAGATTTTTCTTTGGACCATTTTGCCCTTAGATTTAGAGGATCACCATACTCGATTTTTCTTCTTATTTTTTTCCCTTTTTTTGGCCAACTCATTCAAATTTGTCTAGTGTTAATTACTAACTTCTCAATGATCGATGAGGACTTCTGACTAGGACGAAACGTAGCAAAGGACAAGGGTTTTGAAACAAATGATAAAAAGCTCAAGAAATATAAACTACAATGGGTATTGGATGCTTGGATCTATGTTTAGGGTTTTATTCAAAATTATGCTCTTGTGCTTTCATTTTTCTTCAATTAAACACACTTGCAATCATGGATGAAACAAAGTGCTTTTCATGTCTTTAAATACTATGGGTCATGCACCTGGGTGATCGAGGAGGACTTTATTCTAGGACAAAATGTAAATGGGTAAGGTTAAAATAAAAACCGAGAACGGATGCCACTACGGAACAATATCTTATAGATTTGATCATCACATTTGACCCATTTTTTTTTGCTTGCTCTTCTTTTTATCCTTGGTAGCAATTAGTTGCCCTAGTTCTTCTTTGATTCCTCTTTCTTTCCTTATTCTTTTTTCCTTTCTTTGTCTTTACTTTTCTCCTTTTTCTTTTTTATTTTAACTTTGGACACTTGCCCCAAATCTTCTTACTCTTTTTTTTTCTTTTCCAAAAATTTGTTGAGATTCACACATAATTAAACATATGACATCTGCCTCCTAATAGGGTTTATTTGAAGGAATGGTCCTTACAAAGGCTCAAAAGGATAATTAGCGAGATGAATAATAAAGAGGGTTTAATGAAAATGGATAAAGGAATCGACCAAAATAAGGCCTCTCATCATTCTCCCTCAAATGCATAACCAATAGGAAAGAACTACATGTCAAGCACAATTTGAGCTTTGCTGACTTAGGGGTAGTTATGTCATTTGACATCTTCAAGACTTGAATGCTCTGAGATTACTTGAATGAGAGTGATTATTTTCCTCCTTTTTTTCTTCTTTCTTTTATCTTTTCTCTCTCTCTCTCTCTCTTTTAAAATTTTTCTTTTTTTTTTCTCTTTTTTCTTTTCTAAATTTTTCCTAGCCCTTAGGAAAGAAGCATCCTGAGAATTTGATGGGTTTTAACAAAGAAGAAGGTCTAATGAAATCAACTCAACAGGCTAACTAGCGGTATTGATAGTGGTGGTTTGAGGTAAACAAAAATGACCAATAATGGCCTCAATCCTTTCCTTGATTAATCAGCAATGCACTAGGTTAATAGAACACATTCATTCTATGCTGGCTCCAGGAATGATGCAAAGGAGTGCATACCCAATCACGAAGACTTCAACCTTATGACTGCCCCAGTTTGAGCTATAAATGATGGACTTATCTACAGACATGCCTAGGAATGGATACTGTTGTTTTCGATTGATAGGGTTACCACCTTTCCTTAGACATTTCTATCCATGGACCTTCAATTAACAATCATTTTTCAAAGAGTTATGTTTTTGAGGCCTATCCTGAGGGAAGTGACTACTTTATCTCTTTCCCATGCTGGAAAGTCCCCTTATTAGAACTCATTATTTTATTCAAAGCAAAATGCTAAATAATGAAATGAAACAGCTAAGTAAAAATTTTCATTAATACGAAATACGGGTTGCACAATGATCAAGTTCATTTTCAAACTAACAAAGAGTAAAAGAGGAATATAAAGGAATAACTGAAAAGAAGGTCCTAATGCATCAAAACAATAGAAGATATCTTTTAATGAATCAGCTTCTTAGGCATGGGTGGTGTTATATCTGGCATTTCCTTGGTGGGATTGAATACACCCCAGTCGATGAGATCTTGAATAACAAACTTCAGTTACCAACAATGATCGTTGCGTGCCCTGGCCCTTGGTGATAGCCACAATGAGCATTTTCATTATATTTTTTCAGCTTGAGTTTTGCAGGTGGTCTCCATTTCAATGGTCGGAGATATCATTTTGAAACAAGAAATGATAATAACTGGGCATGAGAGAACGGTAGTTGGGTGAGTACCTTTCTTTCTTTCTTTCGGGGTGGCTGGCCATTTTAAATCATTTGGGCTTGAGCAGGGGATAATGTGTGCGATGCCATATTGAAAGATGATGCATGAGGCAAAGTTGCTGGAGGTGGAATTGATATGACTAATGGTTTCTTGGCCATTACAAATGCACTAAGTGAATGCCCATGAACCGATGGTTGGTAGGATGTGGATACTGGTTGAGGCGGTGGTCCGAAAACAACAGAGGGCAAGTGTAGATGTTGTAGGGGCAGTTGGGGACAAATGTACGCCAGATTGGGGTATGTGAAATGGGTTTGCCCCGGCTTGAGATAACAATCAATCCATCTTGGAATCCAAGGCCTCCATTATTTGCTTAAGCTCTTCAAACTCTTGGCAGGTTACAAACCGATTGTTAGCAAGAGTGGACATGTTTCTGAACAAAACACCAGGCCAAAGAAGCTGAACTTATTGCAAAATGTAAAATAGATGGAAAAGGAGATGGTGAAAAGATGATTTCATGATGAAGCTTTCATTAAGCACAACTGTGTAATTCAAGAATTATGCCACTTCCTCTATTTTCATTAGAGAGCATTGGCAGCATGTCCAGAACCTTTGGCATAACCTCATTTGGTTCTTTCCTTTCTTATATTCTTCTTTTTTATTTTCATCCTAAGGAGTATCGAACCTCGAAGAATAAATACCACACACATGAAATAATATGAAGGGAAAACCTGTGTATGTTGTGTGTGCGCCATTGGTGGAGTGAATGAAATCCAAGAAAACATGCTATGAATGACATGGCTAAGGTAGGGTAAGATCTATCAGGGAGGCAACCTAGGGTTATTTAGCAGGTATAAAGAAGTATAGAATTGAAAGGTTAGATTTATGAAAATTCAAATGATTATGAAACTTTCATTTTTATTTTATTATCCAAGTCGAACCCAAGCGCCACTACTTAGGCTGCCTACGTACCCTTGTGAGGGATTAGATCGAGAGTAGTTCAAGTTATTTACAACTTCAAATATAAGCAAGAGGAAAAAGGAAAAAAACAAATAATCAAAACTTGTGGTATGCCGCTAAGGCTGAAAGATTCCACTATTAATAAGATTCTGAATTGCAAGCCAGAGAAGAACACACTGATCGATAGGATGTCTAGGCATCTGATGATAATCGCAGAATGTATTTGATCGAAACCTCGAGGGAGCGGATTTGGAACTGGTTTTGGATGAAGTGGAACCAAATGTCCTTGTACTTACTGAGGAAGTAATTGAGAAAGGGCATCGGGAGTGGAGTAAGCTTTCTTTTAACCCGTCTATCTGATTAGGAGGGAGAAGCAGGTCACTTACGACTCAAAGGTTTGACTTGTTGATAAGCAGCTTGTACTTCATTTGCTTCTTGAGATGGTGGATGACCTGTAGTCAGACCACGACTTCCTGAATGAAAGTCACACTAAATTCTCTTCCCGATAGTGACTATGCCCTTAAAATCCTTGAAATCCTGATATTTCATGAATGTGGAGAAAGGTGGCTCTAAAGTCCTTAGAAACAATTCAATCATTTCTTCCAAAGAGAGGGGATTCTTCAACCGAGCAGCAATGAATCTCCATCGGTATGCATATTTTGTAAACTTTCTTCGGGTGTCTTTCGCATGCCTTCTACTGTCTCTCTTGTCAGAGCCAGATCTATTCCATAATCAAACCGCTCCAGAAAAGCTATAACCACCTGATTCCAAGTCTTCTTCTTATCTACCTCAAGTGATGCGAATCATGCTAGTGCTTCACCCTCCAAACTCCATTGGAAAAGCTAAACGAGGACTCTCTCATCTGCCCCGAGCTGAAACATCTCTCCACAGTATATGCTCAAATGCATCTAGGATAACTTCTTCCATCATACTGAAATCTGGTGCAGTATGATTCGCTGAAATGCATCTAGGATAACACTTTTTGGCAATTCTAATCCTAGGTATAAGCACAATTCACTGAAATCTGGTGCAGGAGAGTGAATGTGCTTTAACTCTAAATCTTTCTTCAGCTTAGCTACATTTTCACAAATGGGTACTATGCTCAGTGGCATTATCGTGCTCGCTGAAGGCTAATGTTGATCTTCTGCATCAATGTACAACTCTTTGGGAATCTCTAATCCCGATAACACAATATTCTCTGAGATGGATGCCTTAACTCTCTTGGGATTGGATGCCATGATCCTGAAGAAACTTTCTAATTTAGAACTGGTGGTTGGCATTTCCATATTTTTTATTTATTTTTACTCTTTTTTGTTTTTTTATTAAAAATTGGGCAACTAAAGGGAATGAGAAAACTATCAAGGGCTATGTAGTGAGAGGTTTTACCTTAGGCAACTAAGGTAGGATATGCAGAATATTAAATGTACGTGAAAACCATGCAATGCCGACAAAACATCGAGAAAACATCAGTAAAACCGGCCTGCCCCTAGTTCAGAACCAAATGGGGTGAACACCCGGGCAGATAAAGAAATTTGCATGAGGCTAGGAGTGGGCTGACCACCTATGAGGAGGGTAGATTGCTATAAGTTGGCTATCTACTCACTAAACGCAAGGGTAGTGATGGAAGGATGGGTGTTAAGGAGCTAAGTGTGATGGGTGTTGGTTTATTAGGCTCCAGTTGCATTAGAATGGGAATGAGCAAAACAGGGATGATAAGGAGAAGTAGTTTAGGACGGTGGCTCAGGATTGCTCTATGGCTGAAAAAGTCGCTAATGCCTCTATAGCTAACTAGGCTGAAGGAATGCAAAATGAAGTATGATGCAAACAAGATGGACCTCTATCATGAAAAGAATGGAAATTAAGGAAATACCTTCAAAAGAAACTAAAACTAAGGAAAAAACTTGATTGAGGTTAAAACAATTGCAATAAACAGTTTATTTGGATTATCACAAGATTGAGAGAAAAAGCATACAACTAACTTTGACTTTAAGAAAGAATGCAGTCAATTATTAACAACTAGCACACATGTTTCATCAAAGCATACAACTATCTTTCTCTGCATCGTTTTCTCCCATTTTTTGGTACCCCTAACCTCGTTAAGCTCTGCTACGTTCGCCGGTTGAATAGAGTTTCCAATCATAGTAGCAGTTCAGGCATTCCGACCTTTCTCGATTTTGAATTCAATCCATACCAGGTAGCACCATTCTCTGCTAGATCCCGGTTGCAAGACGGTGTAGACCTTGCTTCAGAGCGACCCGAGTCTAAGAAGACTCCCTCCGTAGTAGCTCAAATCGGAAGACAAGTGAAGCTTCCCTTGCAGTAATAATCGAACCAGGCCGAAACACACCTAGGTAAACTCGATTCTCACTAGGTTTTTACTCAATTCTCACTTTGTCAGTCATGAGAGTTCGTCTCAGATTTGCTAATTAGTTAGAGAGGCGAATATTGTCGTCTTTTCTTGGTTCTCATTGATTTCCTCCTGACTATTACTGTCCAATGTTGGTCGATTGAAGCTTTAAAGTTAAATACAGTATGAATGTTTCTCATTTGATCTGTTAGTATCTTGTTCATCATTTTGTCACCATAGGATCGATCTTAGCTTAATGAATGCTTGGTTGATTGTCGATTTATGATAGTTTCTTTCCCTCCTTAGCCGTTTATTACAATAGCATAAACTTAGATTATAACCAGTCTTTTAAATCAGCTCAAAACTGAACAGCCATTTAGTGATCTGGACTCCTGTAAACTGGTTTCTCTTGCTTCAATAAAATGGTAAAACAGAAAAGCTCAAGCTAATAAATATTGCATAAGAAAAGATAGAGGTAATAAAAAGGTGGAGGGTAAAGATGGATGATGACGGAGTGGGATATTGGAACAGGGACGGTGTCTCTGTTTGCAAGTTTTAGGTAAGAAGGTTGAGTGGCTGAGAGGTGTAGATTAACGTAAACAAAAAAAGGAAAATATAAAGAATTAAAAGAGTTAAAAAAATTGATAAAGAATTAAACACTAAAATATTAAAAAAAGGGAACAAAAAAAATATAAATAGGGAACAAAAAAATTGATAAAGAATTAAACACTAAAATATTAAAAAAAGGAACAAAAAAAATTAAACACTAAAATATTAAAAAATATAATTCCATAAAACAAATAAAATCAAATAGGGTTTTATAAGAAAATAATATAAATAACTGATAATATTAAATAAAAAAATAAATAAATGAAAGATAAAAAAATGAAGATAAAGAAAAATAATAAAAATAAAATATTTTGGAGAAATTCTCTTGTGATATTTTGTTCCTTATTGGTTTTGCTTTGTTACGCCCCAAGTCAATTGAATAGTTGTTTACTTGTTTTGTATTTGTTTAAAACCCCATGTGGGTCCCACCTATTGGACTCGGGAGAGGGGTGCTTAACCCCTTCCCTCCCCTATTCGACTGACTGGTTTAGCTGGTGTCTCAGGCTGATGGAGTCACTATTGAATCAAAATATATTTGAAAATCATTCTTGGAGGTCCCATCACTTCCATTTGTGTAACTGATGGGTGACCATTTCATTTCCAGCTCAAGTGACAAATGAGTCGATTTTCCGACGCTCACACATATTAATGAGATAGTTATAAAATAATATATTCGGATTCAAATCCGTCTCAGAGTCGAATCACAGCCCTCTTTCCACATTTATGGTCCTTTCGAATGTATTATTCAATATCCATTGCAAATCATTCAATATCCTGATTCATGTCTGGAATATCATATCTGAACTTCTAAAATAATCTATAAATGTCTGAAATACCATGTCTGAATTTCTAAAATAACCATCTATTCATATATGAAATGCCATGTCTAAACTTCTAAAATAACCATCCATTTATGTTTGAAATACCATATCTGAAATCCCAATTCTAAAATAACCTATTCGTGTAGAAGTGCAAGAGTTGTGGAAGGGATAACCTATTAGGATGGAAGTACCGATGGAGATAACCTGTTGCTTTCAAAATACCGATGGAGAATTCGTCTTCTTCTTCGTTCAAGAGTTAACCCAAATGGAGATTCATCTTCTTCTTCATTCAGCAGTTAAAACCCAGATGGAGATTCGTCTTCATCTTCGTTCAGCAGTTAAAACCCAGATGGAGATTCGTCTTCTTTGTTCAGTAGTGGAGAAAACCCCTTTCTTCGTTCGGTCGGTCAGAGAACAAACTAAACAACCCTAACCTTTAACGTTTGAATAATGAGGGCAAAATGGTCTAAAAAACTTTATAAGGGCAATTTTGCCATTTTCTAAATATTTAACACGCACAAGGCATCACGTGATCAGATTACTGATGGTTGGTTAATGATAATGATCAATTTGACACTTTTTAAAAGTTATACTACCCCAAAGTTGAACATACAAAAGTGGAATTTACCCTTGAATATATTATATCTGATAAAACCCTTGGATTTTTTTAACATGTTCATTGCATGCATGATGTTCAGTAAAAAGTTGGTAAGAGACGATGAGAAATGATCATAATTCATAAGTGAATACCAGGTAAGTAAAAAAACGAGGGTTGTGGAAGATTTGAATAAAATAGATCATAAAATATCATTAAATGATGGTTTCACAGAGGTCAAGTCATTATAAAATATAAAAAAAGTTGATGTTTTAACCAAAAAAAGTGATATAAATGTCGATGCATAAGCAATAATTACATTAAAATAAATAAACAAGTCAAAGAAAAAAATACAAAAGGTATCAAATGTCATCAATGGTTTTTCTCTAATTTTAAGGTTGCAGTGGCATCTATATTTGCTATACATCCAAGATAAAATGAACACATGATTGAGTGGTACTAGGCAAGTAGGGATGCCAACATCTCAAATTTGGTACAAGTTTGCCTTTTCCTTCATTGGAACCCAATTTTGGATCGTAGTATCAAAACCTGAATAAAGCTGACCCTATCTTGACCCCATAGGGTCAGTCAAGATGGTTTAACCATTTTAACTTGACCCATAGACATCACTAAATGAGATGACCTTCAAACTTGAACAACCTGCCCAAGTTTGATGAAACCCACCTAGCCCCATTATAAGTTGTGATGAGTTTAGCTTAAATTGAGTTTGGATTGTTAAAGCTAGGACTTAACCTTGGTTTGGACCCAAATAGAGTTGTCAATAGATCAAGTTCAATACAAGCTTGGCTCAACTCAAACATAACCGAAAGCACAACCAGTCCAAACCCCTGACCCAGCCTAGTTGAATGCAGGGGAATATCATCCCCAACCCAACCTAACCCCTCATGTCCCATTTTATAGCACACCCATACTCAGTTAAGCCTATTTCAACGTTGTAGTGCCAACTACAATATATTCCAACATTGTAGTGTCAACTAGTCGGGTTTAGCATGGGCCTTCCTCAATCCAACCAATCCCTAACCTAACCGGAGGTAGTTCAATGTGGGTTTGCCACTTAACCTAACCCATTGGCATCCCTAGCTAGGTCCAAGCCAAAGGTCAATATCTAGGGGTTGGGCTTAGATTAGCTCTTATTCAAGATAGAGTTAAGAGGGGTTAAGAGAGATTTAAAAAGAAAGCAATAAGGATTGAATAAATGAATTTGGTAAGACCTGGGACCAAGTCCCGTTGCCACCGGGGTTGGGGGTTAAGGGAGGGGGATGAGCTACTCCTGTAGTGTAACCCCATGAAGCAAAAAAAAAAAAAAAAGAATTTAATAAATGAATCTATTACAAACATTTGACTGTTTCAAATAAAAATAAAGCCAACCAAGACTTTACTAGAATTATAATGGATACATTAGAGAATATTAAAATTTTAGAATGTTTTATTGTAGTTTTTATATTTCAATTTAAACATAAATAAACCATATTTGTGAGAAGGGAGATGAGAATGAGGTACATGTGAGCAATGAGGCGAGAGGACTTCTAGCCTCATTTCCTTTATATGATTATGATATAGATATAGATAGGGATTTCACACCCATGGCTTTATGTATGTCGCTTTCTAATCTAATGGATAATGGATCCTTGATGGCCAAGTCCATGCCACTTGCATCCTCCATGAATTATTTATCAATTAAAATGAAAAAATTAGATATTTATGGATTGAAATCTGAAAAATAAAGAGGCATAGAAAAAAATATTAATCATTTATTAACATGTGTATTATTATATATTTATATTTTTTTTAGATTTAAGTTCTATAAATGGTTAGCCAAAGCATACACCAAAATCAGGTCAGTAGATCAATGGAACTAGACAAATTGACTGGCGTTTTGGTTAGGGACTTAGGGTGCATAAACATCATGATTTGGCTCCAGAACATTTAAAAACCAACAAGTCTATTAAAAATATGAAATGCTTTTTCAATGTACAGAATATGGTTTTCAGTGAGATTTAGCTAGCACTTTGGCAAAGATAATCCAGCCATTAGATAACCTGTAGAGTGTTTCCTTTGTTTTTTCTCATATTCTATTTCTATTTTTCTATTGTAAGATTTTAGGGTCAATTAGAGATATATTATTAGGTAGTAGAAGTTTAGCGAAGATCCTGTTTTTCTTTACCTCAATATTCAAACAGCTTTAAAGGCTCATATTCTTGGATCCAAAAGGTCTCTATTAGGGGTGTCAATTGGGCCGGATTTGGTCCAATATGAGTCCATTATAGATGGACCAGATCCAATCTAATTTGATAAATACTTTGGATCAATTTGGACCAGTCCAATTCAATATCTGGACTCTCTAATCTGTTCAAATTGGTTTTAATTTAGATTGGTTCCAATAGAAACCTAGTCCATTGATACCTGTATAATTATCTTCTACCAACTGACTGAATATTGGTTCAATCCAACCCAATCCAATATAATCCTTTATGGATGGACCATGTCCAATCCAATCCAATAAATATGTTGGATCATAAGTATGGATTGGTCCAGTTCAATATATCTTACTGGTCCATCCAAAATGTCCAAATTGATTTTGATTTGGACGGGTCCAACACAAAACCGGTCCATTGACACCCCTAACCTAGCCTCTAGGCAGCTCCTTGAACAGTCAACTTAGGGATGCAAACATTTTGGATCGGATTGGATTTGAATCAGGGTATATTTGAATTTGACCCGATGTTGTTCATGTTGGATCTGATTCGAGCCGAAGATCCGACCGGATCTGATAGGACTCGATCTGAATTCAAATCCTATCGGATCTTTGGGGAGAAGTTGCCAATACTTGAATGGGACAAAAATGCCCCTTTTAATAATGGATTTTTTTATGGCTAAAATGGTCATTGCCTTGTTTGCCTGGGAAATAAAAGAACATGGCTAAATGCACTTATCCGGGTAAGTGTTTCCCAAGAATTACTTACCTAGGTAATTGCATTTACTCGGATAAGTAACTTACTAAAAAGCAAATGGGGCCTACATGTGAACTCACTGCATGCTCCATGGTTTAAGGATCAAGACCGATCATTGGATAGCTCGCACTTTCCATATTAACTGTTTTAATTAAAATAAACATGGTTAAGAAATAGTATAACAATATTGTAATTTTTGTGTGCCTATCTATACTACCTATAAAAGAGTGAATGCCCATTTTTTCTAAAATTTTCATTGGACATTTTCTACCATCTTTGTCTAAGCATAGAACAGGTATAAAGAGGTCATATATGTTCTTTACAACTCATTTTAGAAACAACCCACTTATAATTGTTAGAAACTACCGCTTATAACCTTTCAGAAACTACCCACTGAGAAAATGGCTACAAAAGGCATTGTTAAAGTCATCATTGTCACCAACAATGTCAGAGTTCTATTCAATTTGTTCATGAACCCAACGGTCTCTACTTCCCTCCCTTTCGCCACCTCTCTCTCTCTCTCTCTGCCTTTTTTCTTAGCTTGTAGTGGTTTTTAATTTTAGGGGCTACCCATGTCAAAGGAAAGATCACATGCCTCTCACAAGGTTTCCATGGATTTCATATTCATGCTCTTGGCGATACCACCAATGGCTGCAATTCTACTGGTGGGTCTTCTATTTGTTTCTATGCTGATTAGGCTCGAAATTTGAATTTTTGATGGCTACCCATTTCTCTACTTGATCATATGATTTTTGGTTTAATTAGTTAAAGTTTTTTTTTTAATCAACACTAAATCGTTGATGTTCACCTATTTCTTTGCTGGTTGTATTCTTGTGGTTTGGTTAGTAAACATGGTTTCATATATATATAATATTATTTTATCTTCTTCCCATATTGAAGGCCCCCATTTTTATCCAATAAACAAGGATAATGAACCTTATCTATTAATTAAGCTCGGATTTTAATATTTCAAGGCCTCATCTGAACCTGGTTAAGAAGAATCTTTGAGCTCCTTCTTTGTTTATTAAGCTTCAAATTGGGTGTTTTCTACCTCTTTTGTCTAAGCATACAGCATGCATAAAAAGGACATATATATCCTTTACTCTCACTTCAGAAACTGCCAACTTATAATCGTTCAAAAACTGTTCATGAATTATAAATAGTTTTGTCTTAGAGATATTACCATGTGCAAATGCATATACACATTTACTAGTGGTTAAAAGAAGGTGATGGAATCTTGGTCAGGTTCTACTGGATTTAGGGCCAAACCAGGCCCAACACTAACTCGAGGCCTTACCCAACATTAGATAAATCCCAAGCTAAACCTTGACAAAAGAAAAAAAGTAAAGCTAAATATTACATATACATACAAGGATGTATGTCTATGTATACAATATACATGTTTAAGTGTATGGTGTATATCATATTCTTCCCAATATGTACTATATGTCTATAACCGGCCAGTTGGGCCGCATTTACCTCTAACTGGTTTGTTGGTTCATTTGGAATCAATTCATGTTCAATGTTCATGAATTTGTAGGGGTAGGCGTCTAAAGGACATAATATGATATCCACAAGGGAGGTAGGAGGAGTGCTATTTGTTTTACAGTGAGGTAAGAAGCAAAGTGACGTGGTTTTCTCTTTACATGAGAGAGAATTGATATGGGAGGAAGGTGGTATAGATTTTGTATGAATTTTTGGAATGCAAAAATTGTACTATTGGTGAGGGCAAATGAAATAAAAAAAATATAAATTTTGTATCAGATAAGAGTGTTAATGACATTCAAAATTTATCTGGTCCTAGAATTTATATCTGGTTAAGATTTGCACTGCAAACAAATGGAGCCATATGACATTAACCTTGCTTCATATTGGTGAAAAATTTCAGTGCTTATGTAAAATATTATCCAAGTTGAAGTATAATCTATATCTATATCTATACTATTTATAAAAGTGTGATAGGTCTTATTTTTTTGGATTTTTTTTTGATAGAATTTACCCCTTTGATCTTGAGCTATTGTGGGGGCAAATTTGTATTTTAATAAAAAACTTTAATTGAGACAATAAACCAAATGAACAACATTTATGAATATAAAATTTAAGACCCATATATACTACTATTAAAAGTGAGAATGAGAGCTATTGTGGTCCCTCTCTCATTGTAAGGACAGTAATGTAATTTGAGCAATCATTTCTTTTCTCATTCAAATCCTCCTCATTAAATCTTATATTTAAGGTACTTAATAACTCCCAATAACATTCATTGAATCCTATTCTTGACTGGAATACCCCTATTTTTGAATTTAATCTCTCCAATTATAAGGGCATAAAATGTAATTTGAATTACTACATTTCTCCTCACTTAATTCCCTATCATTAAGTCTTATATTTAGGGAATTAACTCCCATTTTTCATTAACTCTTATATTAATTGACCATATTAAAAAATAAGTGTGCCAAAGAATAATTGTTTTATTGACCATAATAATAAAAAACAAATTTAAAATCAACCCAAAATGGAGTTGTTTTCCTATTTGATAGAAAGTCAACAATAAATGTATAAACCCTTGATGTCATAATTAAATAATAATAAAAATTAAAAATAACGAAAACAAACAAAAGTATAAGAAAATACAAAAAAAAATGTAAAATACATTTGGACACATCTTTAATATTGTATATTTGTCATATTAAACAAAATATGTGAGATAAATAAGAATAAAATTGTAGAAAAATTTGAAAACATATTATTTATTATCATCGATATCATAAAAAAATGGTCACATACAAAGTACGTGCACAATTATTAGTATAAACAAGTAAACCAACCTATTTAAGTGATAAATATTTATATATGTTAGTTGAGTTACTTATCCCTCCTTTTTATCGTAAAATGACTTGATTGTCATTTGGGATCTCAACCCTTCCAAACTACAAAGGGATCCCTACTTTTACCATGATTACCAACCGAATGAGTTCCATTTAGACATATTCACGGGCTGGGCTCATGGAATTCTTACACTGCTTCGGGTTAGATCCATTCAAAATTTGGCAACCCGACCTTAGCCCATGAACATGTCTGGCTTCATTTGACCTTATTTGAATTCTTGCCAATGACCCATTAAGTTCGGATGGTTAAGGAGTGGGATCAACCCTGTGGGCTGTGCTATTTGCAGTCTCTCTGTGGTAATTTCAATAGACCTAATACTGGGCCGCGAATTCTAAATCAATCCCTGTCCAAGGCCCACAAACGAAACCCAAGTCATTCCAAAAGCCTCAAATTGGGTTGGGCTGGTATTTCCTATCCATAAAGAACAGAAAAAATACGTTTTTACTGGGAACCATTACGTTTTGGGACACACTTAAGACATGCCAGATGGCCCAGACCTAGAGAAAGGCCACAAATCAAAATTTTCCGTTTCCTCAGTCACTATAAAATACATATAAATAGGAAAACCCATATAAATGTGCTTTAGGCTCAGTTTGGAAGAAGTATAAGTATAAACATATAGTGTAAAACTCTGTATTTTATATTATTTTATACATATTTGTATTTGTAATATTTTCAAGCTGAGCCTTATATCGTGTTTGGTTGCAATGCAAATAAATTTGCACTGATGTAAAATCATGGCAGTGCAAATGATTTGAGTGTAAATGCTGACCATTTATGTTTCAAAATTTGGCTTATTTTGTTTGATTGCAGTACGAATGAAGTAAATTATGACATGAAGTAGAAAAAAAATAAAATCCAAAACAAAATTAAACAAGAATTTGCATTTTATACATTTGTACTCCCATGCATTTGTATTAGTGCAAATAAATTTGCACTGCAACCAAACACAGCCTTAGGTACAAAATTTTATTTTGAGCATAAGGTAGAGTTTTGAGCCCAAGCAATACACCAGTGTTGATATGTAAATTTTTGGCCCAAGAAGTGAAGTAAATAGGGCCCAATATGAGATTGAATGGAAAGGAGCTATTGGGCCACTAAGAAAGGAATAACAGAATTTGGGCCCATTTAAGATATTGGATGAAATCAAATGTAAAATTAATTAAAAAATGGGCCCCTAAGTATTTCCCACGAAAAGAATTGAGTGGAGAGGTACCATTAAATCCAAATCCAAGAATGTATTGGGTAGGGCCTACTACAAGGGACAATTTACATTTGTCACGTTAAGGATTGAATATGGAGACATGCCCACCATTCATTTTTCTCACAAATCAATTAGAGAGGTTTTCTCTAATCAATGTAGTGGGGCCCAATTGATTGGCAACGATGCGTAATTAATAAGTTGTTTAAAAAGAAAATATGATCGGCGGATTCAAAGAAGATTAGCTGAATTCAATTAATGATTTCTTTCTTTTATATGGGCCCTAATTTCCTACCAAGTGGCATCTTTACAAAACTCTTCCAATCAACCTTATACAAAGATCACCGATTTGTTAATTGGAGATCTCAAATCAGCCAATACAAATTTTAATCAAGAGAATCCCATTAAATTGGATGTCTTTTGAATCAATCTTGTGGGACCCTCCATTTAAATGTAAATGGTAATCATTACCTATATCAAAATTGCTGTGAAGTGAAGAAGGAACCATAGCAGGCCGAATATGGTTCCCCTGATTTGAGTTCATATATTTGGGCAGACTCACCTAACAAAGGCCTATGCCCCCCCTTCGGTTCTTCCTTCGGCTCCCTCCAGTGGCCCTCGCTCTTAAACTTTGTTTTGTTTTTTTAGTACAGGAAGAAAGAACAAGAAGCTTTGAAGTTGCAATGGTTCCGTGTCACATCAATTTAAAATATTTGGGTGTTCGTACTACTGCAACAAAAGAAAGAGGGGGATTTATCAAATTACTACAATTGGAAGACTTCTACCAAGTTGTTACACACAAAAAAAAAAATAAAAAAAAACAGAAAACTTCTACAATCATCCTTTCGGCCGTTTATGTTCGAATTGTTGATTGATCATGAGTGGAATATTTTGTTCACACAAAGTTAGCTTGTTTCACCGAATTTAGGTTTTGTCCAAAACAAGAGAATTAGAGGTTGTTTTTGCCAAAGAAAAAAAAAGAGTTTGTACCCCACTAAAAAAAATTAATTAAATTTCTTTGAATTTATCTACATTTTTTTGTGCTCCAAATTTAACACGAAATTTGCATTGTCAGTCAGCTCCTAAGAAAGAAAATGAGTTTGTACACTACTTACATTTCTGCAAAAAAAATTCTTTAAATTTATCTACATTTTTTTTTTGTGTTTCAAATTTAACGCAAAAATTGTATCAACAGTCAGCTCCTAAGTAGTAGGCCCATCTCTAAATTGGACATACAATTCAGATTGATTATGTCCTGGTCCAAACATTCCATGTCTTTCAAAAGCATCATAAAATTGATCAATGTTCACATAACATCATTCTAGTAATAAGGAATTATTTAATGGTTGAGGAGTCATCACTGTTATGAGAAGCAACTTTTCATCTTCTATTCTTATGTTATAATGCAACCACTTTTCCTTTTATTAATTTAATTTCTAATAAAACAGCGTTAAATGTATTTTAAGGCTCAGTTTGAAAATAGTACACATATAAATATATTTACAGTTCAAATACATACAAAACAAAACATATTTGCACTCTACATATTTTTACTCTTTCCAAGCTGAGCCTAAATATCAATAACTATCTTCTAAATGAAATCACAGATCAAATTTTAAAACCTATTCCATTTAAGCATCTGATACCTTTCCTTATGTTGATTTTTCCCAAAATTTTGGGGCTTTCAAGTTTTCAGAATAATCGAACTTGTCATCTAAAATCTAGACATTCAAAAAACAGAGAAACTGGTCCTTGAAGAAAAAAAAAATCCATTGCTTTACCTGAGCAGTTAATTATTCTCTTATCTATAAACATTCCATTAACCCAAGATGTGAAATCCAAGAAGAGAAAAAAAAAGGAAGCAAAAGAAGAGGGAAAGAAATGGGAAGTGAAGAGGTGTGATAGGATTAGCTGAATGCAATAATTGTTATTCCATGCATCTAGCTCATAGTAGAAACAAAACCTAACAATTTTGCATGAATGAATATATGGAAAATAACACTCCATGAGAATGCCTACCATTGGATAACAACAACATATATTCCCCAACAATTAAAAAATGAAGATGGGCAAAAGATTTTTCTTTGGTATTCAAATGCCTCATTTTGTCATCTATGTCTAAACATTCGCAGTCAAAACACTAGTCATGCTCAAACCCTGCCCAATTCTTAACTGGGCTGGAAATCTTGGCCTCTATTCTTTTGGGACCAGTCAAAAAAAAAAAAAAAAAAAACTAAAAACCATTTCTTCTTCGTCTTCTTCTCATTCATTCTTCTCCTTCTCTCAGCAAAGGAAGAGTGAATGTTTGAAAAGACTCTTAGAAAGAGATAAAGAATGATCCCCGTCGCATCAGAACTGTTTAGAAAGAATAATCTAGTAGGCCATTTCTAAGGGGGGTTGTGGAGCTACGTCATCACTTTCCAACCGCAGGGCTCCGGCCGGTAGGCTGGACGTGACATAAAGTTCAGAACGGCCGGGATCATTCTACTTGATGAGATTGGGGAGGCACATCTGTGACGCATTTGATTCCAATTACCTTTCCATAATTCATCCAAACTTTTTATAAGATCAAGCTCAAGAGTGAAGCCCATGATTACGAAGCAGAGAAGCCACAGAACATGATAGGAGAACCGTCACACCCTCTTTGCTAGAAATAAGTCAAATGGTTCGAGCCAACAGCTCCAGTGGGCCTCACAACATGTGAAGTGGTCCCCAACTGGATTGTTCTCGTTCATCCCCAACCCCAAGTGGGCCGCATTGAACAATGGATCAGGAGCCTCAAATAGTAAATGGGTTTATCTGTCTACAGCACTCAGATTCTTGAATCATCTCTCTACCAATGTGACCAATGGAAAGGGAAGCCCAAAATAGTAGGCGCATGGGCGCCCACATGTAGAATAGATGCCTTATTCAATCCTTGGGATATTCTTTTTATTATCTGATGATTAACAATTTCGGTAGAGCCTGACATCATGGATTCAGTCTAATTCAATGCAACCATGACACGCGACAACTTGATCCTCATCCAAAATTCCAACCCCTCTAACACGTGGTCGCCGTATATTGCTAAAAAGGGTTAAAAATTAATGGTCTCATAGGCACCAATCCGGGCCCAAGTAGATGAGGTGGCAAGATAAGAACCATGAGTTTGGTTGATTTCTTTTATTTATCTTTCCCCCTGCTTTCTCAAAGGGAAAGGGGCAATCAATGATCATGCGGGACTCGGGAGTGGTCAGGCTGAGTAAACCATGTGAGAGCCCCTACCCGGCTACCCGGTTACCCCTACCGTACCGTGTTAGTCCTTGATTGGCCTGAAAATGAATTTAGGCACTAAACTATAGAAAGATTCTTTTAAGCCAATGAATGATCAAAACGATAGGTATCGTACCAATTGTTCAGCGTGACCACAAAATCACTGGTCATCATCCTTTTGTACAAGAAGAGGACGCGTGTCGTCACGGTGAAGTGGGTCGATAGTCCAATTTATTCCTGTGATGGGCCTATCCGAGGTTAACTAAAAGTTATACGGGTGGGTCAAAAAAATACAGCCCACCTGTGCCAAACGACAAAAAACCAGCCAATATAAATGGCTTACTTCCACCACCCTTTCAAACATTTCAAACGCCACATCTTCTGCTCAGGCTCGCAAAATAAACTTTCTCCACTCCTGAGTCCTGACCCATCTTCCTTCTAATCCCATAGATTTGGTTGCTCTGAATTTCTTGTTTCAGTTGATCACTCACTACTAGTACTAGCTAGCTAGACATCAATGGATGGAAGAAAGAAGAGCTCTGACCTTCCTCCGGGGTTTAGGTTTCATCCAACTGATGAGGAACTGATCATGTATTATCTTCGAAATCAAGCGAGATCGATGCCCTGCCCCGTATCTATAATCCCGGAAGTTGATATCTATAAATTCGATCCATGGGAATTACCTGGTTAGTTTTGATTTTTGTTAAGCTCGTATCTCTTGATGATGGTTCATATAAATATATTCATGGGTTACTGCTAGTTGTTGATCTGTAAATTAAAATTCATCCAATTATTTGTATGTGGGTTGTAGAAAAGGCAGAATTTGGTGAGACAGAGTGGTATTTCTTCAGCCCACGAGAACGCAAGTACCCAAATGGGGTGCGCCCAAATCGAGCAACCGGCTCTGGTTATTGGAAAGCCACGGGCACAGACAAGGCAATCCGCAGTGGGCCTAAGTATGTGGGGGTGAAGAAAGCTCTTGTGTTTTATAAGGGCCGCCCGCCCAAGGGTGTTAAGACGGATTGGATTATGCACGAATATCGGTTGGATGGTTCAAACTGTAGACAGCCGACCAAGATCAATGGATCCATGAAAGTAAGTCTTGTTCAGTTGATATATAATAACATGATTAGGCCTGATGAATGATAATCTATCTCGGTTTTTCCAACAACTAATTCCAAACTTGTTTTCAACTTTTATCCACTGCAGTTGGATGACTGGGTCCTCTGTAGGATTTATAAGAAGAGGCATTTGGAAAGATCTGTGGAGCAAAATGATGATCCATGTCTTCGAGAGAACACAGAAACCAATTCTTCTGGTGCCAGTGAGCAACAACAACCTTTGATATCTCCAAGGACGTGTTCTCTTGCTCATATGCTGGAGATGGAGTATCTGTCCATGTCGCACCTTTTAAATGATGGCAACCCGCTTGATGATTTGCCGATGCAGTTCCAAACAACCGAAAACAATAATCACGAAGTTGACAAACTTTTTTCTGGCGACATGGCTCACCAATTTCCGAGCACGGCGAAGTTTCAAGTGAACCAGAGTACTGTCTTTAACCCGCCGATATTCATCAACCCGTTATTTGAATTTCAGTGAGCTGGGCTTGGTTAAAATGGGGCGGAAATGTGTTTTCTTATGACGACCTCCTCTGTTCAAGCTCAACAATTGTAGAAATCTGTTTCTCTTCTTTGTCGCTTATTAGCTTCTCGTTTCCAATTCGGAGGTGCAAGATTAAATTAAACCATGTTACAAGAAATGTAAAATGTTGTATAGCTAGCAAGAACAGATGAATTTGTGTCACAGAATCATAGAAGGTGACCATTCATCAAACTACGGGATGTAACAAATGAAGTTACATGATTACCAGGAAAAAAGATGACAGACATTGTCAGTTATTGTCTTTATTCTTGAATATAATGGATGGTTGGGATTCACAATTAATTCCACTAATCAAGTTTTGCAAATATGAAGCCTTATCATGGGATTTTTTTTTTATTTATTTGGAAAGCCTTATTGTGGGTGTCACTGCTCTATTTGATATTATATAATATTCAAATAATGACATGAGATGTCCAAATTCGGTGATGACCAAAGAGGTAAAAAAGATTCTAGTTGCTGATTTAATTTTAACAGCTTTATAAAATAAGTTGAACCACAATCGGAAGAGGGAAAACTAGATCTCATGGAGTTTTTTATGCTAGTCGCTCTGCTATTTCGAAACAAAATAATGAGGAAACTCCGACCTGTTTCAGTACTGGGTCGGAAAATCAAAATGTAGAGATTAATTAGGGATGACAATTTTCTCCATCTCGATGGGGACCCGACTTCCTCGACCGGATGGAGTCAGGGATGGAGATTATTTTGGCGGAGCGGGGATGGGGATGGGGATGGGGATTGAGGTCCCTACCCCGCCCCGACCCCAATTATATATATATATATATATATATATGTGTGTTATTTATATTAAATATATATTATTTCTATATATCACACCATATTTAAAACATCATTTAAAATTTATTTTAAGTAAATATATTTTTCAAAAAACTACAGTTATCTAAAAATATTTCGGGGATTCGGATCCCCACAGGGAATCCATCCCCATCAGGTATTAGGGATGGAGGACACATAATCCCTAACCCGAACCCGCCCCGTTGCTATTCCTAGTAGAGATTGAGGCTCCCCTCTGTGAGTTATTAAATATTAGGATTAATGACGATGAACTAGACTGAGTTGGGATCTCTTGCTAATAAAACAGGTTCCAATCCCCTATCAACGATCAAGATCAGCTTTAGTCAATGCAAGGCCCGTTCGAACAGCCTTGCATTGGGAACGTTTCTCTACTTCTGTGATTTATTTTATGGGGAGATATTCCCAATGCAAGGCTATAATGGTTATTAGAACAGATTCTGCACTGACTGAATCCGGTTTCCCTATCAACTTGATCTGACATCGCACATCTCAGGGACTGAGACCCACTATAAAAGTAGGACTCGCCATGTATGAGATGTGCGATGTCAGGTTATATTGGTAGGTTGTTGAAATGTATTTTATTGGCAGATGATCCGAACTTGAGGATAACAGTCTAGATCAGGGTTCCATTACTGTTCAAAGGAAGAAGAGGGGCCTCAAATCCAATAAAGAAGGAACATCTAAATAAGCCTTGTCTATCACATTTTCTCCTTTGGTTGGCGTTTGTTTCTGTAAAATGGATTTAAGATTCTTTAGAAGGGAATATTTCTGCCTTTGTTTTAATACAAATTAATGGCAAGGAAAAGTTTACGTAGGGAAAAAATGTAGCTAAGACTTTTCAGCTTAGAAAAAACATTTCAAGACCATTTTAGGTAGAAACAAAGAGAAGCTAGGAAAATAAATACTTTTCTCTCTTTCAAAGTCAATCATCCCTTGAGATCCATAGAGTCTACTAATTAAAATGTTGTTTAAACCATCAGTGCTGATTGCCGAAAACAGTGGAAATCGCCCATGGATTTAGTTTAGTTATCCATCAGTTATTGAAACCGCCTCCTGAGCTAATTTAAGTACATGATGGCTTAGGTGGTGGAAAATGGGTCCACTTATTTGACCATTTTGCTGCCATGTGGCAAAGAAAGCACCTTGTTCGTTTTTTTAATTGACTCAGTCAGCTTTCTATCAAGGAAGCCGGATCTGCTACCAACACAACGCTTCCAATACAATTCCAACAAAGCCACTGCAGCTGCACATTAAGCTCAGTTTCGAAAGAATATAAGTGTAAATATATACAGTGGAAATACATACAAAATAATACATTAGGGCCCAATTTGGAAGGAGTACAAATGCAAATATATAATAATGTAGAGCGTACCTAAAACATTTTATTTTGTATGTATTTCCACTGTACATATTTGTATTCATACTCTTTCCAAACTGAGCCTAAGAGCATCTTCATTTAAGAGGATCTACTACCAACATAATACTCCTAACAGGTCACTGTGCACTGTAGGTGCACATTGGGAACATCTCCCAGGTGTTTCCCATATGCTACTGCAATTGCTTGTTGGGAGTAGATCTGAACCCTCTTTTTACGGAGTTCAGATTGATCTGTGCCCCACAACGTTCCATGGCATATCTCTGCTGTGTATTGAAAACATCTCTCGATGATCATTTCTGATACATCATCGGTAGGAATGTGCTGTGGGACATTGTGGAGCAGAGATGTGAACTCCTTTTTACAAACCCTCTCCAGCTCTCCTATTGGTTATTGGTTGTTGGATTCTTTGCGCTTTACCTCCATCCATTCTTCAAAGCTGTTTTATATATTTCTTATCCTAATTCAGTCATCCATCAAATGCTTATTTATAATCTAGAAGAGGGGTGTAACCAAGTCGAGTCATTCGAGTACCAAGTTGCTTGCTCGATCACAACTACTAAAAAATACAGAGTTTGAATTTGACTTGAGTTGATACCTGTGAGTTATTGGAACTCGACTCGATTCAAGTTGATTATAAATAATTTAATATAAATAAAAATCAATTATGAATGTATTATTTATATTATAAATAAGTTATAAAATACCACTCGAACCGATTATTGTAAAGTTGGTAGGATTAGCTAGGCTTAGCTCGCTTACACATACTATAGGAAAAGTTGTTCAAATTTATAAATGACGTTATTTTATAATAAATTTATATCTCCTTGCTTGGTGACCTTTTATTTATTTAATATTAAGTCACTCAGACAGGAGTAATGAGGCAGCAGTGAAGGTCAGTTGTCAAAGAGGGGACCCCGACCCACTGTGCTGGCCATTTGTTTGAATCTGTCGTTTTGCTAATATGACCTCTCCTGATCTTATCCCTTACTACATATTTGTTGATAATTCAGTTCACATGTTTGAATGACAGAGCGGTTAAAGAATTCAAAGGAGGGAAACCGGTTGGCCAGAGAACAAATTAAGTGAGAAAGAGCCTCTCTTAATTTGTTGAAGACTCGTGCAAAACTCTTCTTCATATTTCTTGAACTTGATTTGTCTAGCTCTCTAGCTACCTCATCAGTACTCTTTCTGGATAATTGGAATCCTAGCCAGTGGATTCAGGTTCACGCCTACAAGCAGGTGGTACGTACGGGGGGATTTTGGTTGACAGTTGAGGGATTCAGTTGGCACATCGGTTTTCATATTACATTAGCAAGATAATATGTTGTTTTCAGAAACCAAGTATACATATATATATATATATATATATATATATCTTCACTTTTATAATAATGCCAAAACATAGGAAGTAAGTACAGG
This sequence comes from Nelumbo nucifera, assembly GCF_000365185.1. Next base: position 5,422,051 of record NW_010729093.1, on the reverse strand, counting down.
GTCCAGGGTCCATCCACTAGATTGATGAAAAGAAAAAAATAAGCCATGAAAATGCAAGCTACACTACAGTACGTCGTCATCTAGACGCGTCTACCATTGTTGAGAACATGAGATTTTCTAAAGATTAAAAACAAATATTACGGTACATATAGATCCTTATCCTTGTACAGACTACAGATCAGAGCACAAGCAGTTGGGTCTTGGGCTCTCGGGTGGGGTTCTCATGATCAGTTGTCACAGATAATTAATCTTGAAAGAAGAACATGCATGATAGCTTCTCTATATTTTAAATCTTCTTTTGACATGATTTACAAATTAAAAACCCAGTAAATGTAAATTAAGGAGAAACTGTTGCAAGGTTTGTGCGTTAATTAACAGGAGTGATTAGTGATTACGATGATCGAGATGTAGGTGCTGGCCTTGCCTAGTTGTCAACTATATATATATATATATGCAAATGGCTGCATAATTGAAGCTAGCATTTATGAAGACGAGATGAGAAGGCCAAATTCAATGAAACCTTAGTTAAGGGTAATGAACCAGATCCGTATTATGTGGCTAGCTACTTGTTTGGTCCACCGTCCACGTATATGAACTTGAAGAATTGGACAGGGAAATTTCTTCTGTGCTATGTAAGGTACACTACTTCCTGGCCTGGCCCTAGCTAAGAAGCCAAGATATATAATTAATTGATAATTCTTAATTCTTGCTCTCTCTCCCTCTCCCTCTCCCTCTCCCTCTCCCTCTCCCTCTCTCTCTCTCTCTATATATATATATATATTCCATCTATTCAACTCATCATCATGAATTTTTAGTCAAAAACAATTGGGGTTGGCTACTAGAAAAAAAAAAGGTTTTTGCCTCTTGAGTTTTGCCCAGTCGAGATGAAGTAAACAAACAAACCGCTACATAAAAGCACAATTAATAGTGCCAAGAATGGACTCAAAGCAAAGCGTAGAGAGTGCCGGTACAGCATACTGAGCATACAACACTAAGAGTGGGCCATGAAAAGGTTGTCTTCAAGTGGGCTTAATTTACGTGGCCCACGTCATGTTTGTAGCAAGGCGGGCTGCCTGGCAAGTGCCAAGTGGCAGCTGAGCTGTGTGCTAGCATTTCACAAGAAAGGGCAAAAGTACTCAAGTACTAAGGTGATTATACAACCGTAGCCGTAGGTTCCAAGTGGATGAATTGCATCATCACCTATCAATGAAAATTGAAAAGTAAAGTCGCATTTGAAGGCAATTATATTTATATGAGGTCACACCGTACAAAAGCCTAAGGTTGGAATAAACTTTATCCAATTGGACTTCATTATTATGGATGGATGTGGTAGAATATAAATATATAATATGTTGGGCGCACAAAAAATCAATTTCATTTTTTTTTCCACCAACAACCTTAGCCGTAGGTTCCAAGGATGAATTGCATCATCACCTACCAATGAAAATTGAAAAGTCGYATTTGAAGGCAATTATATTTGGGGAGAATGATCGATCAGCCCAGGGTCAGAYTTGATGCTAATTCATARGTAGGT